>JAWNPG010000018.1:0-10561 GCA_035045145.1 Drosophila meridionalis | reverse complement strand
TTAAGTTCGAAATTCACCTTCAAGCGAGCAACACCTACCTATCTCTATTGTAATTGTATTAACTTTGCCTATACGATCATCGCGGACTAGGCATTAAATTAATAAATAATAAGCTAAATTAAATCGTGGTTTTATTATTTGCCTTCGTAAATGATTGGAGCCAGAGTTGCCGAAAAAGCTCAGCAGCTTCCAACATTTTGGTGACCCCGACGTGATTTATACACTCTGTGGTGTTTCGTTTAGTGTATCAAGTTAATACTCAACTTCGTCAAAGTATAACGGTGTGAATCATTAACATTTGTGCAAAATAGTGCATTCAAATTAATAACACATCGCGTTGTACGACGAAACAGTGTAAAGCATTAACATTTGTGCAAAATAGTGCATTCAAATTAGCAATAAACTTCGTCGTACACGACAGTGCAAAGCGTTAAAATTTGTGCAAAATAGTGCATTCAAATTAATAACAAATCTCGTCGTGTAAAACATTAACATTTATGCTCAAGTTATATATTAATTTGTGTATATAATAGTGCATGGCATTGTGCGTACATTATCTTGAGTTTTTCTTATTCCTCTTTAATCGTCTGTTTCGTTCGTCGCGTTTGGCGCCTGCTGTGCATCATCTGCATATAGGGCCCGCTAAGCCGAAAAAGCTGTGTCAATCATAGAAGACACACATACAGACATATATAAAAGCTCAGATAAGCTTGCGGTCGCGCTTGCGTTGTGCTTATCTTTATCATCTTCTTGTTCGTCGGTTGTTCGTCGCGGTTTTTGGCGCTTCTTTGTGCAGCGTTTGCATAAAAGGCTCGCTAATCCGAAAATAGCTGTGTCGATCACACACATACAAACACACGCATTTACAGTGAAAGAGTGAACCTGCATATTAGATCAGCTAAACTCGAAGTGCATTAGAGAGTATATTAGCTTGTGCATTCATTTTGTAACCAAACGTTTTTTCGCGAGTAAACAAACTTAAATGAATAACTCAGAGTCGAATGTTGATCAAGTGCCTGCATCTCAGGTTACTTTCTTAAAACTCAAAACAAACGCGCTTTTCGATAGACTGGAAAGGTTATATGCCGATATGGACATTGACAAATTAAGTCACATGGACTCGTGTGATTTACGTGTGCTTTTGGATTCGCTAACCAAGTTAGAGTCAAACTTTTATTCAGTCCATACTAGCCTAGAAGAATCTAACTTTGAGTCCATATCTAGTGATTTGCCTGCGCGTTTTGAATCAACCTTGTTAAAGTTTAAAGCCTGGCTTCAACGTGAACTAGGAAATCGGTCGGATCAACAACTTTCGTCGACGCTTAATACAAGTGGTTCAAATGCTCATCCAACACTCGTCATGGCTAATCGATCGCGTTTGCCGCAGCTGGAGCTGCCAAAATTTAGTGGAGTCTACACTGAGTGGGAAAACTTCTACTCTATGTTTAAGACGATAATAGATGCTGATCCGGATCTCAGTCCTATTGAGAAGTTCCAGCATCTTCGATCCTGCTTAAGTGGTTCTGCGTTGGATACCATCAGCTCATTGGAAATCAACAAAGCCAACTATCTCGTCGCTCTGGATATTCTTCAACGTCGATTTGATAATAAGCGTTTTATTGTACAGGCACAAATCAGAGCAATCTTCCGGCTTGAGAAAGTTGATGCATCTGTGGGCAGGCTGAGGCAGTTGGTGGATAAAGTTACGCCTCACATTCGGGCTATGGATTCTTTAGCATCGCGGGAAGAAGTTGCTGACTGTGTCATCGTGCAGGCCGTGCTGGACGAGGACAACTTCTGACTGGACAGGCAAATGCATTAAGAGCTTTAATTAAAATTTTGTGGAAACGACTTTTTCAAACTTGGCGAGAACTAAAAAAAAACATAAAACATAAAATTGTCTGTAGTTGGTTTTTTTTTAAAAAGAGAGAGAGAGAGAGAGAGAGAGAGAGAGAGAGAGAGAGAGAGAGAGAGAGAGAGAGAGAGCAATGGCCGCTCTCTGCATTTAGCATTCACGTTAAACAAGTTGTTGAGGAACCATTTGTCATTATTTAGCACATTTTTCATTATTTAGCATATTTTTGATTTTTTTAGTATATATGCAACTTTAATTGTTATCGGCGAATGAACAGCTGTTTCAAGATCAATTATCGGTTAAGTCGATACAATTATGTTAGTATTGAGTAAGCAAACGAACGGACAAGTTGAGTGTAACAGCAATTGGCTGATATAGTTCAAATAAAATAAAGATATGTTTAATTTTTCATCATAAAAATTTGGTCATTCGAGCCGGAGCCGTTGGGCATTGCTACTGAATACTCACTTTGGATTTTGGAAAACATCGCGCACTATTGGAAAAGTGCCATGTTTTGTCTTGTCGTGTTTTTGCTGCTGGAGACGCAGCATTTACACATTCTTGGAATTACGTATTGATATTTGGCATCATACGTAATAAACGCCGCGCATTTTTGTAAAAGTGGCGTGTTTTGTCTTGTCGTGTTTTGCTGCTGGAAAAGCAGCATTCACACATTCTTGGAATTACGTATTGATATTTGGCATCATACGTAATAAACGGCGCGCACTATTGGAAAAGTGGCGTGTTTTGTCTTGTCGTGTTTTTGCTGCTGGCGACGCAGCATTTGCACATTCTTGGAATTACGTATTGATATTTGGCATCATACGTAATAAACGGCGCGCACTATTGGAAAAGTGGCGTGTTTTGTCTTGTCGTGTTTTTGCTGCTGGCGACGCAGCATTTGCACATTCTTGGAATTACGTATCGATATTTGGCATCATACGTAATTACTAGTACGCACTATTGGAAAAGTGCTACTGGCTACTTTGGACAACTTGAATTGACTGAGGGCAACGCAGCAAGCTGCAATGGAAAATCTACGTACTTTACTGGGAGCCAGAAGTAGATTGAAGGCAACGATTACGCGCATTTCTGTATACGGGGAACACCCGCCTGATGGCTGTACATTCTACGATTTCAGATTGGACAAGCTGGTTCAGGTTTGGAAGGAGTTTGTCAATCGTGGCGACGAACTTTATAAATATGAAGATGTGCAGGGATATGTGGACCCAGCAAGTGACAACGAGGTATACGAGGAGCGCTTTGAACGAGCTCGCGCCCTTCTTAAGGCACTACACGCTGAGTACAAACCCCGCAAACTGAAAGAGGCCAATACTACATCTAATGTGCTCGGGGAAAGGAACGAATCGTACATCCAATGTATTTTGCAACAAATGCAGCAACAATCTCAGGCGCAAATACAACAAATGCAGCAATCTCAAACGCAAATGCAGCAACAATCTCAGATGCAAATACAACAAATGCAGCAGAAGCAAAAGGAGGCTATGGATCGCATAATGCAACGACTGCTACCGCAGCAGGTGGATAACGAGTCATCGTCAGGCTCAAAACAAGTCGCAGGACCATCAACGAAGGATTTGGAACTGCCGCGGATTCATATCGCACCATTTGATGGAGACTATAAGGAAGGGCACGCGTGTAAGGGTCTATTTGACAGTGCCGCAACTCAGACAAGTAGCAAGCCTAGACAGGACAGAGGTACCAGGAACGCGCATGCGCTACTCGCTACTTCAAAGCGCTGTGCTAAGTGCAACAAGGAACACGCATTGATGACATGTACACAGTTCTTGGACCTATCTATTCAGCAACGATATGCCATTGTAAAGTCCAATCACATATGTTTTAATTGTTTGAGACTTGGTCATGGAGTGAGCACTTGTACATCGAAGTCATCATGTAAGTATTGCAAGCGCCGACATCACTCACTTTCGCATTTCGATCAAAGCAGCACTAGAGACAAGGGTGAGCCACAGCAGCACCAGAAGGATGAGTCAAATGAGGCGCCAGGTGCTAGCACAGTAGTAGCACTGACGAACGCCATGAACATTGCGAAATGTGGCAAGGGTGCAATTATGAGAAGTACACTGCCAACGGCGCAGGTGTATATGCGCTATTCTCGAGGACAAGACGTTGTTTGCCGCATATTACTGGACTGCGACTCGGAGTTGTCCTACGTTTCGGAACGCTGTATCCAGACATTGGGTCTGGCCCGTTCACACTCTCGCATTTCCATAACTGGAATCTCATCAATCAAGGCAGAAACGACAAGAGTGCTCTGTTCACTACACATCAAGTCGCGAGTGTCAGATGCATCGCTTGAGGTCAAGGCGCACGTGCTTGGAAACATTACTTCGACACTGATGAGAGAAACTATAGACGCAGCAGACCTATCTATATTTAGCGGCCACACCCTAGCAGATGCCGCATTCAATACCAACGCATCAAACGACATTCTGATTGGTAACGATCACATTTGGACGGTTCTTACTGGAGATAAGTTGTGTAACGCCCAGGGGAACACAATCGCCATCGATTCCATAGTTGGATGGATCATCACAACAGTGGGAGGAGCAACTACAACTACAACTACGTCACTCTTAGCTACCATGGACATCAACACATTGTTGCAACGGTTTTGGGAACTGGAGGAAGTTCCATCGTTCACGTCTGCAAATACAGAAGATGATGTAGTGGAGACTAATTTCGTCCAAACACACTCCCGTAATGCTGAAGGGAGATACATAGTCGAGCTACCGTTCAAGCAAGACAACCCAGAGTTCGCAGACACCTTTCATGGAGCCAAGTCTCGCTTCTTGGCAGTTGAACGTCGTTTAATGTAGGATGCAGCTTTGCGATCAAGGTATGTACAATTCATGAGGGAGTACATACAACTGGACCACATGAAGGAGCTGGATGTAGAAGAAGACGCCACTTCGAAGAAGATTTTCTACATGCCGCACCATCCGGTGCTAAGTGCAAGGCTGCGTGTGGTATTTGATGGCTCATATCAAGACCAAGATGGCCGGTCTCTTAACGATGCGCTTTATATTGGACCATGTTTACAACGCTATCTGTTCAGCGTATGCATGAGGTTTCGAATGCACAAGTTTGTAATTTCGGCTGATATTGCAAAGATGTTTAGACAGATTCTGGTTGCAGCTAAACATCAGGATTTCCAACGAATATTATGGAGAGAAGATCCGTCAGCACCATTGCAGCACTTCAGACTCTGCACAGTTACATACGGGACTGCGTCTGCGCCATTCCTGGCAGTCCGGGTGTTAGAGCAACTCGCCAAGGACCACGAGCATGAGTTTCCTAGAGCAGCCAAGATATTGCTTGAGGATTTCTACGCGGATGATGTATTAAGAGGAGCCATGACAGAGGAAGAACTGAATGGCATTCAAACTGAGTTAGTTGTACAATTGGAATTGGGAAAATGGATCTCAAATAGCACACGATTGAGCACCGTTCAAGGTGATAGAGTCAACAGGTCAGCAACAACAGCAAAGGTACTTGGACGGCCCTGGGATCCTGGAGAAGACAACCTTGCATATCCCTTGAAAACATTGTACTCATCAAGGACTCGAATACGCCTCCAGCAACATGGAATCTAGGACGCGTAATCAAGGTGAACCCAGGAGAGGATGGATTAGTACGGGCAGTTAAGCTCAAGGTCGTTTCTGGAGAGATCATACAACCCATCACGAAGATTGCAGCCCTACCACATTCTGAAACAGAGTTTCAGGGGGGGCCGGGATGTTGAGGAACCATTTGTCATTATTTAGCACATTTTTCATTATTTAGCATATTTTTGATTTTTTTAGTATATATGCAACTTTAATTGTTATCGGCGAATGAACAGCTGTTTCAAGATCAATTATCGGTTAAGTCGATACAATTATGTTAGTATTGAGTAAGCAAATGAACGGACAAGTTGAGTGTAACAGCAATTGGCTGATATAGTTCAAATAAAATAAAGATATGTTTAATTTTTCATCACAAGTGAAAAGCAAAGTGAAAGAAGAAGCAAAAACTAAAAGCGAAAAACAAAAACAAAAACAAATTGCGGCTCATGTCCATGGCAAGAGCTAGCGTATGTGGCCGCTAGGTGGCGCTGCCGTTGGCGCTTTACATGCATGACTACGTGTCCTTTTAATATCCTGAATGCGCGACGCTTCAAAACTTTCGCTAGCAAATAAATAAAATGAAATATGAGCACAGCATTCAGATCATACATATATACATAAGTATGTATGTATGTATATTCCTCTCTCAAATAACTGCATGCTGCCGCTGCCTGCACTGAAAATGGAACAAAGGGCATTCTCTCGCGATGTTTGTGACTCAGCTCTGGCTTTTGTGCGCTCAATTAGGCTAGGGTTTCTTGAGGAATGTCCATTTATTTATTTTATTAGATTGAGATAAGTTCGTATATCACTTATTTAAAGGAGAAATTGTAGTGAAGTTTGAGGTTATGCTTCCGTGTCAAATATGTTTGGATGAATGGGAATGGGAATACTTTTAATTCAATTCAATTTCAATTTATTTCACTCTTTGTTATAATTACAGTTTTTTTTGTGAATGGTATCTTACAATAATTAAAGAGTTTAGACTAGGAATTAGGCCTTTTCTGCTTAGATATTTACTTAGAAATATGACATGGTATATAATATGACTTAATTATTTGGGGGAAGAATCAAAGAAATAGAAAACCCCGAGGTTATTTATTACAAACTAACTTAAACATTAAATAATACTTAAAATTAAATGGATATGGCAGTTCATTTATATGTGAATATGTTGATTCATGATACTTGGTTATGATAATCTTGGTTATGATAATCGCGATAATCTAATATCTACCAATTCAACATTGGCTCGACAGTGAAGATCTAACGTGGAATGATGCCAAGGAAGATTCAAAATAAGCTTCAAGACTTTATTTTGTGCAATTTGCAATTGACTTATGTGACATTTGGCTATATCTGACCAGACAGGTGCACCGTAAAAAGTAACTGATTGGAAAATTGACCTAAACAAAAACATTTTGTTTTCTATGCTTAGCCTCGAGTTTCTATTTATAAAGGGATATAGTGTACGGAGTATATGTTTGACTTTTTTGTTTGTATTGCTTATATGGTCCTTGTAATGTAAGTCTTTTGTCCAGTGTAATATCCAAGTACCTGACATTTGGATCCCACTTTATATATTCCGAGCCCAATCTGATGTCTGTTATTGGCACGTAGATGTCCTTTCGTTTTGTTGTGAAAAATATTGCCTTGTTCTTTTCTGGGCAGACTAAAATTTTCCATTGGGAGAAATATGTACCTAAAGAGTCATATGCTGCTTGGAGGTTTCGAACTATATATGCAGAAAGAATTCCACCACAAAGAATTGCTGTGTCGTCCGCAAAAACCGAGGTTGTGCAATGAGGTAATATTGGGAGATCAGAGGTATATATATTATAAAGAATAGCTGATAGGCATGAGCCTTGGAGACAGCCTGCTGAAATGTTAACTGCTGTGGATGAAGCATTTCCGAAATATACTATAAAAGATCTGTTTTTTATATAACTTTGGATTATCTTTATGGCCGGAGGTGGGAAATTAAGATGTAACATTTTGTGTATTAGGCCGTCATGCCACACTGAATCAAATGCGGCTTTGATATCTAGCAGTACCATTCCCGTTGACATAGAACTAGAAAAATTATCTTTAATAATTTTTTTTAATTCTACAAAGGTGCTGAACAGTATTGTGTTCGCTTCTAAATCCAAACTGGTGACTTGGGAGGATATTATTGGATTCAACAAAAAGAGTTAATTTATGTTGGATAACGTTCTCTAGTATTTTGCTGACTGCCAACAAAAGACTAATAGGATGTAGGATGAGAGCAACTCTACAGGCTTATTTTGTTTTGGAATAGGAACAACTTTAGCACATTTCCAGACAGAAGGGAAATAACATAGCTCTAGGCATTTATTGACTATGCAAGTAATAAACTTTATTCCCTTCGTAGGTAGGGTTTTTAAGCATAGATTGTCAATTTTATCAATACCTGGAGATTTCTTTCTTCTTCAGCCTTTTCAGTATACCTTTTATGACGCTGGAGCTAAAAAAGTAATCATTCAGCGGCTCTATAGATAATTGCGTGACTGAGAGGATTGAGGCATCGACAGCGGCTTTAGTTAGCGGATCACCGAGCCCAGCAGCTACGATATGATTTAGTCGAAAGGATTGAGCCAACACCTCAGCCTGAGATGTCAATGTCGTTGTCAAACAGGAAGTGACAAAATTCTTCTTTTTTGTTTTGAATGCCCCTGGAATTCCACGCAATGATCTTTACTTTGTCTATCATTAAGAAAGAAATTTGATGGCAAGTGAGGTTATTACCTCAAACTGATCAGTCTTGGATTTACAATTTCTGAGATTACTAATGAGCTCAAAAGTAAGACTTTTTAACTCGTCTAGCGAAAAGAGATCACTGCTTAACTCTGGTTGCCCGCCCAGGTTGTCTTTGATGGTTCAGATATCTGTCCATTAAGAGTTGGGAAGGTTTTAACGCAGTTTATCTGTGGAGACTGTTATGGTGTTCTGACTACCCGTGCTTTGGTGACGCCCCTATCCCTTGCCTTTATATAATTTATTCTGCCTGGGCACTCCACTGAATTAGACTTATGAGAGCCGTGACAATTTGCACACTTAACAGGTAACTTTTCTGAACACTCAATAGTTTTATGGTTTCCTGCGCAATTCATACAGTATGGTTTTACACTACAATAGGACGATCCGTGCCCGAACATCTGGCAGTTATAGCACTGAGTCACGGTGTTTGGCCTGCGTCTTTGGTAGTCCCATTTGACCCTGATATGGTCAATGACAGGGTAGTTTTTCTTCAGCTCGTTTAGACTTGTTGATTTGTTGACAAAGTAAACTACATACAGCGAGAAATTACTATTGTTGGCTCGTTTCCTTTGGATAAACTTGACATCTGTACATTGAAGTCCCATTTGTGTAAGCTTGTTCCTAACCTCATCAGCCGGAGTGTCATCAAGTCCCGTAAGCACCGCTTTGTATGGTTTATTGTGTTTTTTGCAAAGGAGAAAAACTCATTTTTAGAATTTTGCAGATGGGTGCAGACATTGGCAAAATCCACCTCTTCTTCGCAGTGTAATTTAACTCCAATAGAAATTTTTCTAATTGAGTAGTCTTTAACATTCAGTAATTTGCAAATACCATGCAGTTGTTCAGCAGTAGTTTTAAGTACCGTAATAGGAGGAATGTGAGTTTTGTCTTTCTTGACAATTACTTCCTCACAGTTGTCGTTATCAGTTTCATCATCCAGCGCTTGTAACGGTTGATAATAGTTGTTGTTGCTCTGCCGTTGACCAGTGTCCGTTTTTGGAACTTTTCTGCTCTGTGTTGGCGACATAGCGACGCCAGCCAGACTAACTGTTCTCTTAATTTTGTTTTTGTTTTAAGTCGAAAGTGAAAAATAAGAATTTCGCTATCGCGATGCGCTCACACGTGCGTACAGTTTGGCAGATCACACCGAACTGAATACTTTTTAAATATTTGATCTATTGCCACACAAATTATATTATAGAAAATTATGTGATATTACTTAATATCCTTAGCTTCTATATCCACAAAAATTGAATTATGACTCTGGAATGGTAGAGGCTATATAAATGTGAAATATTAATTAATCAATCAATCAATAACAGATTGAAAACTTTGTTCAGCCTATTTATTTGGAATCTAACAGTCCAGAGTTTTGCCTGGCATTTTCTAACGCTATGTCGCTCTCTCTATGTGCTCACACCTCTCTGTGTTTGTTCTGCCTGTCACTGTTAAAAGACACCTAGTCTCTTAATCGTGCTACCTGTGCTCGTTCTTCTTTGTCTTCGTTCTTTCTGTTCGCGCTACCTCAGTACTCGCTCTCGCTCGTGTTCGTTATACTTGTGTTCGTTCTTCCTATGCTCGATTTCCTTTGTGCTTGCTCTCTCTGTCATTGTTCTACTTGTGTAATTTTTTCTGTGCTCGCTCTCCATGTGCTTGCTCTTTCCGTTTGTTCGTTCGAATTATATTTATTCTTCTGTGCTCGTTCTTCCAACGCTCGCTTTCCTTTCCTGTGCTTGTTTTACTTGTGTTCGTTCTTCACATGTCGCTCGCTCTCCGTGTGCTTGATCTCTCTGCGATTGTTATACCCTGAGCCCATGTAAATGTATAACAGGTAGAAGGAGGCGTGTCAGACCCCACAAGTATATATATTCTTGATCAGGGCGATGAGCTGACTCGATTTAGTCCTATCCGTCTGTCTGTCTGTCCGTCCGTCCGTCTGTCCGTCCGTCCATCTGTTCGTCTGTCAAGTTTACTTTGTATGAACGATAACTATTTTTGTTGTAATGTTGTAATGTTATCGATTTTAATGCTTATCGAAAATACGTTTTTAAGGCGTAGTTTGTGTATCGTTTGAGCTAGAGACTTCAAATTTGCTGTGTTATTGCGTTTTCTATGCAGCAGCTAATAATTGCTCCCAAATAAGCTTCTCTTAAGCCATCTGCTCTTTATCACATTCTCATTCGCTCATAGTGCAGTTAGGCACAAAAAGAAACTGTAACACACATACATATGAAAATTTATGCTGCTCGGTCACTTGCTTATCATTTTTGTATTCTAT
>JAWNPG010000017.1:0-14756 GCA_035045145.1 Drosophila meridionalis | reverse complement strand
TAAAGATAAAGATAAAGATAAAGATAAAGATAAAGATAAAGATAAAGATAAAGATAAAGATAAAGATAAAGATAAAGATAAAGATAAAGATAAAGATAAAGATAAAGATAAAGATAAAGATAAAGATAAAGATAAAGATAAAGATAAAGATAAAGATAAAGATAAAGATAAAGATAAAGATAAAGATAAAGATAAAGATAAAGATAAAGATAAAGATAAAGATAAAGATAAAGATAAAGATAAAGATAAAGATAAAGATAAAGATAAAGATAAAGATAAAGATAAAGATAAAGATAAAGATAAAGATAAAGATAAAGATAAAGATAAAGATAAAGATAAAGATAAAGATAAAGATAAAGATAAAGATAAAGATAAAGATAAAGATAAAGATAAAGATAAAGATAAAGATAAAGATAAAGATAAAGATAAAGATAAAGATAAAGATAAAGATAAAGATAAAGATAAAGATAAAGATAAAGATAAAGATAAAGATAAAGATAAAGATAAAGATAAAGATAAAGATAAAGATAAAGATAAAGATAAAGATAAAGATAAAGATAAAGATAAAGATAAAGATAAAGATAAAGATAAAGATAAAGATAAAGATAAAGATAAAGATAAAGATAAAGATAAAGATAAAGATAAAGATAAAGATAAAGATAAAGATAAAGATAAAGATAAAGATAAAGATAAAGATAAAGATAAAGATAAAGATAAAGATAAAGATAAAGATAAAGATAAAGATAAAGATAAAGATAAAGATAAAGATAAAGATAAAGATAAAGATAAAGATAAAGATAAAGATAAAGATAAAGATAAAGATAAAGATAAAGATAAAGATAAAGATAAAGATAAAGATAAAGATAAAGATAAAGATAAAGATAAAGATAAAGATAAAGATAAAGATAAAGATAAAGATAAAGATAAAGATAAAGATAAAGATAAAGATAAAGATAAAGATAAAGATAAAGATAAAGATAAAGATAAAGATAAAGATAAAGATAAAGATAAAGATAAAGATAAAGATAAAGATAAAGATAAAGATAAAGATAAAGATAAAGATAAAGATAAAGATAAAGATAAAGATAAAGAATAAAGATAAAGATAAAGATAAAGATAAAGATAAAGATAAAGATAAAGATAAAGATAAAGATAAAGATAAAGATAAAGATAAAGATAAAGATAAAGATAAAGATAAAGATAAAGATAAAGATAAAGATAAGAAAGATAAAGATAAAGATAAAGATAAAGATAAAGATAAAGATAAAGATAAAGATAAAGATAAAGATAAAGATAAAGATAAAGATAAAGATAAAGATAAAGATAAAGATAAAGATAAAGATAAAGATAAAGATAAAGATAAAGATAAAGATAAAGATAAAGATAAAGATAAAGATAAAGATAAAGATAAAGATAAAGATAAAGATAAAGATAAAGATAAAGATAAAGATAAAGATAAAGATAAAGATAAAGATAAAGATAAAGATAAAGATAAAGATAAAGATAAAGATAAAGATAAAGATAAAGATAAAGATAAAGATAAAGATAAAGATAAAGATAAAGATAAAGATAAAGATAAAGATAAAGATAAAGATAAAGATAAAGATAAAGATAAAGATAAAGATAAAGATAAAGATAAAGATAAAGATAAAGATAAAGATAAAGATAAAGATAAAGATAAAGATAAAGATAAAGATAAAGATAAAGATAAAGATAAAGATAAAGATAAAGATAAAGATAAAGATAAAGATAAAGATAAAGATAAAGATAAAGATAAAGATAAAGATAAAGATAAAGATAAAGATAAAGATAAAGATAAAGATAAAGATAAAGATAAAGATAAAGATAAAGATAAAGATAAAGATAAAGATAAAGATAAAGATAAAGATAAAGATAAAGATAAAGATAAAGATAAAGATAAAGATAAAGATAAAGATAAAGATAAAGATAAAGATAAAGATAAAGATAAAGATAAAGATAAAGATAAAGATAAAGATAAAGATAAAGATAAAGATAAAGATAAAGATAAAGATAAAGATAAAGATAAAGATAAAGATAAAGATAAAGATAAAGATAAAGATAAAGATAAAGATAAAGATAAAGATAAAGATAAAGATAAAGATAAAGATAAAGATAAAGATAAAGATAAAGATAAAGATAAAGATAAAGATAAAGATAAAGATAAAGATAAAGATAAAGATAAAGATAAAGATAAAGATAAAGATAAAGATAAAGATAAAGATAAAGATAAAGATAAAGATAAAGATAAAGATAAAGATAAAGATAAAGATAAAGATAAAGATAAAGATAAAGATAAAGATAAAGATAAAGATAAAGATAAAGATAAAGATAAAGATAAAGATAAAGATAAAGATAAAGATAAAGATAAAGATAAAGATAAAGATAAAGATAAAGATAAAGATAAAGATAAAGATAAAGATAAAGATAAAGATAAAGATAAAGATAAAGATAAAGATAAAGATAAAGATAAAGATAAAGATAAAGATAAAGATAAAGATAAAGATAAAGATAAAGATAAAGATAAAGATAAAGATAAAGATAAAGATAAAGATAAAGATAAAGATAAAGATAAAGATAAAGATAAAGATAAAGATAAAGATAAAGATAAAGATAAAGATAAAGATAAAGATAAAGATAAAGATAAAGATAAAGATAAAGATAAAGATAAAGATAAAGATAAAGATAAAGATAAAGATAAAGATAAAGATAAAGATAAAGATAAAGATAAAGATAAAGATAAAGATAAAGATAAAGATAAAGATAAAGATAAAGATAAAGATAAAGATAAAGATAAAGATAAAGATAAAGATAAAGATAAAGATAAAGATAAAGATAAAGATAAAGATAAAGATAAAGATAAAGATAAAGATAAAGATAAAGATAAAGATAAAGATAAAGATAAAGATAAAGATAAAGATAAAGATAAAGATAAAGATAAAGATAAAGATAAAGATAAAGATAAAGATAAAGATAAAGATAAAGATAAAGATAAAGATAAAGATAAAGATAAAGATAAAGATAAAGATAAAGATAAAGATAAAGATAAAGATAAAGATAAAGATAAAGATAAAGATAAAGATAAAGATAAAGATAAAGATAAAGATAAAGATAAAGATAAAGATAAAGATAAAGATAAAGATAAAGATAAAGATAAAGATAAAGATAAAGATAAAGATAAAGATAAAGATAAAGATAAAGATAAAGATAAAGATAAAGATAAAGATAAAGATAAAGATAAAGATAAAGATAAAGATAAAGATAAAGATAAAGATAAAGATAAAGATAAAGATAAAGATAAAGATAAAGATAAAGATAAAGATAAAGATAAAGATAAAGATAAAGATAAAGATAAAGATAAAGATAAAGATAAAGATAAAGATAAAGATAAAGATAAAGATAAAGATAAAGATAAAGATAAAGATAAAGATAAAGATAAAGATAAAGATAAAGATAAAGATAAAGATAAAGATAAAGATAAAGATAAAGATAAAGATAAAGATAAAGATAAAGATAAAGATAAAGATAAAGATAAAGATAAAGATAAAGATAAAGATAAAGATAAAGATAAAGATAAAGATAAAGATAAAGATAAAGATAAAGATAAAGATAAAGATAAAGATAAAGATAAAGATAAAGATAAAGATAAAGATAAAGATAAAGATAAAGATAAAGATAAAGATAAAGATAAAGATAAAGATAAAGATAAAGATAAAGATAAAGATAAAGATAAAGATAAAGATAAAGATAAAGATAAAGATAAAGATAAAGATAAAGATAAAGATAAAGATAAAGATAAAGATAAAGATAAAGATAAAGATAAAGATAAAGATAAAGATAAAGATAAAGATAAAGATAAAGATAAAGATAAAGATAAAGATAAAGATAAAGATAAAGATAAAGATAAAGATAAAGATAAAGATAAAGATAAAGATAAAGATAAAGATAAAGATAAAGATAAAGATAAAGATAAAGATAAAGATAAAGATAAAGATAAAGATAAAGATAAAGATAAAGATAAAGATAAAGATAAAGATAAAGATAAAGATAAAGATAAAGATAAAGATAAAGATAAAGATAAAGATAAAGATAAAGATAAAGATAAAGATAAAGATAAAGATAAAGATAAAGATAAAGATAAAGATAAAGATAAAGATAAAGATAAAGATAAAGATAAAGATAAAGATAAAGATAAAGATAAAGATAAAGATAAAGATAAAGATAAAGATAAAGATAAAGATAAAGATAAAGATAAAGATAAAGATAAAGATAAAGATAAAGATAAAGATAAAGATAAAGATAAAGATAAAGATAAAGATAAAGATAAAGATAAAGATAAAGATAAAGATAAAGATAAAGATAAAGATAAAGATAAAGATAAAGATAAAGATAAAGATAAAGATAAAGATAAAGATAAAGATAAAGATAAAGATAAAGATAAAGATAAAGATAAAGATAAAGATAAAGATAAAGATAAAGATAAAGATAAAGATAAAGATAAAGATAAAGATAAAGATAAAGATAAAGATAAAGATAAAGATAAAGATAAAGATAAAGATAAAGATAAAGATAAAGATAAAGATAAAGATAAAGATAAAGATAAAGATAAAGATAAAGATAAAGATAAAGATAAAGATAAAGATAAAGATAAAGATAAAGATAAAGATAAAGATAAAGATAAAGATAAAGATAAAGATAAAGATAAAGATAAAGATAAAGATAAAGATAAAGATAAAGATAAAGATAAAGATAAAGATAAAGATAAAGATAAAGATAAAGATAAAGATAAAGATAAAGATAAAGATAAAGATAAAGATAAAGATAAAGATAAAGATAAAGATAAAGATAAAGATAAAGATAAAGATAAAGATAAAGATAAAGATAAAGATAAAGATAAAGATAAAGATAAAGATAAAGATAAAGATAAAGATAAAGATAAAGATAAAGATAAAGATAAAGATAAAGATGATAAAGATAAAGATAAAGATAAAGATAAAGATAAAGATAAAGATAAAGATAAAGATAAAGATAAAGATAAAGATAAAGATAAAGATAAAGATAAAGATAAAGATAAAGATAAAGATAAAGATAAAGATAAAGATAAAGATAAAGATAAAGATAAAGATAAAGATAAAGATAAAGATAAAGATAAAGATAAAGATAAAGATAAAGATAAAGATAAAGATAAAGATAAAGATAAAGATAAAGATAAAGATAAAGATAAAGATAAAGATAAAGATAAAGATAAAGATAAAGATAAAGATAAAGATAAAGATAAAGATAAAGATAAAGATAAAGATAAAGATAAAGATAAAGATAAAGATAAAGATAAAGATAAAGATAAAGATAAAGATAAAGATAAAGATAAAGATAAAGATAAAGATAAAGATAAAGATAAAGATAAAGATAAAGATAAAGATAAAGATAAAGATAAAGATAAAGATAAAGATAAAGATAAAGATAAAGATAAAGATAAAGATAAAGATAAAGATAAAGATAAAGATAAAGATAAAGATAAAGATAAAGATAAAGATAAAGATAAAGATAAAGATAAAGATAAAGATAAAGATAAAGATAAAGATAAAGATAAAGATAAAGATAAAGATAAAGATAAAGATAAAGATAAAGATAAAGATAAAGATAAAGATAAAGATAAAGATAAAGATAAAGATAAAGATAAAGATAAAGATAAAGATAAAGATAAAGATAAAGATAAAGATAAAGATAAAGATAAAGATAAAGATAAAGATAAAGATAAAGATTAAAAAGATAAAGATAAAGATAAAGATAAAGATAAAGATAAAGATAAAGATAAAGATAAAG
Organism: Drosophila meridionalis; assembly: GCA_035045145.1. Classification (NCBI taxonomy): domain Eukaryota; kingdom Metazoa; phylum Arthropoda; class Insecta; order Diptera; family Drosophilidae; genus Drosophila; species Drosophila meridionalis. The sequence goes on along the minus strand of JAWNPG010000017.1, from coordinate 8,915 downwards.
ATAAAAGATAAAGATAAAGATAAAGATAAAGATAAAGATAAAGATAAAGATAAAGATAAAAGATAAAGATAAAGATAAAGATAAAGATAAAGATAAAGATAAAGATAAAGATAAAGATAAAGATAAAGATAAAGATAAAGATAAAGATAAAGATAAAGATAAAGATAAAGATAAAGATAAAGATAAAGATAAAGATAAAGATAAAGATAAAGATAAAGATAAAGATAAAGATAAAGATAAAGATAAAGATAAAGATAAAGATAAAGATCAGGTTCACTCTTTCACTGTAAATGCGTCTGTTTGTATGTGTGTGATCGACACAGCTATTTTCGGATTAGCGGGCCTTCTATGCAAACGCTGCACAAAGAAGCGCCAAAAACCGCGACGAAATACCGACGAACAAGAATATGATAAAGATAAGCACAACGCAAGCGCGACCGCAAGCTTATCTGAGCTTTTATATATGTCTGTATGTGTGTCTTCTATGATTGACACAGCTTTTTCGGCTAGCGGGCCCTATATGCAGACGATGCACAGCAGGCGCCAAACGCGACGAACGAAACAGACGATTAAAGAGGAATAGAAAAGACTCGAGATAATGTACGCACAATGCCATGCACTATTATATACACAAATTAATATAAAACTTGAGCATAAATGTTAATGTTTTACACGACGAGATTTGTTATTAATTTGAATGCACTATTTTGCACAAAATTTTAACGCTTTGCACTGTCGTGTACGACGAAGTTTATTGTTAATTTGAATGCACTATTTTGCACAAATGTTAATGTTTTACACACTGTTTCGTCGTACAACGCGATGTGTTATTAATTTGAATGCACTATTTTGCACAAATGTTAATGATTCACACCGTTGTACTTTGACGAAGTTGAGTACTAACTTGATACACTAAACGAAACACCACGGAGTGTATAAATCACGTCGGGGTCACCAAAATGTTGGAAGCTGCCGAGCTTTTTCGGCAACTCTGGCTCCAATCATTTACGAAGGCAAAATAATAAAACCACGATTTAATTTAGCTTATTATTTATTAGTTTAATGCCTAGTCCGCGATGATCGTGTAGGCAAAGTTAATACAGTTTACAATAGAGAGATGTATGTAGGTGTTGCTCGCTTGAAGGTGAATTTCTTTATCTTTATCTTTATCTTTATCTTTATCTTTATCTTTATCTTTATCTTTATCTTTATCTTTATCTTTATCTTTATCTTTATCTTTATCTTTATCTTTATCTTTATCTTTATCTTTATCTTTATCTTTATCTTTATCTTTATCTTTATCTTTATCTTTATCTTTATCTTTATCTTTATCTTTATCTTTATCTTTATCTTTATCTTTATCTTTATCTTTATCTTTATCTTTATCTTTATCTTTATCTTTATCTTTATCTTTATCTTTATCTTTATCTTTATCTTTATCTTTATCTTTATCTTTATCTTTATCTTTATCTTTATCTTTATCTTTATCTTTATCTTTATCTTTATCTTTATCTTTATCTTTATCTTTATCTTTATCTTTATCTTTATCTTTATCTTTATCTTTATCTTTATCTTTATCTTTATCTTTATCTTTATCTTTATCTTTATCTTTATCTTTATCTTTATCTTTATCTTTATCTTTATCTTTATCTTTATCTTTATCTTTATCTTTATCTTTATCTTTATCTTTATCTTTATCTTTATCTTTATCTTTATCTTTATCTTTATCTTTATCTTTATCTTTATCTTTATCTTTATCTTTATCTTTATCTTTATCTTTATCTTTATCTTTATCTTTATCTTTATCTTTATCTTTATCTTTATCTTTATCTTTATCTTTATCTTTATCTTTATCTTTATCTTTATCTTTATCTTTATCTTTATCTTTATCTTTATCTTTATCTTTATCTTTATCTTTATCTTTATCTTTATCTTTATCTTTATCTTTATCTTTATCTTTATCTTTATCTTTATCTTTATCTTTATCTTTATCTTTATCTTTATCTTTATCTTTATCTTTATCTTTATCTTTATCTTTATCTTTATCTTTATCTTTATCTTTATCTTTATCTTTATCTTTATCTTTATCTTTATCTTTATCTTTATCTTTATCTTTATCTTTATCTTTATCTTTATCTTTATCTTTATCTTTATCTTTATCTTTATCTTTATCTTTATCTTTATCTTTATCTTTATCTTTATCTTTATCTTTATCTTTATCTTTATCTTTATCTTTATCTTTATCTTTATCTTTATCTTTATCTTTATCTTTATCTTTATCTTTATCTTTATCTTTATCTTTATCTTTATCTTTATCTTTATCTTTATCTTTATCTTTATCTTTATCTTTATCTTTATCTTTATCTTTATCTTTATCTTTATCTTTATCTTTATCTTTATCTTTATCTTTATCTTTATCTTTATCTTTATCTTTATCTTTATCTTTATCTTTATCTTTATCTTTATCTTTATCTTTATCTTTATCTTTATCTTTATCTTTATCTTTATCTTTATCTTTATCTTTATCTTTATCTTTATCTTTATCTTTATCTTTATCTTTATCTTTATCTTTATCTTTATCTTTATCTTTATCTTTATCTTTATCTTTATCTTTATCTTTATCTTTATCTTTATCTTTATCTTTATCTTTATCTTTATCTTTATCTTTATCTTTATCTTTATCTTTATCTTTATCTTTATCTTTATCTTTATCTTTATCTTTATCTTTATCTTTATCTTTATCTTTATCTTTATCTTTATCTTTATCTTTATCTTTATCTTTATCTTTATCTTTATCTTTATCTTTATCTTTATCTTTATCTTTATCTTTATCTTTATCTTTATCTTTATCTTTATCTTTATCTTTATCTTTATCTTTATCTTTATCTTTATCTTTATCTTTATCTTTATCTTTATCTTTATCTTTATCTTTATCTTTATCTTTATCTTTATCTTTATCTTTATCTTTATCTTTATCTTTATCTTTATCTTTATCTTTATCTTTATCTTTATCTTTATCTTTATCTTTATCTTTATCTTTATCTTTATCTTTATCTTTATCTTTATCTTTATCTTTATCTTTATCTTTATCTTTATCTTTATCTTTATCTTTATCTTTATCTTTATCTTTATCTTTATCTTTATCTTTATCTTTATCTTTATCTTTATCTTTATCTTTATCTTTATCTTTATCTTTATCTTTATCTTTATCTTTATCTTTATCTTTATCTTTATCTTTATCTTTATCTTTATCTTTATCTTTATCTTTATCTTTATCTTTATCTTTATCTTTATCTTTATCTTTATCTTTATCTTTATCTTTATCTTTATCTTTATCTTTATCTTTATCTTTATCTTTATCTTTATCTTTATCTTTATCTTTATCTTTATCTTTATCTTTATCTTTATCTTTATCTTTATCTTTATCTTTATCTTTATCTTTATCTTTATCTTTATCTTTATCTTTATCTTTATCTTTATCTTTATCTTTATCTTTATCTTTATCTTTATCTTTATCTTTATCTTTATCTTTATCTTTATCTTTATCTTTATCTTTATCTTTATCTTTATCTTTATCTTTATCTTTATCTTTATCTTTATCTTTATCTTTATCTTTATCTTTATCTTTATCTTTATCTTTATCTTTATCTTTATCTTTATCTTTATCTTTATCTTTATCTTTATCTTTATCTTTATCTTTATCTTTATCTTTATCTTTATCTTTATCTTTATCTTTATCTTTATCTTTATCTTTATCTTTATCTTTATCTTTATCTTTATCTTTATCTTTATCTTTATCTTTATCTTTATCTTTATCTTTATCTTTATCTTTATCTTTATCTTTATCTTTATCTTTATCTTTATCTTTATCTTTATCTTTATCTTTATCTTTATCTTTATCTTTATCTTTATCTTTATCTTTATCTTTATCTTTATCTTTATCTTTATCTTTATCTTTATCTTTATCTTTATCTTTATCTTTATCTTTATCTTTATCTTTATCTTTATCTTTATCTTTATCTTTATCTTTATCTTTATCTTTATCTTTATCTTTATCTTTATCTTTATCTTTATCTTTATCTTTATCTTTATCTTTATCTTTATCTTTATCTTTATCTTTATCTTTATCTTTATCTTTATCTTTATCTTTATCTTTATCTTTATCTTTATCTTTATCTTTATCTTTTATCTTTATCTTTATCTTTATCTTTATCTTTATCTTTATCTTTATCTTTATCTTTATCTTTATCTTTATCTTTATCTTTATCTTTATCTTTATCTTTATCTTTATCTTTATCTTTATCTTTATCTTTATCTTTATCTTTATCTTTATCTTTATCTTTATCTTTATCTTTATCTTTATCTTTATCTTTATCTTTATCTTTATCTTTATCTTTATCTTTATCTTTATCTTTATCTTTATCTTTATCTTTATCTTTATCTTTATCTTTATCTTTATCTTTATCTTTATCTTTATCTTTATCTTTATCTTTATCTTTATCTTTATCTTTATCTTTATCTTTATCTTTATCTTTATCTTTATCTTTATCTTTATCTTTATCTTTATCTTTATCTTTATCTTTATCTTTATCTTTATCTTTATCTTTATCTTTATCTTTATCTTTATCTTTATCTTTATCTTTATCTTTATCTTTATCTTTATCTTTATCTTTATCTTTATCTTTATCTTTATCTTTATCTTTATCTTTATCTTTATCTTTATCTTTATCTTTATCTTTATCTTTATCTTTATCTTTATCTTTATCTTTATCTTTATCTTTATCTTTATCTTTATCTTTATCTTTATCTTTATCTTTATCTTTATCTTTATCTTTATCTTTATCTTTATCTTTATCTTTATCTTTATCTTTATCTTTATCTTTATCTTTATCTTTATCTTTATCTTTATCTTTATCTTTATCTTTATCTTTATCTTTATCTTTATCTTTATCTTTATCTTTATCTTTATCTTTATCTTTATCTTTATCTTTATCTTTATCTTTATCTTTATCTTTATCTTTATCTTTATCTTTATCTTTATCTTTATCTTTATCTTTATCTTTATCTTTATCTTTATCTTTATCTTTATCTTTATCTTTATCTTTATCTTTATCTTTATCTTTATCTTTATCTTTATCTTTATCTTTATCTTTATCTTTATCTTTATCTTTATCTTTATCTTTATCTTTATCTTTATCTTTATCTTTATCTTTATCTTTATCTTTATCTTTATCTTTATCTTTATCTTTATCTTTATCTTTATCTTTATCTTTATCTTTATCTTTATCTTTATCTTTATCTTTATCTTTATCTTTATCTTTATCTTTATCTTTATCTTTATCTTTATCTTTATCTTTATCTTTATCTTTATCTTTATCTTTATCTTTATCTTTATCTTTATCTTTATCTTTATCTTTATCTTTATCTTTATCTTTATCTTTATCTTTATCTTTATCTTTATCTTTATCTTTATCTTTATCTTTATCTTTATCTTTATCTTTATCTTTATCTTTATCTTTATCTTTATCTTTATCTTTATCTTTATCTTTATCTTTATCTTTATCTTTATCTTTATCTTTATCTTTATCTTTATCTTTATCTTTATCTTTATCTTTATCTTTATCTTTATCTTTATCTTTATCTTTATCTTTATCTTTATCTTTATCTTTATCTTTATCTTTATCTTTATCTTTATCTTTATCTTTATCTTTATCTTTATCTTTATCTTTATCTTTATCTTTATCTTTATCTTTATCTTTATCTTTATCTTTATCTTTATCTTTATCTTTATCTTTATCTTTATCTTTATCTTTATCTTTATCTTTATCTTTATCTTTATCTTTATCTTTATCTTTATCTTTATCTTTATCTTTATCTTTATCTTTATCTTTATCTTTATCTTTATCTTTATCTTTATCTTTATCTTTATCTTTATCTTTATCTTTATCTTTATCTTTATCTTTATCTTTATCTTTTGTCTTTATCTTTATCTTTATCTTTGTCTTTATCTTTATCTTTATCTTCATCTTTATCTTTTTCTTTATCTTTATCTTTATCTTCATCTTTATCTTTATCTTTATCTTTGTCTTTATCTTCCTCTTTATCTTTTATCTTTATCTTTGTCCTTTATCTTTATCTTTATCTTTATCTTTATCTTTATCTTTATCTTTATCTTTATCTTTATCTTTATCTTTATCTTTATCTTTATCTTTATCTTTATCTTTATCTTTATCTTTATCTTTATCTTTATCTTTATCTTTATCTTTATCTTTATCTTTATCTTTATCTTTATCTTTATCTTTATCTTTATCTTTATCTTTATCTTTATCTTTATCTTTATCTTTATCTTTATCTTTATCTTTATCTTTATCTTTATCTTTATCTTTATCTTTATCTTTATCTTTATCTTTATCTTTATCTGTATCTGTATCTGTATCTGTATCTGTATCTGTATCTGTATCTGTATCTGTATCTGTATCTGTATCTGTATCTGTATCTGTATCTGTATCTGTATCTGTATCTGTATCTGTATCTGTATCTGTATCTGTATCTGTATCTGTATCTGTATCTGTATCTGTATCTGTATCTGTATCTGTATCTGTATCTGTATCTGTATCTGTATCTGTATCTGTATCTGTATCTGTATCTGTATCTGTATCTGTATCTGTATCTGTATCTGTATCTGTATCTGTATCTGTATCTGTATCTGTATCTGTATCTGTATCTGTATCTGTATCTGTATCTGTATCTGTATCTGTATCTGTATCTGTATCTGTATCTGTGTCTGTATCTGTATCTGTATCTGTATCTGTATCTGTATCTGTATCTGTATCTGTATCTGTATCTGTATCTGTATCTGTATCTGTATCTGTATCTGTATCTGTATCTGTATCTGTATCTGTATCTGTATCTGTATCTGTATCTGTTTCTGTATCTGTATCTGTATCTGTATCTGTATCTGTATCTGTATCTGTATCTGTATCTGTATCTGTATCTGTATCTGTATCTGTATCTGTATCTGTATCTGTATCTGTATCTGTATCTGTATCTGTATCTGTATCTGTATCTGTATCTGTATCTGTATCTGTATCTGTATCTGTATCTGTATCTGTATCTGTATCTGTATCTGTATCTGTATCTGTATCTGTATCTGTATCTGTATCTGTATCTGTATCTGTATCTGTATCTGTATCTGTATCTGTATCTGTATCTGTATCTGTATCTGTATCTGTATCTGTATCTGTATCTGTATCTGTATCTGTATCTGTATCTGTATCTGTATCTGTATCTGTATCTGTATCTGTATCTGTATCTGTATCTGTATCTGTATCTGTATCTGTATCTGTATCTGTATCTGTATCTGTATCTGTATCTGTATCTGTATCTGTATCTGTATCTGTATCTGTATCTGTATCTGTTCTGCATCTGTATCTGTATCTGTATCTGTATCTGTATCTGTATCTGTATCTGTATCTGTATCTGTATCTGTATCTGTATCTGTATCTGTATCTTTATCTTTATCTTTATCTTTATCTTTATCTTTATCTTTATCTTTATCTTTATCTTTATCTTTATCTTTATCTTTATCTTTATCTTTCTTATCTTTATCTTTACTTTTATCTTTATCTTTATCTTTATCTTTATCTTTATCTTTACCTATCTTTATCTTTATCTTTATCTTTATCTTTATCTTTATCTTTATCTTTATCTTTATCTTTATCTTTATCTTTATCTTTATCTTTATCTTTATCTTTATCTTTATCTTTATCTTTACTTTTATCTTAACTTTATCTTTATCTTTATCTTTATCTTTATCTTTATCTTTATCTTTATCTTTATCTTTATCTTTATCTTTATCTTTATCTTTATCTTTATCTTTATCTTTATCTTTATCTTTATCTTTATCTTTATCTTTATCTTTATCTTTATCTTTATCTTTATCTTTATCTTTATCTTTATCTTTATCTTTATCTTTATCTTTATCTTTATCTTTATCTTTATCTTTATCTTTATCTTTATCTTTATCTTTATCTTTATCTTTATCTTTATCTTTATCTTTATCTTTATCTTTATCTTTATCTTTATCTTTATCTTTATCTTTATCTTTATCTTTATCTTTATCTTTATCTTTATCTTTATCTTTATCTTTATCTTTATCTTTATCTTTATCTTTATCTTTATCTTTATCTTTATCTTTATCTTTATCTTTATCTTTATCTTTATCTTTATCTTTATCTTTATCTTTATCTTTATCTTTATCTTTATCTTTATCTTTATCTTTATCTTTATCTTTATCTTTATCTTTATCTTTATCTTTATCTTTATCTTTATCTTTATCTTTATCTTTATCTTTATCTTTATCTTTATCTTTATCTTTATCTTTATCTTTATCTTTATCTTTATCTTTATCTTTATCTTTATCTTTATCTTTATCTTTATCTTTATCTTTATCTTTATCTTTATCTTTATCTTTATCTTTATCTTTATCTTTATCTTTATCTTTATCTTTATCTTTATCTTTATCTTTATCTTTATCTTTATCTTTATCTTTATCTTTATCTTTATCTTTATCTTTATCTTTATCTTTATCTTTATCTTTATCTTTATCTTTATCTTTATCTTTATCTTTATCTTTATCTTTATCTTTATCTTTATCTTTATCTTTATCTTTATCTTTATCTTTATCTTTATCTTTATCTTTATCTTTATCTTTATCTTTATCTTTATCTTTATCTTTATCTTTATCTTTATCTTTATCTTTATCTTTATCTTTATCTTTATCTTTATCTTTATCTTTATCTTTATCTTTATCTTTATCTTTATCTTTATCTTTATCTTTATCTTTATCTTTATCTTTATCTTTATCTTTATCTTTATCTTTATCTTTATCTTTATCTTTATCTTTATCTTTATCT
>JAWNPG010000015.1:850000-1173948 GCA_035045145.1 Drosophila meridionalis | reverse complement strand
CTGTATCTGTATCTGAGAAGTGGATGCATTTGTACTCGCCTCAAATGTAATTCACAAGTGTTGAAGCCTGTGCAATGTTAATTACGTATCATTTGAGCTGGATGTGGGTATGCAGGGGGCTGGTTAATCATTGCGAGCTGACAGGCAGCCCTGGCTATAGCGACGTGTGCACACAGATGTATATATTGAATAATTTGAACATGACACTCACTTTGTAGCTTTCGAAAGATACAAAATGCTCGTTGCAGAAAAGACAATTATATCCTGCATTCGGGACAGCCGTGTGACATTTGATTAATTAATTACTTAGCCGGGCGCACGTAGTGAAGCCAGATTGAGCTTATTTCCAAAAATTAATAGCCAAACTCTCTGCGGAGTAATTGTATCTAAGGGCAAGCTAACTGAATCACGTTAGACGAGTGCCAAACGCACTGATTACAGACTTCACAGAGTTGCACAACATTTTGACAGACAAGCGTGGGCAGGGCGAAAGGATGCTCAACTTAGAGAGATTATACGAATTATCTTTTCGGGACGCAGATAATGAAATACCCTAGTAAATGTGCGCCTGATGTGGGGTATATGGATGTACTAGACACTTAAGAATATAAATTGAATTTAGTTTTCCTCGATATGTGTTGTACACACCCTCACCTGATCAAGTTTGGAGTTTTGGAGGTTTTTGACTACGAAACGAAATCTATATCCTACGCAGTTTTGACGCCATGAATCCAAAACTTTTACTTCTCATAGGGTTGCCTACTTGGCTTGGCAAATTGGCATCAAATTTCACATTAAATTTTTCAACATTTCTATAATGAGAGCGTGAAGCTGAGTGCGCTGCACTGTCTGGCTAGCAGTTGAAATAACGATGTTTAAAGTAATATCAACTACACTTAAGCATGGCATAAAGTAGTTTTCGCTTTTGGTTAACATATTTTATAAAAAAGAATTAAGTTGCCTGTTAACGAGCGCACTTGATATGCTTTATGTCGGTGTTTAATTTCTCCATTTTCTCGTTGCAGAACATTTTCGTGTGGCGGGGCAGAGACGTTTATTTAAAAATGCGCATATGCTTTGACGACCAAACAACAATATTTGTGAGTATCATAGGAATATAATATATACAGATACGGACGCATACAGACATACATACATATATATATCTGTATACATTATAAGCGTATAGAGATATGTGTGTGTGTGCTGTTGAGGGTCTATCTGTGTATTTTGTATGCATTCCATTCAAATTTACATAAAATAATATCATAGAGCATCTGAGCACTGGATAAAACAAGTAGATGTGCTTTAGTTAACGCTGACATGCACGACTAGTAGATACCCGGTAGCAGCTCTTCGAGAAAGAATTCAGATTTCCAGACTAAAGCTTATTTCAATTTGGAAGGTTAGATATACGACCGAAAGTCGAGATACGGCAGGTGATCTAACAAGGCTAGATTGCTTCTGTTGCTGATTCTAACTATAGAAATATAGGAAGGCATATATAGACTTAACACATCACTAGCTAAGTAAGGAAATACCCTGTACCCAAAAGTGAAGTTATTATTCATCTAGACTCTGCTTTTGGCTATTGAGATATATGTCTACTTCTAGGTACAACTATACTTTCCACTGCTTAACATACCCCACTGTCAGCCGTTGCGTACAGGGTATACACACTGTTGTTGATTTCCTATTGTTGAATACGAGAGATAGCTGTTGGACCTCCCCGCTTTTTTGTATTTTTGGGCTGAATTCATCAAGAGCAATAGGCGCAGAGGCAAAGCGGCGCCAAATCCAACAGAGCGAAGTGCTAGAAAATTTGTTACTTCCGTAAGTTTACACACGTCATCAGAGTAATATGCTCTGCACACACGCATACCCTGCCGGCCGAATTCGTTGCATACTTTGGCGACTCCAAATGCAAATGCAAATGCAATTGCCGGTCATAAATGCAGATTCCATTAATTTGTTGCCACATGACAAATGGTCGAAATGTTTTTTGGCTTCAACCCCGAAAGTTGCAATTCATGCGGCGGTCAAATAACATATATGTACATAGGAAGTTCTTTCAAATGAAAGCATATTTGTAAAGCTTCTCATGTTATCAACAATTTCTGAAAATACTCGAGTCTTGACGTTTTGCAACACTGTGAAATAGAAGCGAACTCCGCTAAAAGTTTAAAGAGAGAATTAAGAGCAATTCAAATTAAGAATTATTACTTGCAAAAAACTCTCACTTACCAACACTATAAACTTATCAGAGTATGCCAGAAGAAAGTATTTAATTAGTGTCATTAACTTTAATGTAATCACGTATTTACCAACACTAAATAACCTTTAGTGGAATATTATCAACCAATACATGAGTAAGCAATCAAGTGTTAAATACCTGTGCTAAAACCCAAACTATAAAAACAATTTACCAACACTACAACCCATTGTGCCCATTGTATTGATTGCGTGCCATAAATGCTTTAAGCTTAGGCCACGCTGACGCCCACCCCTACGGCCACGACCACGCCCACGTCCACGTCCACGCTGCAATTCAATAGGATGCTCGAGTTAATCTAACTTTTGGTTTTATCCATGTCTATGGGGAATCCGCGAGTGTTCAACTAATAACACTGGGGTATTAAATGCTCCAAATATTTGGTGACCAAAATAAAAGCTAAGCAGAGGCTAGCTGCACAAATGAAATACTATTTATTTATTTATTTACCCAAACAACAAACATAAATTGCACAAAAGCTAAAACTAATCACAGGACAACGGCAGCAACAGCTGCAAACAAGTAAGCGACTGCTTGACAGTTGAGAGTATGCGACTAGCACATACCCTATATGATGCTGAGCATGCATCGAAAAGTTATTGAAAGCAAATGTGTAGTTGGATCTGTCTTAAACCTTTGTATATGTAATTCTAATTTGTTTGGTACTAGCGAGGCAGAATAAGTTATCGATATACATTGTCTGTGGTTATATGTTGTTATCGGTATATGTGTTTCGCTTCAGATGAAATGGGAAACATTGAGACAGTGTTAATAATCTTCAATTAGTTTTTGGCTCTTGTAGCCAAATGATGATCTCGATACTTATCGATTTTGCCGAAGACACAAAAGATGTCGAATTAGGTGAAACCAATAAAAGTTTTAAAATAACTTGTTGAAGCATGTCAGTGTTGTATCTGTCTAGATGTTGGAGCTATTGCTAGTATTTATCGTTATACGATAATTATCGATTGCGCTAAAATCGATCGGTTGCCAGCTAAAAATGGCATATTATAGACAGATTTTGTGTATGTCACATAGCTTAATTCCTTAATGCAGTATTTGATGATAATCAATACGCATCTTAGCCAGGGTATACAGGGTATATAGAAAAGCGTAAACAACTTTTTGGCTTTTGGTGCGTTTTTGGCGTTTTGTCACCAAAATGCAAAAAGTTGAGCGCGGCAAATTGCAAAGCGCAAAACAAAAAAAAAAAAAACAAAAAAAACAGAAAATGGCCAAATGCGATGCTTAGCACATTGTCAGCACACATAGCTCGATGTGTGTGTCTGTATGTGTGTGTGTGTGTGTGTGTGTTTGGCATTTGCATAAAATTTAAATTTCATTTCTTCGATTTGGGCCAAGTCAACGAGGCAGCCAAAACGAGCCGAGGGTCGCTTTAAGGCAACGATTTGTATGCACGAACGTGCAGCCTCGAATCCCATTTACAACTCAATGATTTTCCAAATCACATACACACACACACACACACCCACACGCCCTGCCACTGTGTGTGTGTGTGTGTGTGTGTGTGCGGATGAGCAATTTGAAGCGCATTTGCAAATGTGGCACGACACGTACTTAAAGCAACACACAACAATTTTGAGCTGAGAGAGCCGGGAGTCTAACGGCTAATTACACGACAATTTTCAATGATTTCGTTTTTTTTTTTTGCTGGTTCTGTTCTCTGTTGTTGCGCCCTACTAGGCGATTCTCATGCGAGAAGCTGTTCGAGCTGTGCGCAACAACAGTTGGTGCTGTTTGTGCTTTATGTTTTTGTCGAAACAGCTTGCCATTTGCTGGCTTTAAAATGCAGCTCAGCTAATGGCCACTATAATGTAAGCATGTGCGACTCAAAGATACCCTGTAATTAGCCTTAGCTTATATAAAGATATACATTGAAGCATCGATGATATTAGCATCCGGTGCTGGTTTATGCCACTTGCATCATTCATAGAATTTAACAATAAATGTAATTAAGTGAAACTGATTGACTTCAAGATACCCTGTTAACAGGAGTCGCTTGAGTGCACGGCTTTCCCATGGCAGTGCTGCGCCTAGCTTTAAAACACTTAAAATAAGTTAAAACACAATAAAGTTCCTAATGCTCGACTAGTTTATACCCTGTATTTAACCCAATGAAAGGTTCCAAGATGATTTTTTAGAAATGTAATTTACTAATATGTATACTAGCCAAATTACTTTATATGATGAATCTTATGCGTTATCGACTAGTATATACCCTGTATATAAGCGACTCATTATTGTGTGGGCATTAAGTAAGCTTTTTGTATAAACTACTAGTAAAACAGAATTTGCAACCAGTTAAAGCTAACTTTAACCGCCTTGATCGACTTTGACATACCCTGTTGTACCTTTGTTTGTACCAACAAAAATGGTTTCTTTAAGAGTTTGCAGATATCAGTTCAAGTGCCGGCTGCAAGATACCCTGCACACCGCTGAGGTGTATCCCTGCCTTTTTGTATTTCATCTATAGGGTATGCTTATATGAAATACGCCTAACACGCCCAACAGATGTCTGTGTAGTATATAAAAATGCGTGAAAAATCTGTTGAGCTTGACCTTTGCTGCCGAGGCCCAGTTGTACAAGACGAAGAAGGTCGGCGCTCGGCATTTGGGTCTGTGTGTGTGCGTGCGTGTGTGGGCGTATCTCACGCACAATCAACATGAGCTCCAACTGGAATACAGCTAGATCCCAAGGTCCCAGACTTCCCACCAAAGAGCTGTCATTCCATCTGTGCCGTTTGCTGTTGCTGTTGCCGTTGCTGTTGTTGCTGTTGTTGATTCTTAAAGTTTATCCGATTGTTTAATGAGCTCTGAACGAAATAGAAATCAATGATGCGAATTTTATGCGCCTTTGCCAGACCTTGCCATGGACACTGAACAGACTGGTCAAGAGACATGGACAACAAAGTGAGAGGGAGAGGGGGAAAGAGAGAGAAAACAGAGAGTGGGAGAGGGCGGGGATGAGGATGAGCAAGACAGGGAAACACGTCAGGACAATATGGTTATGCTTTGTGTTAGGATTGTTTGGTCTCTGGTTCGAACACGCATTTGTCGACAAAATAATAAACAGTTTGCAAGCTTCACAGACACACACACACACACAGACACAAACACAGAAAACATGTGAACAAAAGGCAACAAAATGAAAAGAAAAGAGAAAAGGAAAGGGAAAAACAATGTACAGCTGCTATATAGAGAATCCGCATTCCCCACTGGACTCGGGACGCCAAATGCGAATTCGGACTTTTGGTTTGGCCACCGAGTGGGAGTTGGGCGCGAGAGAACCAGCAACTCGATTGCTCAATGAGTTGCGAATGCTGAAAAATGTTTGCAAATATGCTAAAAGCGCACAGCACGAAATATCATAATACAAACATCCAAGCATCGAGTTATGAATCGAATGCGAGAATCGGAATCAAACTCATGTTCTATTTTCTCTGTCCCTCTCTCTCTCTCTCTTGTTTTTCGCCAGCTGCCATTCATCACAAATTCACTAAACTAACAATACTCGAGGATTACCAACATGGTAATCGTATATCAATTGAAATCGGCTTGCAATTGGCTGAGTGAGAACTTCTGTTCAGCTCCCTAAAAAAAAAAGAGAAAAAGAAAAAGAAAAATGAGATTGAACAAGTTTGATAGGGCAATGGATAGCGATATGGATAATATATACAACAGCAGACATCATGAGCCATAAAACGGGGGAAAAACAATAATAAAGCCAGTAAGAAAGGAGAAAAAGTTATTCAATTAATATTCATCTGCTGAATAAGGGCTTTTGCGCTCCTATCTGCGTTTCTCATACAAATCAATTCACAAAAATTAAACGAAATTGAAGATGTGAGAAGTGTCTGAAGCAGAGAGTTATGAAAAAGTATTTAAAGCGAAGACACGGACAGTGAAGAGAAAGTGAGAAGATGAAAAACAAAAAATAACGAAGGAAAAGAGGGAAAAGCAGACGGAGAGTGAGAGAGAGAGAGAGAGAGAGAGAGGGCTTCAGCCAGACATAAGGCAAAAAAGATTAGGGGCATAATAGAATGGCAAAGAAGTCGAACTGAAAGGGAAGTTGAGAAAGAGAAGAAAGCAAAAGAGATAGAGAGAGAGAGGCAGAGAAAGAGAAAGGCCAAGACTGAAGAAAGCAAAAGCCAGAGAGAGAGAGATAACAAACAAGACAGGATTAGAGTAATATGAGATAAAAAAAGAAAAAGATAATGAAATATATATAAAAAGAGAAAGAGAGAGAGAGAGGCGGTACGACAAAAACATGTTTAAAAAAGATATATAGCTTGAGATAGATAGAGCCGCGGTATGATTTGAAGAGACATCGTAGAGCAGATAGAGGAAAGGATGATGCCAGATAGGCAACGAGACTCCACAAGAAAAAAATTGAAATATTCAATGCATATATACTGACATACAGAAAGATGGATAGAGACAGAGAGAGAGAGAGGGAGAATGGGTGAGACAAGAAAACGGGGAAATGGATAAACTGAAATCACAAATTCTATATAAGCTGTCAAAAACAATAAATATATAAATGTATATATAGTCCTCCTCCGTTCTGTCCATCCTTCTTCCTACTCTCCATCTATTCACGCCCACGTCTTGCGTTATGTGCAGCAAAAGCAATTGTCGATTGGCGTTAGTGAAAGGTGGAATTGGCGTTTGTTTGCCATTTTCAATTTATATATTTATATTTCTTTTAAAGACAATTTGTTGGCTCGAGCTGGATTTTGATTTGATTGTTTTTGCTTTGTTGCTTTGCTGCCCGGATCGAGGCGAGTTGAGATATCAGGAAACAGGTCAACTGGAAAAAGCGTTCAGGGTCAATTGATTCTAATTACTTGGCCCAGAATTGTTTTTAGCCATTGCGTAACGACATTTGGGCAACAAAAATGCACGCGTTGAAGCGTTCTATGCATTCAATTGGAAATACATTGGCATTGACAAAAAAAAAAAAGAAGAAGAAGAAGAAGCAAAAGCAGCTGGATGTCTAGGGGTCGAGTGCCGCCTGGAGCCCTCGAGGTTTGTTCTGTTTATCTGCAGGAATTCACCTTTCTGGCACTGCCAATAAAAATATAAAAATATGAAAATCAAGCAGGCTGTAAGAGAGCGCGCGACAACTCTGCAGAGTTGCCACACTCACACACACACACACACACACACACACACACACAGACTGCCGACTCCTCAGCCAGATGAATGTAATCAAGTGTATTCTGGTGAAATAATTGAAATTCTATTGAGTCACATTTCATTTATTTATGTATATCGTTCCTTCTCTCTCACTCTCTATCTCTCTCTCTCTATCTTACTGTCCCTCACTCTCTCACATACATTTCTGTTCGCTTTGCATAAATTTCAATACGGATTCGAATTTCCAATTTCCTATATACAAATTGAGCTACAGTAGATGTTCGTTGGAGTGAACTAATTAAAATCATGTCAACCTATTGATAATAAATATATTATGTTATGCAATTCCATTATAATATATCCATCACAAGCTCACATGAATGAGTATATTCGATTTGTCATTCAACATGCAACGCCAGAGATGAAGGCAAGTTGTAGTCCATAAAAACCAATAATTATGTATTCTAGAGCAATTTAAAGCATCTGCCTTTGTGAACTGGTTCTAGTTCTGCGAACTGGTTCTTTTAAACAATCTTAAATCCAATTATTGCTGATCTATTGGTTCTTTTACTTAGTATAACTAGTTCTTTTGAACATTAAGCAGGCCTAATCTACATTTACTGTAGCTTATGCCATGAACTAGTTCTTTTGAACTTTATCTACTGAATAAATTACTCTAAGTTCTTTTAAGCTCGCAATTCATGCTGAGAGCTTGATCTGTTAAACAGTGACTACAGTGAACAATACACCCCACCTATTCTGCAGCTTCATAAAAAGCAAGTATATTCTTCCTTCCCTGCTTTAAACGCCTCGAACTAGTTCTAATGAACACTTAACTACAGCTGAGCCTGCTCAACTGTTTCTTCACTTCACAGCTGCTGCTTGAATGTTTCAACTCTCAATGGCTGCGCACAAAGCGAACTAGTTCTGTTGAACTTGCAATTCAGCTGCGAACGAGTTCCGCTGGACACTGACTATGCCTGAAACAACTTCCACGCCCATCCTCACTCACGCTGTTGCATGAAAGGCAAGTGCTCTCTTCCCTCCATCCATTTATTTGACGCCAAGAACTAGTTCTTTTGAGCGCAACCAACTGCGGCTGAACGTAGGCAAAGTTTTGTTTGTTTGTGTTTTCCTTTTTCTTTTCGGAGGGGAACAGAGACTGGAGGTGGCCAGGTTCACAGCTCATTTACTCTCCATTTAGTTATTCAGAGCGATATCTATATGCGATAGATAGTTGCTCTGTCTACAGATAGATGCGAAAGTATTTCGTGCGCACTTTCGCCCGCAAATGAGGAAAATGCAAATTGCGCGTTTTCGCACTTGTTTTTGTTGTTGTTGTTCTCGTTGTTGATGCTGCTCCTGCTCTTGCTCTTGCACTTGTAGTTGTTGTTGTTGTTGTAATTTTTCTTTTCAGTTTTTTGTGCACTTTATTTTTGCTGCACATTATGCGGCGGTGGCGGTGGCAGCGGCAGCGGCGACGGCTGCTGCTGCTGCTGCTACTGCAGCCACATCCGTTGCCACAGCTCGACCCCAGCATTGAGTTGTTGTCACACACACACACACATACAGAGAGACACTTATACACTAACACTCACACAGAGACACTTACACAAATGGGGTCAGAAGTCTGCATTTTTCAATATCATTGGCGCCGAGCCGCGGCTGCCAACACACACATATACTATATATATGTATATGTGTGTGCTTGTATGTATGTATGTATGCATGCACACACACATACACACACACTCGCACATGAAGCCAAATTTATGCATATGTGAACTTGGAAAAGGGTTTGCCCGTAAGTATTTTGCACACCCTGAACTTTATGTTAAGGCCTAAAGAATCGGATACATATCAACAAATATATACATATATATGTATGTAAATATATGTGCGTATATATGTGTATATGTTGTGATGCAATCGATTGTTAACAAAGCAGCAAATCTTTATGCATACAACGCACACACACACAGGCAGACCCACACACACACACGCACACGCACAAGCATGCATACGAATTACATATGCATAAACACATTAATGAATTTATATATTTATATACACACATATATATGCTATATATACATACGGTTGTTTACATGCAAATCTCAATAATGGAGAAAAGTGACGAATCCACCTGCGTTTACTGCGAAAATGCATTGGGCGAGGCGAAGCATTATTTGCTCTACTGCGCAAAGTGGATAGAATAAAGGACCGACCTGGAAAATACTGCAGGTACAGTCGAAGTAGAGGCTATAATAGAGCAAGCTTGCAGCATCCCAGATGCTTAGAAGAAAGTCTGTGACTGCGGCGAAAAGGAAAGGGTACACTGTTCAAAGCGCACAGAAGAGAAGAGATAAGATACACCTCAATCCTGAGGGCTAATACGGAATAACATTCAGTTCCAAGGAGATAAAACAAGGTCCGACACATAGGATCAGAACGATCTGTTTTGCCTCTCTCAGAAATAAAACTCCCTTCAATTATAGTGCTTGATTATCATATATATCTATTCAATCATTTTCCGTTGAGCATCAATAGTCCTATTGCTAGATTCCTTGGCGTAACTCGATTACCTCGAGAGTTAGAATGCTGTGCCCTAAGCAGACAAAAACAAATATTATATATTCGATAGTTTATATTCCAGCGAACATCTGCCCTGTAGTGGTTATAACAGCCAAGTACCGTCCTAGGGTAACTACCAGTCGTGCAGCTGCCAAAATTGATTGCTGCGAACGTCCAGTGCTGCGAGTCAAAATTTTTGATGTGCGCCATTTTGTGGCGACTGACGCTGGCCTTCGCCCCGCTTTGTGTGCGCGAGTGTGTGTGTGTGTGTGTAAGTGCTGTT
Source organism: Drosophila meridionalis (assembly GCA_035045145.1). Taxonomy (NCBI): domain Eukaryota; kingdom Metazoa; phylum Arthropoda; class Insecta; order Diptera; family Drosophilidae; genus Drosophila; species Drosophila meridionalis. Next base: position 1,163,659 of record JAWNPG010000015.1, on the reverse strand, counting down.
GACCTTGGCAGCGAGGCGCGTGCGGCATGCGGCAACCTTTATAATGGGAGCTTAAATTCATTTACATATCGTATAATGCATGCTCGTATCATCATATTTGTATAGCGACTTGAATGTGTGTTTAATTACTTCGGCAAAGCACACACACGCAAACGCTTTTCCCCCCTCTCTCTGTCTCTCTTGCTCTCTCTCTTGCTCTCTCTCTCTGTCTCCCTCTGCCACACACCCAGCAGCCCCCACATCGACAGTTGAAGTTTTAAGCCTCGCCTCGCACGCGAACGCCCGCAAGTATGCAGCAAATTTGTTAAGCCGCATCTGTGCGGAAAATCTGTCAGGCCCAAAGCGCCAGCGACTTCCAAGCCCCACTTCCGTACCCTCTAGAGACCCCCTTCGAATCAGCGCCGCCCATGGCCTTAGAATTGTAAGACTTAAGCAGTCGCGTAATTGGCGCAACTTTTCGCCAAGCCACATGCAATGCAGTCATTCGCATGAAAGATATCAAATGCACATAGTATACCTATTGTATACCTGTAAAATGTATATACATATATATATATGCATATATATATAAATGTATACAGATTTTCGAAATAAAGATATAGAGACACATATATGTGCCCATCGGACTTGTTGTTGTGAAAGCTGCCCATCAAATGTTTTCAAAAACTATTTAACATTTTCGGTTTAGCGGAAATTCAGATTTTCATCTATGACAGGGATTCGAACCCACGTCTGTCAATTGCAACTCTGAAATTGTAGTCAAGTCAGTGACTTTTCTGTCTGTCAGCTAAAATGTTATTGATATGCTATTGATAGACGTTATGTATTGATAGATATTAACTGATATCTCACTTTCAACTCCACATAGACCACTGACTCTACAGTTGATTTAACGTGGGCATTACTATGTGCCCAGCACATCAATTTATACTGTTAGTTGAGTATCGAAGCTTAACATATTGTTAGTCAGAGTTAGTCATTGAAGAAGTTTTCCGAAGCATTTCTTGGCAGGAGTTCAAATAACGGGCAATAGTAATAGTAACGCCTGGGATTCGAACCAGCGTCTATTTATATGCCAGGAATGACTCAACTCACCATGCATAACTCATTTATTTAGGCTATGACTTCGAAACACAAATTAGGCCTGTAGAAATGTTTACATTTTGGAATAGTTTATTTCTTACTAATCTAGGCTATCTTTAGATAAGTTCAATACGACAGGTCTTACTTTACAGGGTATTTTCCGAGCAGTTACATACATGCATTGACTATATATTGATATTTATGGAACATAAGCTAACATTTTTCGCTCTGCTTTCTAAGAAATTAGGGTCAAGCGAAAGTAATAGTGGGACACACACACACACACACACACACGCACACCCACACCCACACACACTTGCAAAAATGATAATTGATAATGTAAACGAAGTTTTTGGTTCTAACAGTGTGCGAAAAGCTGCAAAATTTAAGTGTTTTATTGCGAAATTCGTGTGCCAGGGCGAGACAGGGCGACTCAGAGGCAGAGTGAGAGAGCAATTGCTGATGGGTGCTGCTTGGTTATTTTTTTGCATTTTTTTTTTTTTTTATTTTGGGTAGCGTAAATAAAGCATAAACAAGGCTAAACAAAAATCCCTGACGAGCTGTTATTTGCATTTTGTTGATTAAGCAAATTTAAAACTTTGCAAGCGAAAGAGACAGCGAGCGAACGAGCGAGCGAGAGGAAGATAAAGAGAGAGAGAGAGAGAGAGCGAGAGAGAGAGTGAGTAAGGGAGTGGAAGACAAAAACCGAACGACAGGTGGCGTGTGTGTGTGTGTTGCACGCGTTCATTTTGCTGGACTTTACTTTGCCGGATTTTGCTTTTGGTTTAGTTTGGTTTTGTTTTTTTTTTTTTTGGCGGAGTTCGGAACGAACCAGCAACCAAATGCAGCTTAAAGTTATTACACTTCAGCACAATTGAAAACAGCAACAGAATACACACACACTCTCACACTCACAAACTCACACACACACACATCTGCCAAATACTCTGGAGGGCTGCCGCAATGCTTCCTCTGACTGAAACTTTTGTGTTGGTTGGCGTGTATTAGTGTTAGTACACACGTACATGTGTGTGAGTGTGCGCGTTAGTGTTGGAAAACTAGCCAGTTGGTCAGTCAAAAAAAAAAAAAAATAGTAAAAAAGTTGTGCTTGGCACTCGAGCAGCGACTGTGTTTGCGTTTGCCACTCAAGTGCGAGTTATTAAGCGAGTTAGTTTTTCGGATTTTCCTATCAAATTTATTTGTTGTTTGCTTTTACCTGCACACATACACACACACACACACACACACACGCACGCACACACACACACTTGGTCTTCCTTTCACACACAGACACAACATCCCTCTCGCTTGCTCTTTCTGACAGTTACTTTAAGCGTTCGGCCATTGATTGGACTTCTCATTGTTCGCAATACACTTCATTCCCTTCATTCACTTCATTTCATTTGATTTATTCATTCGTTGAGACACTCGTTCACTGCCATTTTCTCTTCTTAACGATTTCTTGCTGCTTCTCGCTTCGGTTTTCAATGAAGCTTTGCATGAGCTTGCGAAATTGTGAAGAGCGTGAAAAGAACTCCTCGAAGCACTGGACAAGGCGGCTCAAACTGTAAACAGACTCCAGCCTTTTGAACGGGGCAGATTCGATTCGTCACTAGTAAAGCGCTGAATATGGGCAGAAGTAAGTGATGCAGAACCCTACGAATATAGCAAATAAATGATAAACCAGAGATATGGTGATATGGTGATACTAGATAAACAATTTGCAGATCAACGGTGGGTTAAGAGCTGAGAGATGAGTAATCCATAATTTATAATAAGTAATGAATAATTAGTAATGCGTAATGAGTAATGATTAATGAGTAATGAAAAGCGAGTATTGAGTAATGAATATTGAGGAATGAAAAACCAGTATTAAGTTATGGATAATGATTATTGAGTAATGAATACCGAGTATTGAGTAATTAATAATAAAGACGAATGAAAACCGAGTATTGAGTACTTAATAATAAGTAATAAATAACCAGCATACAGTAATGAATAATGAGGAATGTGTGATAAACAACGCGACTATGAGTAATCAGTTATGGATATTTGTCCTGTAATAGATGTGATGAACCCTATGAAATATCACTAGTGAGAGATCAGTGATGTGTTAGATATGATATATAGTCTAATTCAATTCGCCAGTCTCATTGAAAGCATTCGGAAAGCCAATGTCAATGTATGACCCATACATACATACATACATGTTATGGGTCAAGTCTTCTCGGCTTTATTTTTGCTTAATTATACATATCTTATAAAATCATATTTAAATTTATTCTACAACTCATTTTCTCAGCTCATTTTCCCCATTTCGCCTTTAACATCTTTATCAACTACTTTATTTCTTGGTCTTTGTCACGTTTATTGTAGCCATCATTTACGACTGCTGCCGCTCCAATTACTTAACATGCAGCTGAAGTACTTGGACTCAAACAAAAAAAAAAGAAGAAATTGAAAACAAGAAAGAAACTTTAGCCAAAAGCCGAAGGCTGTCGCCCCACCAACGGCCAAACATTGTCGCAACGCATTCAATTTAACTTTCACAATTGCAATCGCATTGGCATTGCGACATTCACTTTTCATTTTTAGCCTCCCTCCCCTCCCCCTGCTCCCCTTTCAGAGAGGCCCATCCCCCTCTACACTCGCTAGCCCCAGTTTTGGGGCGGAGTTAAAGCCTGTGCTGGCGCCACATGCGCCACATGACCACAGGCCATAACTCATGACCATCCAGTCCGGCAGCGCCTACCCCCAGTGCCACGCCCCTGCCGCCTGGCCTCCCCTTTCCGTTACCCCCTTGGACTTGTTACCACTTGGCATCATTTTTCGGCGTCAAGTTTGCAACGCCCGTTCATTCATTCAATTGTCACAGCTCACATGCACCCGATCCCTCGCTCTCTTTCTATCTCTCTTTCTATATCACTCTCTATCTCTCTCTCTCTCTCTCCCTCTATCTCTCTCTATCTCTCTCTATCTCTCTGTCTGTCCGTGTCTTATTCAGTTGTTGTTTTCAATGTCACTTTGTCAGCTTATTGTTTCGTTTGCTGCCAAACCAAAAGCTCCCTAAGTCTATATAAAAATCAGTGCAAAGTGCGAAGTTTTTGTTTGGTCTTCGTCTGAAGGCAGCTTCTATGTCCTAATGCAGCTGCCAAGTGTGTTTTGCAACACTTGGAAGTTATTTTTAAGTGTTGAATCAAATACTACTGTCAGGCGTCGTGAGTACACTCTCATGTGTATTCTACTATTCCTCCATCTCAATATTCTTATGCTCTTATACTCTTGAGCTCTGAAATTTTGAATGCATTATACTCTCCTACTATACACTATGTATACAATAATTTTATACTCTTATACTCTGATACTCTTATACTAGTAGACTCTTGCACTCTTGCACTATTACACTCTTATACTCTTATACTCTTACACTCTTATACTCTTATACTCTTATACTCTTATACTCTTATACTCTTATACTCTTATACTCTTATACTCTTATACTCTTATACTCTTATACTCTTATACTCTTATACTCTTATACTCTTATACTATTATACTCTTATACTCTTATACTCTTATACTCTTATACTCTTATATCCTTATACTCTTATACTCTTATACTCTTATACTCTTATACTCTTATACTCTTATACTCTTATACTCTTATACTCTTATACTCTTATACTCTTATACTCTTATACTCTTATACTCTTATACTCTTATACTCTTATACTCTTATACTCTTATACTCTTATACTCTTATACTCTTATACTCTTATACTCTTATACTCTTATACTCTTATACTCTTATACTCTTATACTCTTATACTCTTATACTCTTATACTCTTATACTCTTATACTCTTATACTCTTATACTCTTATACTCTTATACTCTTATACTCTTATACTCTTATACTCTTATACTCTTATACTCTTATACTCTTATACTCTTATACTCTTATACTCTTATACTCTTATACTCTTATACTCTTATACTCTTATACTCTTATACTCTTATACTCTTATACTCTTATACTCTTATACTCTTATACTCTTATACTCTTATACTCTTATACTCTTATACTCTTATACTCTTATACTCTTATACTCTTATACTCTTATACTCTTATAATCTTATACTCTTATACTCTTATACTCTTATACTCTTATACTCTTATACTCTTATACTCTTATACTCTTATACTCTTATACTCTTATACTCTTATACTCTTATACTCTTATACTCTTATACTCTTATACTCTTATACTCTTATACTCTTATACTCTTATACTCTTATAATCTTATACATGTATGCTCTTATACTCTTATACATGTATGCTCTTATACTCTTATTCTTTTACACACTCACACTTCTAGCATTTTAAGATCGCAAAAAACATTGAACATTCTGAAAAAGACGCTTAAAAAAAGACGCCGAAAATACGTGAAAAAGTACAATGGGCATGTGGTGTAAACAGCTTTCGGGCCATGTTTCTATTGTTGTTTGTCTATGTTTGTGTGTGACACGTACGCGAGTGTGTGTGTGTGTGTTGGCATTGTATACTGTTGTTTTTTTTTTCGGGATTTTTTTTGCTGCTTGGCCCAGAGAGCAGAAAGAAGCAGAGTGTAAAGTGCAAGTTGGCAGCTTGGCCGCTTCCGTTTCCGCTTTAGCTTTGGCATCGCTGCAGCCAGCGGCAACAGCAGCAGCAATAACAATAACAATGGCAACAGCAGTTGACTTCACACACACACACACACACACACACACACATACACAAACACATACATACAGCCTTACGCACACACATGTGACATTTGCTTTCTTGTTGCCTACTTTTTGGCATTGCTTAAAATCATGACAAAAGTTGCTGTTGCCACAGGTTGTTGTTGCTGTAGCTGTTGCTGTTGCTGTTGTTGCTGTCGCTTGTTTGTCTCCCAACAACAACAGCAACTGCAATAACAATAATGCCCGCAAATATGTAACAGGCAAAGCAAAGCCAGCTACAACAACCGCAATATCAATAGAAAAAAACTTTTGCTGCAGGTTGCTTCAAATTGTTGTTGTTGTTGTTGTTGCTGTTGCTCGTGTTGTTGATTTTACCTGCTGCAATTTCGCAATACGTTGGCTTTTTTCTGCTTCTTGTTTTGCCTTTTTAATGCCAGTTGACAGTAAGCAAGTTCATAGACACAAATGGAGACGCCCGAAAGAGACAAATGGATAAAGGAAGAGAGAAAGCTGCATACGGCGAGTTCGCTTTATAATGCTCTCACAGCAGGGTTAAGGGACTTAGATGTAATACATGAAGCCTATAATTGAATGAAGAGATTATATATATATGTTTATATATATGTTTATATATAAAGGTATATGTGTAGATATGTGTCAAAGCTTAGCTATAAGAATTAGAACTATATATGTAAAACCTTTTTAGCTAGATTAGATGTAGGAACTTAGCTATACGAAATTTGGTAGAGCTATTCTTGACGTCTACAAGTTCAAGTTAAACTGAACACCAACAGCTTGATTCAATATCAATATCGTTTCTCTTAACTTCAGCTTACGAAACTGCTATATTAGATCAATTTTTCAGGGTATTGAAGGCTGCTATGTAGAATAGCATTATTATTTTTAGCAGCAACTTGGCTGGTTTGTTGTTGTGCTTTGAAAAGGTAATGCTGGGTAATTGGCAAAAAGGAAAGGAAAGAAAATCTTGGCACACAGTCGAAGGCGAAGCGGGAGGCCAAGTCAAAGTCAAAACCAGCTGCCTACAAAAAATGGCGTCAAAGCTATTTGCAGGAGCCGAAAAGTAGGCAATGCAATTATCATAACCATTATGGGGAGAACTACAGAAGCAGAAGAAGAAGATAGGAGAGTATATCGTTAATAGAGACATAGATACTTTTAAAGGTACAAAGAAAGCCGAAGCGAAGGAACCGCGGAATAGCAAAGGATTTTAAATAGAAATTGGGTAATAAAAGCAAGATATATAGATATGCTTAAGGCGGGACTGGCAAGCACTAAACATGCGATGAAATATATGTATATATATTTCATCGAAATAAAAATAAATATAGAAAGAGAGAGATATGCAGAGCCATAAAAGAATTCTGGGATAGTATAGCTATATACCGAGTTTAAAAGGTATATCCACTAAGAGAATGAAATGCAAATCAAGCTTAAAGCTTTATACCGATATATATCGATACAAAAGTCTATGCGAGAGAGAGAGAGAGAGAGAGAGAGAGAGAGAGAGAGAGAGAGAAAGAGAGCGAGGGGGAAAGATAGAGTAAAATAACATAAGTATGTGTATTTAGCTATGACTATAATGATATATATATTGCATATATAGGAAATACATATATGTATTTAAGGATCTCGATTAAGATCTCAAATCGAACTACCTCCACTTGAACTCTTGGAAACTCTAATACTTTCATGGCTGGTGCTATGTAATTGGATCTCTGAACTGTCGTCTGGGATATGTATCTAGTGAAAACCATGAACTTTCCTGATGACTTAAGCTCGTCAGCCCCAATCTCATAGAGGCCAGAGCCCACTTCAGTTGTCACCTGTCACTCAAGCGTAGTCAGCTTTGCGGAGCACGTTCAGCTCAGCGCCAAAACAATGCAATGCAATTAACAATTATGTGAGACATTATATAATAGCTATAGAATTAATTTTGTGGGCTGTGATGCCGAAGCGACGCAGAGGATCTTATCAGCAATCAGCAGCTGTTGCCGTCGCCGTTGCCGTTGCCGTTGCCGTTGCCGTTGCCGTTGCCGCTGCTGTTGCTGTGTCCTCATCAAATGCGCTGTTTAAATGAATTATGCGCTGTTAAATGGATTTCAAGGCGAGGCAATATCATAAATGCAGCATCGATTGCCATGTAATTGTCATAATTAACTGCCGCACAGAGGGCATGGGGAGAGGGAGAGAGAGGGAGCGTGGAACGTGTGCACAAGATAAAACGGCTTACGCTGCGTATACGCAATATTTGCTTAAGCCTTCCTTGTTTGGCTCATATTAAGCAATTTACTTGCGACTGAGAGCGGGGCGGGGCTGGGGCCGGATATGAATTTAATTATTTTTCAATCAACAAACATCAGATCTCCATCGTCTCCCCATCCCCCTATCTACTCATTTGTGTATTTAGTTTGGCGCTCGGCACGTCCAAATATTTAATGACTGCTTTGTGCCGTAGTGCTGCAGGTGTCGCCCCAGCCTCCCACATTTCTCCTTTCTCTTGTTGAGCGGCTCAGTAACTGTTGCAGTTGCAGTTCGTCAAGCAACACAACTTTGGCTCACTTTTAACACCCATAACCCAGTTTTTGTGCCATGGTCTTGCTGACATTTTAATTAAATCCCTAAACGAGAGGATTCACTCTCTCTCTCTCTCTCTCTCTCTCTTTCTTTGCCTGCCTGCCGTTTCGTATGTGGCTGCAGTTACCCTGGAAACGCACTAGCATTGGCCCCAATTCTCGAATACAACTCAATCGGCAGCTGTGTTGACATCCTCACCTGCTGCTCTATCTCTACCTGCGCCACCAGCATCACCTCTTGAACAACCAAAAATCTCATCTAACATGATCTCCGGCACACACACACACACACACATACGGGCATTCAGCGTTGAGCGCAGCATTCAAGTGCATTGCGACTTGAGACTTTCGCTCTCTCTCTCTCTCTCTCTTTTGGCGTCTCCCAAACAAGTTGTCACTGGTTCGAGTCCCGTTGGTAGCAAAATAAAATAAAATGGAATGCCAAAGGCTAATGTTTAATCAATAAAGCAGAGCAAGGAATAACAAATAGAAAAAGTCAAAATTAAACCTCGAAGAGCATGAAAAGAACTTGGAACAACTGTCTTCGGTTCGAATCCCAATGAGCATGGCAATGGCCTTAGGCAAATGCTTCATCGATCCAGCACGTGATTGGCAAAGGCTTAAATATGTTGCTTGGACTTATACGCAAGAATATGCCGAAGAAAAAACTGTAAAGTTCAAAGCCTGTGACTCAGATTTCTTTTGGCATTGCAAACGAAAACAACTAGAAAATGTTTTGAAGTTTGAGTCCCGATTCGCATTAGTAGAAGTCTCTAATTTTAATTCTTTTAAACTTTAAGATACAGTTAGATAAGATACTAAAACACAGGGATTAGACACCTAACTTCCACAAATGTATATATTTCGACTACTAATCTAAGCGGCATGAAAAATTTGCACACAAATTGTTTTATTCATCTGTTGTTTATTTTTTCCTTTTTGGCATTCACCCCGAAGTAAATCTTATTCTATCCCAAAGTCGGATACAATCCTCAGGTGATAATTGAATAGATAAGTTAAGCATATCAAATTACCATGATATTATTAATGGCACTCATAATAACAATCAGATAACTAGCTAAATAATAAATAGCTGCTCGGACGAGGGTTTCACATTTCCTCTGCCCACACGCCCTCCCCTCCAACCGCAAAGATTTGTATCTGGTGGAGTGAAAAATAGAAGAAGAAGAAGTCTTTGCCGATATAGTCGCCCATGCTCATGGCCCTTGCTTGTGGCATTATTCATTGAGGCACTTTTGAAATGTTTATTTATTGGCAGCACCAATCGACCTCCCATGTCAAAAAAATGTTTTTGGCTTTCCGCTCGTAGGCTACTCGCCCCCATGCCTCCCACGCCTCCCACGTCTCCCACGTGCCCTTCGCCATCCTCCAAAACCATGTGAAAAGAGTTGTCAGTTTCAGTTTGAGTTTCAGTTTTTGAGTTCGAGTCGGAGAGCCCTAACAAATATTGTTATCGAAACAAGTCCAAAGAAGCAAACGTCTTATTGTTTGCCTTTTTGAAAATTTCATGCATTTCAAATGAGTACGATTAGCATGTGGGGTATCTTGGCTTTCTGGCCATGCTAGTAGCAAGCAAAGGCCGTCTGTTTTGACTCGAATCACCCTCACAGTTGCTTATAGATAGTTTGTTTATACTATCGATAATTATCGATATCGCAATATGATATACTTGGTTCTTCTCTTGTGTTCTTCATTCTACTCCCTACTCTACTCGAATCATATACACAATTTCTTGTAGTTCGAATACCATTTATACGATAATTATCGATAATTATCGGATGTGATAAACTTGCTTTTTCTCTTGTATTTTTCATTATACTTCTTACTCTATAATACTAATCTCTTCTGCCTTCTCTCTTCTTCGTTCTCTTAGAGCTGTTCACAGGGCATCTGCCAGTCGAGTATCTGTGACTTGTTCAGGCTAACTTTTCCCTTTCATCATCATCAGTGTAATCATAATGTTACTCAGCTACCCACTGTGTCCATTGTCCTGCCTTACCAGCCACTTCGGCTCTCACTGTTTCGGCTGCTTTGCAGGTTATGTGTAGACTTCTTGTTCTTTATCCACTGGCAACTGCTTCTTTTGCTACTGCTTCTTGTACTTCATCTCTCAAACATTGTTGTTGTTGGCCTACATACGTTTGGCATATCGTTAACGTTGTTTTGGCTTCGTCTATGCGTCTAGCTGTCTACCACGCCCCTGCCACTGTAGATGCCCTCCTCTCCTCGGCGCCCTTTAACCCATTTACCCAAGCATACAAGCATCCCGCTGCGTGGCGCGTTTGTCTGTGCTTATGAGCACATCAATTCCTTGTCTCCATCTAAAAGCCCATACCTAACCCCTACGAACCTCTATGCCTTCCCCGTCCTAACCTCACATTTGGTGTCTTGCTGACTTGGTGTCGCCTCTTGGCACAGTGAACCAGGGCTGCGGAGTCTTCAATTTGATTGAGAGGGCAAAGAAAAAAGAAGAAGAGAGAGAGAAGGGGTGGGGAGAGAGAGAGGGAAATAGAGAGAGGGAGAGAGAGAGATAGAGAGAGACAGAGAGATAGAGAAAAGAGAGAGACAGTGAAACACCGTTCTCTTTTATCCTTATCTGTCTCTTTCCTTTCTCTTTCTCTCTCTCTCACAGAGGGACTTTTCCATCTCTCTACTGACCTATGATCTCTTATATTGATCAAGTCAGCTTTTCCACATTTAGTAGTCTCTCTCTCTCTTTAATCGCCTATGATCTCCCACAATCTTCTGCTCAACTTTTCCACATCAGTCTTTCTATCTCTCTCTCTCTCTCTCCACCCCACTATGTTATTTTGCTCAACTTTTCCACATCTAGTAGCTTTTCAAAGTAGGCCATCAAAATAAGTAGGCCATGGAAATTCAACATTCGGATTCCGGACCCACCTAAGCATAAACACGAGACGATATATTCAGTACGAAACTATTTTCCAAACGAAAAACATTGTGAACAAAATTTATATTTTCCTGTGATTTTTTTTGTGATAACTTTTTTCCTGATATTTATTTTTTTTATAATTTTTTGTGAATTATAGAAATATGGGTGCTAACCAAAGCGTACCCGACAAACCAGTTTGTAATACGCGTAGTGTTCTCAACAACGCAGTAAAGCGCCATTCCACCGGAGAACCCTCTAAGCACACTGAGGAGGACTATGAGCCGCCGATCCGAAGGCAGCGCCTAAACGAGTCACGTCAAGACTCGGCTGCCGCCCAAGAACAACAGGACGGTGGCCACAACAACCACAACGATAACAACTATGACTACATCGGCCAATTTGGCGAAATTGATTTGCACGCGCTAAGAGCTGAACAGGATTACGCTATGGCAGCCGTAGCTGAGGCTCGAAAGCAAAACAATGTGTCCTATTCAGCGCCAGCTCCCAAGTCCTGGTGGCGCAACGCCCTGGGACTGGGCAGACGCCCCAATCTTGACCCCAGAGACTTTGAGCGCGTCGATTTCAGCAAACTCACCAACATTATGCAGCAGCAGGCCACAAAGCCTGCTGAAAAGAAGCCAAGGCGTATGACGCGTAGCCGATCAAGGCTTTCTGAGCTCCAGAATGCGTCCGATGACGCCATGCAAGAGCAGAATATCAGCCAGACTACGGCAAGCGAAATAATAAGAAGCTCTAACAGTACTAACGAGAAGATTGACAAACCAGCAACACAGCGTGCCACGAAGACAAAGAAAGCGGCTACAAAGAGCGTCGGACACAGTCTGATTTCCGTCAGGACTAGGGCGAGTCAGTCTACTCGATCTTACAATGAAACACTGCCACGATGCAGGCGATCAATGACTGCTGCTGGGAAACCCCAGTTGAAGCCGACTAATCCAAAGGGGGGGAAGTCGAAGGAGGCGATCCCCAAGGAGCCGATGCCCGAGTCTCCTGGTCAATTAGATGTAGTCAAAAATTGATAGTTTGTTTTAGTCTGTTTTATTAGTTTTCATGAAGAGTAAGATGAAATAAAAAAAAAATATGTTGCTACCTGCGAAAAACTTGCGCAGTAATAAAACAACTTGTCTTTTATTTGTTTGTGTCTGTGAGGAGAGTTGGAAGCAGTCAAAATATATATATGCTCTGAGAGAGCTAAGATCTTGGAGAGGAGTTAGCACAAGAACAGGTGGACGAACAGACAGTTGGGCAACGATGCGGCTTAGTTGACGGAACTAAAATTCGGACAAGCTCAGCCGTCTTCTATATGTTGTATAGATATATATGATATATAGCACATATATTACTTTGAAATGGCATTTTCATAGAGCTCCAGATAATGAGAGCAGCTTCTCTTGACAAGAAACTCTCAGCTTATGAAATTTAAGCAAACTGACAGACAAATACAAGAATACACTACTGTCAAAAAGCAAAAAAAATCAAATTTCAGATGTATCATATAAAGATCTAATAAACTAATAATGAAAAAAAGTAATAAGACAATATATTTAAAAAAGAATAGGTAAAACATATAGCCGCAAGGGTGCTCTAATCGGAGGTGTTCGACTAGAAGAAAGTCGTGAAGGCTGCGCTCTAATAGCCCCGACGTAAGCCACACGAATTGAGCAACATTTTGCAGACAATGGCAGCACACAAACATACAGACACACACACACACATATATATATATATATATATATATATATATTTAATTCTTGCTTGTTGTGCAGCCCTCGCAGCAGTCGCAGACATTTTGGCTTCAATCAAAACGCACGCAGCGCAGCTCGCACAGCGGCGGCACACAGTGCGTATGCGTATTTTGGCGAAATTTATATTGCCTTCAGTATGAGTATGTGTGTGCGTGTGTGTGTGTGTGTGTGTGCGTGTGCGTACTCTTACTCTTATTGGTTAGCTGCTGTTTGACTTAGCGGGTGTTGTCGTCTGACAGAGCACTGCGCTCTTAACTTGGCCATTTCGCTGCGCGTGTGTGTGTGTGTGTGTGTGTGTGTGTGTGTTTGCCTTGTCTGTTGGCTTGTTTGCTTGGCTTGCCGTTACACAGGCCAAGACACCTTCCACAACTCAAACTCAACTCTTCAGTTGCTTCTTGCTTTTATGGCCAATGTCAAGACGGGGCTACAAATCAATCGGGGACAGGGCCGGCCGCCTTCAGTTAGACGTGGCGTATGGGTAATATTGAAACAGTTGAAACTTTGTTTGCTGCCGCCGCGCGGACTGATGATGCCCGTAATAATGACGTTCGACTGTAATTTGCCGCTCTCGTTGTTGCTGTTGTTGTTGTTGTTGTTGTTGTTGCCATCAAATTTACGACTATAAGTTTATGCGACCCACCTCAACCGGCTCCGGGGCCGATATGAAAGTTACCCTCGGCCACATTTAAGTGCAAATATTTGCTAGCTTAAAGTTTTTAATTTGATTTCCTTTTGGCAACCGCAAGCTCTGGAGTGCCTTTGCCTATGGGGTGGCGGAGGAGGGGTACGGAGGACATGACGACGCCTTTGCAATTATTAGCCACAAAAATGTATTTGCTAATTTTGCACAAAATTGATAATAATTGCATAATTTGCATACACGGCACGAAATATTCAAGACCTCAAGCTGCTGAACATTTTTGGCTGAGGCTCGGGCGGACGTCGGGTGGAGCTGGGCGGGGCTGGGCGGTGCTGGGCGGCGCCTGGCCGAGTCGAACCGAAACGGGACAGCCCAGCCCAGGCCGTATTAACCACATGGAAATTAGGCATGTGGTTTTATGCGTTTCGTGTCACAGCACACACACACACGCACACACACACTGAGAGTCGCTTTGGAACTAGTGCAAATTCAGCAAAAGTCATCAAGTAGCTGGCCATAACAATTGCCCAAAGAGAAGCCTCAAAAGGGTATCTAAAATGAAGTCTATATACATACACGGATGTGTGTGTATTCATATGTGTGTGTGTGTGTGTGTGTGTGTGTGTCTGCGTGTGTGCTGGCAGCCATTGGCTCTCCACATTTTTGATTTGCGATGCGGCACACGTTTCATTTTTATTGACCAAAGTTGGGGTCGCGTTTATTGCCGCATAATTGAGTAAATATTATGAATGAAACTGATAATCTGCAGCCATTTACCATTTCGATTTCCACATCTTCTACACACCCACACCCACACACCCACACACGCACACTAACACACACTTGATTGACAATGCAAAATGGCTACATGCTGTGCATGCCGAGCGTAGTCAAGCCGATATAACAAAAAAAAAACAATATGTGATGGGAGGCGAAGAAAAAACTGTGTGTAGTCAACAAATCAAGTGATGAAAACATTTATTCAACTTCGCATCCATCTCAAATGCTCTCTATGCGCAGAAAGCATTTTAGCTATGATATGTGGGAGGTCTAGCATTGGGCTGACTTTTAACTTAGATATTTTCGATTTGTTCAAAAAAGTATTTAGCTAGAGTTTGCCTTGAATGATTGCTTGATTTATTGATAGATAGATAGACTCGTCTGGCTGATTGATTGATCTGATTGATCAACTGATTGATTACTAGACTTGCTGATTGACAGAGCGACTCAAACTGCTTCATTGACAGTCTGATTGACTGATTAATTAATATGTGGATGTAGGTCGATGGATTGCGAGGCTGATTGAATGACAAAGCGACATACTCTGATGGCATGGCTGCTTGATTGATTGTTTGATTGATCGATTAATAGACAAAAGTGCACTGATTGATTGATTGATTGTTCCATTGACTGACAGAATAATTGATTGATTGACTGAATAAAATAAATGATGATTGATTGATAGATTGGCTGACAGAAATAAACTGATTGACTGTCAAGCAGATTGACTGACTGCCATACTCTGATTGATTAGCTGGTTGATTGATTGACAGACAGACATCAGTAATCAACTGATCAACTGATTAACAAACTGATTGATTGATAAAGTAAAATACCTTTCCGTAAAATGTATTAAGCAGCTAGAAAAAGTATCTATCTGTCTCTGTGTTTTAAGTCAAATGAGATATGAAGCTAATGAAAAGTCTCTGCCGAAGTTTGTTTTGCTGCACGTTCGGTCTAGTGGGTGAACACTGTACATGTGCCTAGGAGCAGCTGTGAATATTTTGGCTATTGTTTAGCCGAAGACGTGTCCATTTCCGCGGCCTGTGGCTGATGGCATCAGATGGTACAAAACGCTGGGCGTAGGCTGCGCTGTGTCATGGTGAGTGTGCGGGTGTGCGTGTGTGTGTATGTGTGTGTGCTAACAAAACAATGATGATTGAAATGCAGCGTGTGGAATGTGTTGGCAAGCCAAATGCGCCAATTTACAGGCAACACACGCACCGGTGAACATAGCTAAGCACACAGCCACACGCATAGATGGAAATTGAGCTGGAGTTGGAGTTGAAGTGAAAGCGGGAGTGGGAGCAGAAGTGGGGGACAGTGACAGCGACAGAGACAGAGACAGAGACTTGACCGGAAGTGCCGACTCAATGGCCGATTGAAGGGCACCAGAGGCACATGTTATCACGTGGGCGTGGCAGATTTGGAGAAATGTGTGAATTATTAACCTGGCACTCGCCGGGCGACGGCCCCACCCTCAGCCACGCTCTCGTTCTCGCTCTCGAATTAGCCAGGCAATCAAATTATGCAGACACTTGACACGGCGCCGCAGGAGGAAGCAGAGGGCGCGGCGAGCGACATTCTGGTGTCAGCGACGCCCCAAAATGCCAACAACTATTTGCACCGACTTGAAGACGCGCCGTGGGAAAGCAGCAAATGAGCCGCAATGCCAAAAATTTTCAAGCCCAGCCAAGGCGAGGCGAACGAGAGCTGGCTGCAAACAGCAGGCATTTGATGGTCTCCCTTAAACATACTTATCAAAGCAACTTTTGATTCGGCATGCAAATGGCAGAGGCAAAACGCGCCAGCAAAGAGCAAAGCAAGCAGCTATAACTAAAAGACAAGAGTGCGATAAAAAATGTGCGGGCGGCGAAGCCAGAGGCCTGCAGCTTGAAGCCTCAAGAGCAGCGAACCGGGCTGGGCAGTTGCTTGTGGTAAGAATAATATTTGCCATATACTTTGTTTTGTGACTCCCAACAGTTCCTGAGTATTATGCAAAAGAAACACGAATCAATTTCTAGGAAACTCACTTCAAATTTCATTTCACATGAAAAAGTCTTTAAGGAAACTCAGCAAGAAAAGATATAGAGACAAATGACGAAAATAAATGATGGATACATATACATATACAGATACAGATACAGATACAGATACAGATACAGATACAGATACAGATACAGATACAGATACAGATACAGATACAGATACAGATACAGATACAGATACAGATACAGATACAGATACAGATACAGATACAGATACAGATACAGATACAGATACAGATACAGATACAGATACAGATACAGATACAGATACAGATACAGATACAGATACAGATACAGATACAGATACAGATACAGATACAGATACAGATACAGATACAGATACAGATACAGATACAGATACAGATACAGATACAGATACAGATACAGATACAGATACAGATACAGATACAGATACAGATACAGATACAGATACAGATACAGATACAGATACAGATACAGATACAGATACAGATACAGATACAGATACAGATACAGATACAGATACAGATACAGATACAGATACAGATACAGATACAGATACAGATACAGATACAGATACAGATACAGATACAGGTACAGATACAGATACAGATACAGATACAGATACAGATACAGATACAGATACAGATACAGATACAGATACAGATACAGATACAGATACAGATACAGATACAGATACAGATACAGATACAGATACAGATACAGATACAGATACAGATACAGATACAGATACAGATACAGATACAGATACAGATACAGATACAGATACAGATACAGATACAGATACAGATACAGATACAGATACAGATACAGATACAGATACAGATACAGATACAGATACAGATACAGATACAGATACAGATACAGATACAGATACAGATACAGATACAGATACAGATACAGATACAGATACAGATACAGATACAGATACAGATACAGATACAGATACAGATACAGATACAGATACAGATACAGATACAGATACAGATACAGATACAGATACAGATACAGATACAGATACAGATACAGATACAGATACAGATACAGATACAGATACAGATACAGATACAGATACAGATACAGATACAGATACAGATACAGATACAGATACAGATACAGATACAGATACAGATACAGATACAGATACAGATACAGATACAGATACAGATACAGATACAGATACAGATACAGATACAGATACAGATACAGATACAGATACAGATACAGATACAGATACAGATACAGATACAGATACAGATACAGATACAGATACAGATACAGATACAGATACAGATACAGATACAGATACAGATACAGATACAGATACAGATACAGATACAGATACAGATACAGATACAGATACAGATACAGATACAGATACAGATACAGATACAGATACAGATACAGATACAGATACAGATACAGATACAGATACAGATACAGATACAGATACAGATACAGATACAGATACAGATACAGATACAGATACAGATACAGATACAGATACAGATACAGATACAGATACAGATACAGATACAGATACAGATACAGATACAGATACAGATACAGATACAGATACAGATACAGATACAGATACAGATACAGATACAGATACAGATACAGATACAGATACAGATACAGATACAGATACAGATACAGATACAGATACAGATACAGATACAGATACAGATACAGATACAGATACAGATACAGATACAGATACAGATACAGATACAGATACAGATACAGATACAGATACAGATACAGATACAGATACAGATACAGATACAGATACAGATACAGATACAGATACAGATACAGATACAGATACAGATACAGATACAGATACAGATACAGATACAGATACAGATACAGATACAGATACAGATACAGATACAGATACAGATACAGATACAGATACAGATACAGATACAGATACAGATACAGATACAGATACAGATACAGATACAGATACAGATACAGATACAGATACAGATACAGATACAGATACAGATACAGATACAGATACAGATACAGATACAGATACAGATACAGATACAGATACAGATACAGATACAGATACAGATACAGATACAGATACAGATACAGATACAGATACAGATACAGATACAGATACAGATACAGATACAGATACAGATACAGATACAGATACAGATACAGATACAGATACAGATACAGATACAGATACAGATACAGATACAGATACAGATACAGATACAGATACAGATACAGATACAGATACAGATACAGATACAGATACAGATACAGATACAGATACAGATACAGATACAGATACAGATACAGATACAGATACAGATACAGATACAGATACAGATACAGATACAGATACAGATACAGATACAGATACAGATACAGATACAGATACAGATACAGATACAGATACAGATACAGATACAGATACAGATACAGATACAGATACAGATACAGATACAGATACAGATACAGATACAGATACAGATACAGATACAGATACAGATACAGATACAGATACAGATACAGATACAGATACAGATACAGATACAGATACAGATACAGATACAGATACAGATACAGATACAGATACAGATACAGATACAGATACAGATACAGATACAGATACAGATACAGATACAGATACAGATACAGATACAGATACAGATACAGATACAGATACAGATACAGATACAGATACAGATACAGATACAGATACAGATACAGATACAGATACAGATACAGATACAGATACAGATACAGATACAGATACAGATACAGATACAGATACAGATACAGATACAGATACAGATA
Source organism: Drosophila meridionalis (assembly GCA_035045145.1). Classification (NCBI taxonomy): domain Eukaryota; kingdom Metazoa; phylum Arthropoda; class Insecta; order Diptera; family Drosophilidae; genus Drosophila; species Drosophila meridionalis. Next base: position 1,144,280 of record JAWNPG010000015.1, on the reverse strand, counting down.
CAGATACAGATACAGATACAGATACAGATACAGATACAGATACAGATACAGATACAGATACAGATACAGATACAGATACAGATACAGATACAGATACAGATACAGATACAGATACAGATACAGATACAGATACAGATACAGATACAGATACAGATACAGATACAGATACAGATACAGATACAGATACAGATACAGATACAGATACAGATACAGATACAGATACAGATACAGATACAGATACAGATACAGATACAGATACAGATACAGATACAGATACAGATACAGATACAGATACAGATACAGATACAGATACAGATACAGATACAGATACAGATACAGATACAGATACAGATACAGATACAGATACAGATACAGATACAGATACAGATACAGATACAGATACAGATACAGATACAGATACAGATACAGATACAGATACAGATACAGATACAGATACAGATACAGATACAGATACAGATACAGATACAGATACAGATACAGATACAGATACAGATACAGATACAGATACAGATACAGATACAGATACAGATACAGATACAGATACAGATACAGATACAGATACAGATACAGATACAGATACAGATACAGATACAGATACAGATACAGATACAGATACAGATACAGATACAGATACAGATACAGATACAGATACAGATACAGATACAGATACAGATACAGATACAGATACAGATACAGATACAGATACAGATACAGATACAGATACAGATACAGATACAGATACAGATACAGATACAGATACAGATACAGATACAGATACAGATACAGATACAGATACAGATACAGATACAGATACAGATACAGATACAGATACAGATACAGATACAGATACAGATACAGATACAGATACAGATACAGATACAGATACAGATACAGATACAGATACAGATACAGATACAGATACAGATACAGATACAGATACAGATACAGATACAGATACAGATACAGATACAGATACAGATACAGATACAGATACAGATACAGATACAGATACAGATACAGATACAGATACAGATACAGATACAGATACAGATACAGATACAGATACAGATACAGATACAGATACAGATACAGATACAGATACAGATACAGATACAGATACAGATACAGATACAGATACAGATACAGATACAGATACAGATACAGATACAGATACAGATACAGATACAGATACAGATACAGATACAGATACAGATACAGATACAGATACAGATACAGATACAGATACAGATACAGATACAGATACAGATACAGATACAGATACAGATACAGATACAGATACAGATACAGATACAGATACAGATACAGATACAGATACAGATACAGATACAGATACAGATACAGATACAGATACAGATACAGATACAGATACAGATACAGATACAGATACAGATACAGATACAGATACAGATACAGATACAGATACAGATACAGATACAGATACAGATACAGATACAGATACAGATACAGATACAGATACAGATACAGATACAGATACAGATACAGATACAGATACAGATACAGATACAGATACAGATACAGATACAGATACAGATACAGATACAGATACAGATACAGATACAGATACAGATACAGATACAGATACAGATACAGATACAGATACAGATACAGATACAGATACAGATACAGATACAGATACAGATACAGATACAGATACAGATACAGATACAGATACAGATACAGATACAGATACAGATACAGATACAGATACAGATACAGATACAGATACAGATACTGACAGATACATTTTTTTACAAGATATCCCATATTCGAGTCTATTCTGCTGCTGGTTTTTGGGTTCTGTGTCTTATCAGCTTTCCATTTGCTGTCGCTGGCGCTTCCACATCAACGAGCAGTCCGCTGCGAGGAACACATGGGCCAAGTGGGCCGCGCGGGAGGCATGGGAGATGCAGCTCGAATCTCTTGCAGCACTCACAACTCATTACAATTGCCCCAAAGACGCAAAGACGCTGCCATTGGAGTTGGAGCCGGAGGTGGGGGAGAGGGAGGGTTGTGGCTGCAAATTTGTAGCCAGAGTTGCGCCAACCCTCTTATTGCCTCATTTACCACACGCAGCGGAGGCAAGGGCAGGGACGGGACAGGAGCAGTGGCACGGGCGGGAGGCGTGGCTTGCAGAGGGGCGGGTGGCGCCACATCTATGACGCCAACGATTTACACGCCAAGTTGAACTTTTGCGGCGCGCCAGCGAGCGAGAAATTCTTTAGTTTGTTTGGCACACAAATCGCAGCCAGTTTCTGGCGAGCCACGCCCCCTCCCCCGCCGCCGACGCCTTCATTGCGTCCTTCTGTCTGCTCACGACCAGCTCCCAGTTCCCAGCCACCGCAGCCCCCCTTCGTCCACTCACTCGGGGAAATGTATTTGTGGCACCTTTTTTCAGCAGCTCCTCAATGCCTGCCTTTGTCTCGATTCGTTGCAAAACTTTTGTGCAAGCTGCAGCCAAGGTGTAGATAAATATACACACACACACACATACTTATATATATATACATATATATATGTTTGGTAAATATATGTGCATTTAGTGGGCGTGGCAGTTGGCCTTACTAATTGTGACTTATCACAAATTGACAGCGCAACGCTTCACTCGCTGCACGCTTCGACAGCAGCAGGAAAATAATTAAAAACAGAAACAGTTTTCATCGTAGCACGACTAGCACATACCCCTTACAGCTGTGATTGCTTAAGATAATCCTAGCATTTTATAAGAGTCTGTGACTTGTATTTCAATATTCTATAGGATATCTGGTTGCAGGGATAGATAATTGGTTACTCAGTGTACGACTTATTCGACCTCTTGCCTTCCACTGCTTGTTACAGGGTATATCGAGGTAGGAGGCAAACAAATACCCTGCAGCTACAAAATATATATAGAACAACAAATTGCTTGCCAGTTCAATTTAGAGCAATCAGGCGTCCAACAACTTTCCAGTCAATTTGATTAGCTTACAGGGTATCTGCAGGCAGTCAACAGCCAGCGCAAGGACATTGATCCCCATTGCCAAAGTGTTTACGGTGCTTGCCAGTGTTATAACTCTCACTTTTAACACACAATTTGTTTGCATTCTGTGCCGCAATCAACGGAGTAAAACGAAACAACAACTGAAGCTGAAACAGAAGTAGGAGCAGGAGCAGGAGCAGGAGCAGGAGCAGGAGCAGGAGCTTAAAGGACGGGCGACGGGTCTCAGGGGCTGCTGGCATATCAAAAAGTTAAAATGGTAAAATATGAAGGCAAGTTGCGCGCAAGCGGCAAATGGCTGCGGGATATGCAAAAATTAAAAAAGTACGCAGCCAAATGAAATCAAATAAAGACATTCGCACAGCAGAACAGAAGATAAATGCAACGAACCCGAAATACTCTAACAGAGAGAGAGAGAGAAAGAGAGAGAGATAAGGTAGGATATAGATAGTGAAAGCACCAGATGTGATGGAGGCCAAATGACTAACTGAACTGGTTCTTGGAATGAATGCGCTCACTTTAATGGGACTCTTCAGATCCTCAAATCAACAAGTCTTTAGTTCAATGTAGATCAAGTGATTCTGAAACTAAATTAGAATTTTCTATTGCCTAAAGAACTCGAAGTACTATACGTTATTCACATGTCTTATATAAGAATTTGTTCCAAAATTATTCAACTCTTTGGCAGCTCTAAGCTGAACCCCGTCAAAGACCTCAGACACGAAGCCTTAAACAGATTTGCTTATCAGGCTTTAGTTGAGCCACATTTCATGGCTATAAATTTGACATACGATTAGCCGAGTGTGAGCAGTTCAAGTGCTATATCTTGTTTACATACGTGTACATATATATCTTTGTGTCATTTTGGGAATTCGAGCAAGATTCGCTATACCCTTTTCCTCGAAAGCCAAATGTACAGCTGTAAACAAATAAATGGCATATGTGGCGGGGCTAGCTGTGGGGGCTAAGGCGTCACAGCATGCGGAAATGGATAACGCGAGCTCGTATCTGCCTCTCTCTCTCTCTCTCTCATTCACTCCCTCTCTTTCTCGCTGTGTGTGTCTCTTGATGCTCGTCTTATCGCCAAAATATCCAAGCCAAGGCGCCTTCAACATTTCATTTCATAAATTTTGCTTGAAGGCTTGCAGCAGCTACTGCCTGCTTAATTTCTTACATATTGTGCTCTTTGTTGCTGTTGTTGTCAAACATACACACACACACACATACACGCACACACACACACATGCACACACAACTTTGTCATGGAGTTTTGTAACGACACTCGAAAAGCTATCGCCGACTTTCACAGACATTTTGCCATCAAAAAAAGTTCTGTGAAAATCATCTTCAGGTTCTTGAAGCTGCCACCACGCCCCCCGCCCCTGCCCCTGCCCCTGCTACGCCTTCTTTGTTTTTCTCGCGACAAAAACAAAAGCAATAAAAACCGGAATCTACTTAGCTGTTAAGAATCTATTACATGAAGCCACTCGAACATCATGATATACAACAGAAGAAGACAGCCTGAGTGCGAATGGGCAATAGATAGAGCAGGAGAGTGTGTGAGAAAGTGAGAGAGCGAGAGCGAATGCTCTCTAAACCGCCTTGTTCTTGCCAAAAAAAAAAAAAAAAAAAAAAAAAAACGAAAAACTTTTCCACGCACAGCTCGACAAATTTTCATTTACTTCCTTCACTCGCTGTCTCTCTCTTTCACTCTCTCTCGCTCTGTCTCTTTCGCCCACACTTCTTTTCTTTCCACTTTTAATATGCTAATTAGAAGACAAATATAAAGTTTCTCGTTCATAACTTTGAGTAGAGAACTGTGATTACATGTGTGTGGCTGGCGCCCAGTCAACATTAACATTTCAACTTTGGCCGCCATTTCGAGACACGATTTCCATTGCTGTCAGGCGAACAAACAGCAAAAATATTGTCAACAACTACTTAATGAATGTTATCTAACATGTATGTATTCGGAGGCTTAGATGCTAATAGATGGATAAGTCTGTATTGACATCTACCAATATGTTCTAAGCCAGTCCACACTTTTGCAGTTCTCTGTCTTAGCACGGCCTTAACCTATCCTCTATTGTTACTTGGTTTCATTTCATCTGTGCTCTACCATAAACTATATTACAGTAACGAAATTATTTACTATATACCTCGCAACTTATCAGTATATTCAAACTCATTTTATTATTTATTGTCTCCACCGCCTTTATCGTAATGCTCTCTTGCTCCTTGGTCATCTGTTAGCTTTTCCTTTTTAGCCTTTTTATAGATCCCTTCCTTTAAATATTTTCATAGATTCAGTCATAGCTTGAACTATTGCAGACTCAGTTTCCACTTCTTAATTGCCATTTTCACTCTATTTGCCCTATATTTTTCCCCTACCATATACACACTAACTTCTCTTTTTTTTTGCATATGAAACATTCTCTAACTCAGTTTTATAATTTGATATTTATCCACTTAAGTCTCTCTTCAATGTTTCAACAAATCTTTATGAATACTTTTCTATTTCCATTTAACATCTAGATATTATTTCAATTTCTAACTTCATTTCGAACGCGCTTTACATCGTCCTGTCCTCCATACTCACTTCTCTATTCAAACTAAATAAAACTCATATACATATATATACCGACTGACTTTGTCTAACCTCATTGTTCACTTTAGCCCTGTTTTCATTCCATTTTCAATAGCTTTTCATATCCCTCATAAGTATCTCTAATGGAAATCCATTTGCACTCTGTACTCCCTGCTCTTCTGCTATCTCTTTGAAATAGCTACGCCTGTCCTCTATGGTCACTTAATTCCACCTTTGTTTTACATACACACACACACACTCTCTCTTCATCTCTCTCTCTCTCACTCTCTCTCTCTCTCTCTCTCTCTCTCTCTCACTCTCTCTCTCACTTTCTCTCTCTCTCTCTCTCTCTCTCTCTCTCTCTCTCTCTCTTAAATCTTTTAATGCAAGGCTAAAATATTTATATTCCACATGCACGAAGCTCTGCTTGGCACTTGGGCTTATAATTATGAGTTCACAATAAAAATCTGTTAACAAATTCGAGCATTTTCTGCTGCATTTGATGAGCTTAAACATAAAAAAAAACCTACACAAAAGTTGAATGTGCTCAATTGTTAAAGACGATAAAATACTCTGTAAATGACGAGAATCTGAATTGAAGTCCGATTTTTCTTTATTTTCCAATTGGAAGTAGAGACTCGACTAGATTTGATATTAGGTACACAATGTGGCAGCCACGCCCACTTTTTACATTGTATCAAGTCAAGTTGCGAGAGTTACTGCTATAATGAAAGACTTCTCAACTACTATTTCCAATGAAACAGCCTCCCAGTGGGCGTGGTCAAATTATATGATCAATAACTAGTCATGAAACTACGGTAAGCTTCTTCATAAGTATTTTGAACTTTATAAAAAAATACTTCATAATTTTTCACCGTATTTTTAGTATTTTTATAGTGTTGCAAACCTAGTCAAATATTATGGTATTTAGTAGTGTTGTAAAAGATGTTTTAATAATGTTTACAGCATTTGCTCTTGCGTTGGTTCTCTGTATAACTCTCTAAAATATTATGATGCAAGTGTTAGGTGAAGTAATACGCCAGTGTTGTAAAGCGCCAATAGAAGAAGTTAAATAGTATATAGTATATCAATGACTGTATATACATATATATCAACCAATATACCCCACCTTGGCACAGCTTAGCAGGGTATTTATATGGCAACAGTCTGTGTTAAGCTTAAAGGCCTCAAATGGCATACAAAAATGTCGCATATTTGTTGTTAGCTTTTGGTGCTGTTGTTTAACTCATTTGTATTGAAAACGTTGCGTTGACAATGTGTGTATCACTGTGTGTGTATGTGTGTGTGTGTGTGTATGTGTGAATTTTGCAACTTGTTGCTGTTGCTGCTGCTTCAGATGAGCCTCAAATATGTAAATAATATGAGACGTGCAACATTTGCTGCTAATCCCCAAAGCGTAGCAAAGAGGACTCAATCCACCCACCCTCCTCTCTCTCTCTCTCTCTCTCTCTCTCTCTCTCTGTCTCGCTCGCTCAAAGCTGCTCCCTCCGTTTTTTGAAAGAGCTAAACATAACACAAGGATTTTTATGAATATTACACACAAAATATGTCACTTGAATGGAAAAAATGTTCAAAAAGCGTTTGAAGCCTGCTTAAAAACAACAACAGCTACGAAAATAGCTCTGCGTGCGTGCGCCTCTGTGTGTGCGTGTGTGAGTGTTTATGTGTGTGCGTGTGTATTTGTGTTGAATATTTAAGTAACACGCGGCGTATACGCAATATGTATTATATATCACGCATACGCCGTGTTGAACATATATAAACAGATATATGTATAAACATATATATTTTCTTTGTTTTATTTGACGACAACTCCGTCACACACTTTACAATTTTGATGCTCATGACACCAGAAAAAAGCATGTCAGCTCGCTGTGCTGGGGCGTGTCAAACTAAAAGATACCCTGATTGAGGACATTTAAACATTTTGGGAATTGACCTAAGAATGTAGTGACAAATCACTGAGTGGAGAGTTCTAGATTTTATAGTGCTATTGAATTCTGTTCCTTTGTGCCCTTCGATTCTAGGAATGTAGGAAGAGTTCGGTAGACTGCGCAACCCATAGACACAGCTTTAGTTGTGTAAAGCCTGTACGAAGCATGCCAATGTATGTATGTGCATGTGTGAGTGAGTGTATGAGAATCTGTGTGTATTGGTAAATGCATGATCACTGAAAGGCTGATTAACAAATGCTGGAATTATGATGGAAGGCAAACATATAATTATGGAGATTGCATATATGATCTGAAACTATTTTTCGAGTGAAGTGAGGATGTGTCTGTGTATGTACATGCATACAAAGACACATACTTATTTGGGCTTGATAGAGGAACGGACATGTGAATAGAGAAGCATAAAGACGCACAAGAGATAGATAGGCATACAGACTGACCGATCTGACTGACATTATGCAACAGACAAACCAGACAGACAAACATAAGATAGATGGACAAAAGGACGGACAGAAGATCAGATAAAAAGACAGACAGGCATACATAAGAAGAGGACAAATGAAGAGATGGACCGACGTTGATAGATCAACTCAGCTCGACATCCTGATCAAGAATGTCAACACAACTTGTATGCATATTGATCTCTGCCTAGACTCTGAGTTCTTCATGCTCCTCTCTGCTTAACATAATTGCGCACGATCTACCAATATGCCCCTACTTTTACTCATTTTCAATGGCTACAGGGTGTGTGAAAGAAAAGCGTGTGATAAATGCAATATAGGCTAGAACTATGCCCTAGGGTGTTGACAGAGCTGGCAAAAAGGGGTCGCTTCAGGTAGCTGAAGTTCCTCAATAGGTTGGCAATAAAACGTGACTAAATGCTTAACGATTATTCAAGTGTGCGTGCGAGTGTGCGTGTGTGTGTCTGTCTCTCTCTCTCTCTCTCTCTCTGTGTGTGTGCCACAGGCCTCCAATTGCAAAAGTTTCCAACAGGCTTCAGGTGCAACTTAGACTGCTGCTTGACACATACAAAAAGTTTGCTCTTTGCGCTACTTTTTTGTGTTTTTTTAATGCTGGAATTTAAAGTCGACTCTGTGCGTGGGTGTCTCTCTGTGTCTCTCTGTGTGTGCCTCTCTGTGTGTGTCAGGCATATGTGGAGTAGGACAGCCAACATGGCGACGTTAACGTTCTCATCAAGCATCAACGTCTCCATCTCCGTCCTACCGTTGTCGTTCACTGTCATTTAAAGCGGCATAAAAATGATGACAACGTTGTCGCAGCATCAGCTGCAAACGCCAACAACATCGTCTCACTTACCATCAAACACACTCTCTCTCACACTCTCTCTCTCTCTCACTCTCTATCTCTCCTTCTCTCTCTCTCTCTCTCTGGTATGCTATGCCATTATTGTTAGAAACATAATAAATATGCACACATCCTTAAATAACATTCATTTTTATGGCTCGCAGGCTTTTGACTTCAGATAATTATGGGCGAAAATGTTGAACGTCTCATGCTCATGCTAATGCTCATACTTATGCCCAAGCCTGGAACTAGTTCAAGAAGCTCAAATTCGCTATCGAAACTACTTGTCATGATGAAGCAATATAGAATCTGTGTAAACTGCCAGCTTGAAGCAAGCATTTGAAATGCCAATTTGCCAGATTTAACGAGATTTAAAGAAGTTTAAAACTAGCTTAGATTGTTTTAGCACTTATTCAAAAACTAGCTTTTGCTAAGTATTACCTTTGAATGGATTTTAAGCCAACTATATAGTTATTTAATTGACTTATGATTAAGCCTAAATGAGATTGACATAGAGCTTAAATAAGCTTTATATGGCTTCATATATGCTTAAGATTAGCTCTGTTTATCTATGGTATCAGTTAAGTTTATTATCAACCCATCTTTATGTTTTTAAACAGCTTTATCTGATCAGAGTAAGTGTGTCCAAAGCTTTCATTTCCCAGCTAAGTAAACTTGCGCTTCAATGAAGTCTGAACTGTTGTTGTAGACAATTGCACCTTGAGTAAATAAGTAATTTTTCTGTGCTTAGCTGACTTAAGCCTCAGCTAAGCTCTTAACTTAACGATAATATTTTAATGTTAATCATTTTCTTTTTGTTATTCATTAACAGTCAAATATGTTATTCAACAGTGTTGTCAAATACGTTTAAATAGCTCTTCAAATGTTAATTATTGCTCTGTCTCTCCTTCTCTCTCTCTCTCTCTCTCTCTCTCTCTCTCTCTCTCTCTCTCTCTATCTTGCTCTATGACTTTTAAATGGAATTGACATGGTCTTTATCACTGTCAATGGAAGAACTTCTAGCACATGTACTAGTTGTTATGCCAGTGTTGCATAACTAGTTAAGCATTAGCTCGCTGAACACTGCACTAGCTTTGTGTACGCCCTACACTGTTATATAATTCATAATTCCGCCAACTAGTTGATGAAGCTCAACTGAAACTGAAAACACAACTGAAAATGGCATTTCTAGCTTATTAGTTAACACTAAAGCTCCAGCAAAAATCCAGTTCATCTGGCCAAATACTGCAGCACGGCATACATTTTGCATTATATATTCACCTACACACACATACATATATATACCTGTGTATGTGTGTTTGTGTACTGTATGTGTGTGTATATTGAAGGCTTTATAGAAAATGTTGCCGCACAGGTGCCACGCGTGGTTGAATGCGATTTGCTGTGGATTTTTTCGAAATGCGCGCTAAGGCATAAAATATCACGATTATAAAATGCAAAACAATGTGAGAGACAGCAACAAAGCAACAACAACATCAGCAACAACATGAGTTGGCAAGCTTTACAAATTTATGGTTATGTATATTATGAATACCTAAATAGCTCCCGCCCAGTGAGCATATTAGCTACGTCGTACATAACGGCCAAAGCATCTTTTACTCCATAATACGAAGAAAGGTTCTTACTTAAGTTTCTGGCACAAGTTATCGATAGTAAAGTTATCAATAAGTTATGTATAAGATATACGTATGATTTCAGATACTTGCTTACAATACTTATGCGTTAGATGGTGGCTAGCTATCAGTATTTACCGATACATTAGCAATCGATACAAGTATATCTATAGTTGTGTTATCGATAAACACATTTATATATATCAAATAGACGACTCTACCGCCACGTGAGTATCTCAAATAAGCAGAGCTAGAACAAGCCATTAAATACTTATCGATAGGCTTACCTATACGAATACCGATAGTTATCGATTGCATCACAACATAACTTAACATTTAAATTAATATCTTCTTCTTATTGTGAACAATCGTAAAACGTAGCCGTCAGGATTCTAATAAATATCGATATGCTCATTGCCCTAGGGCATAGAATTTGCGATGAATCAATCTTGACTTTCACTGGCACATACTCATATATATATGTATGTATATGTATATATCTCTATGTATTATTTACCTATATTTATATGCGCGTGCACACACACTCACATACTATGTATATATGCATGTGTGTGTGGGTAAATTTTTGGTGTTGCTGCGGTTGTTGTTAAGTGGCTCACATATGCCGCCAGCTGTGACGCCAGTTGTAACACCTTAACACACCTTTGTACACCTGTCTGAATGGCAGCCGTAGCGCGTGTGTCTCTTGCGCTTGGTCCATGTGATGGTCCAATAAATAAGTAAATGCGCGGCCTACACACACACGACCTGCCGCTGTGTTTATGTGTGTGTGTGAAAATCCTTGTGTTGATTAGAAAGTATGCAACGGCATTGGCGTAACGGCAACAACGTAAATCAATTAGTTTTCCACATGACAAGACGACGTTAAAGTCTCCACACACACACACGAAAATGCGTAAACACCTGTCTGTCCTCTTGTCTATGTGTTTGTGTGTGTGTGTGTGTGTGTGTGAAGCTCAAGCGAACTTTGGCCCAAAAGTTTACGACAAGCACCTTAAAATCCAAGCCAACAATATTAGCAACAGCAACACCAGCATCAGCATCAGCAGCAGCATCAGCAGCAGCAGAAGCAGAAGCAACTTGAGAAGCATTATTTGGGGCATTAACACGGCGTAAGCCTCCCAGAAAATAAAAAAAAAATTAGGCGATGAGAAAATGTTGAAGAAAAAAGCCAAGCAGAAAATATGGGACAAATGATAGACAGTGTCTGATCACAAAATACCCTGTAAAAGAGGTTAGAAAATCAAAAAAGAACTAAATCGTGAAAAAGAGGGAAAGAGGCGAAATAAAGGGAAACAGTTCAGGATAGAAAATGAGAATAAGAAGAGGGAGTGAAAAGAGAGAGAGAGAAAGGACAGAAAAGGGGGAGAGGAAGAGAAAAGAGAGAGGAAGAAAACAAAGAGAGAAAGAAGGGAGGAATGGAGAAAGTAGAATAAAAAAGAAAGACAGAAAACTGTGAAAGAGAGACAGAAATTAAGAGATATATATGCAAGATAGTAGAGAAAAAGACGAAGAAGAAAATATGAAAATGAAATAAGGATAGTCAAGAAAATAGATAAACGGATTGAGAAATGTAGGGAGAAGAAGAAAGAAGAAGAGAGATAGAGAGATAGAAAGCGAGAGAGATAAAGGAGAGAGAGAAAGAGAGAGAGAGAGAGAGAGAGAGAGAGGAGAGAGAGTTCGACAGAGCTAGATAGAAATCGAAAAAGAAGTAAGCCAACAATGACGCATGGACTACCTGAATCTCTATCTAAATATATATGTATTTATGCCTATATACAACAACCCGTCCTTATTTCTGGATAGGTCTCTCTAGACATCGACAAAGACCCTCTCTCTCTCTCTCTCTCTCTCTTTCGCTCGCTCTTCTCTTGTCTTTGACACACATTTGGACAACTTTATTAGGCCCTATTGGCCAACTTAAATGTCTACAGGGTATGAATAATTAAAAAAAGAAAAAAACAAAATAAATACAAAAAAATTACAGATGAGAAAAAGAGGAGATGAAGACGAGGAGGAGAGAGAGAGAGAGAAAAAAACAAGGCCAGGCGCAGGCAGCGAAAACTCATTAAAATTAACACTAATAAGCTTTGTTCCGCGGCCCAAAAACTGAAACTACGGCGAACGATAACAAAGTTGCAGCAGCAGCAGCAGCAGCGACAGCGGCAGCGGCAGCAACAAATGTCACTTGATGTGCCTGCCACGCCCAGCGTTCTGCGTCCAGCCTTCAGCCTCCAGCCTGCAGCCTCCTTCTGTCTCCCTCGCAGCTGCAGCTGGCCGGCTCAACTTGCGTTTCATTTCATTTCGTTTGTCATTCGCTGGCCATTTCCATTTTTGCTCGACCCGCTTGTTGTGCACAAAAAGGATTCCGTTGTCCGAGCCGGGTCAAAAAAGGGGCGACGGGGGTGGCGGGGGGCGTGTCGCTAGCAACATTTGTTGTAAATGGCTCAACAAATTGCGCAAAAACAAAAACACGCGACGAGCACAAAAAACTAGGTGAATGAGCAAAAGCAAGAGAACACCAGCAGCATCGGGGCCAGAGTGGAGCCAAGGGGCGGGGCCCGAAGGGGGGGCTGGGTGTAGGTGGCTGCTTAGAGGGCAGAAACAAATGATGTGCAACATAAGCGCCACTTATGTGGGCGTGTCAATGGCTGATGTGGTCAGCACTAGAGAAAACAAATGCTGCCAAGGCAATTGCGGCTAATTGAATCGTTGGCATCGATAAATTATCGATAGCTATTACCGATATGAGCATCGATTAGAAAGATGTAATATAACAGTATGCCAAGGCAAACTAGTTGCAGGGAAGTCAAGTACCACTGTGAGATATATCGATAAGTCAACCGAATAGTCGAATCGACTTTAAAAAAATCAACAATAAAATATAGCAACAATACAATATATGCAAAGTAAACACTGTGTATGCTTGCATATTTGCATCGTTGTGTAACTTTATACATTTACTTTTGTCTAGACTTTAATATATATATACATCGATAAATATCGATAGCTAGTAGTTAAGGCATTTTAAATCCATTTCAATAGCTTTTGAGCTCCACTTACCTCTTAGATCAAATCTCAAGAAAATCAAGCAACAAATCGAAAGCCAAGCTGCAAAGAGGAAAATACGAAAATGCGAAATGTGAGAGGAAAATGAAAGAAATCGGAAGGGAAACTGGAAGAAAAACTGCAAACTGTAAACTGTAAACTGGGAGAAACAACGCAACAAGATGCTGCAACGTCTACAAATGGCGACTATTTTGTCGCCAAACAAGGACAAATTAACGTATTGAGTTAGCTCTAGCACGTACCGAACACAATTGGCCATTACCAAATGCCTGAGCCAACGAGCACACACACACACACACACTCACATATACACACATAAGAAGACACACACACACACAGGAACTAGCGTATACTCAAGTCAAAATGGAGAACGTCTTGATATCAGTTAGATAGAGAGCTGCATTCGATACCCAGTGATAAAGGTTAAATGGGGTATGATCTCTTTGCTTAAGTGTATGTAACTTGGCAGAAGGAAAACGTATAAAAGTATTAAGAGTTAAGGAGTATAGGCAGAATAAAAATTGGAATACATATATTAGAGAAGAATGTAAAAATATAATAGTATAAGAATATTTCAAAGTATAGTTAATAATAATAAACAGTCAGAGTAATAGAATTAATGATATAAGAGTATTTGAGTATAAGAATAATAAGCGTGAAAGTATATTTGAGTTACTATATAAATAAAAGTCTAAGTACTATGATAATTATAAGAGTATGCGAAAAGAATATGATAAGAGACTTAGGTCTAATATAAGACTATACCACTATAAGAGTATAGGATATGTATCGATTAAGTTTCAGATACTTTACCATAATTAGTACATTTTTATCTATGGAAAATAGGTATCCTTCAGTCGGGCACTTTCCACTCTAACTTGTTTGCTCTTTTTCATGCGAGCAGCGAACATGTGGCCCATTGGCTCGTACATTTTGCGACAAGGACAAACAACTGACATCGTCTTAAAATGTTCAACATCATTTTTTATTGCATTTTCAGTGAACATAAAAAAACATACAAAAAATACCAAAAAAGCAACAACAACAACTTGGACATATCTTTGGCTAAAGGGTTCAATTTTTGCCAGCTTTCGGGCGTGGCAGAAAGTTTGCGATTTCAGCTCCCTAATCATGTTATTGCTAAAAGAGTTTTAACTACTTGTGTGGCCAAAAATTACCAGAGAAAAAATACATGTATGAAAACATTTATAGAAAAAGAGAGAGGAAAAAAGAGAGAGAGAGAGAGACAGAGAGCGTGTAAAAAAAGTTCACAAAGTTGACGAGCAAAACTTCAAGCCTGCCTGCCTGCCCATTTGGGAAAACTCAAATGTTAGTTAGACAACATGACTCTACATACTCTATATAAGTACAGACCTATAGACACAAAATATGCATAATGTGTGTATGCGAATGTATAAGTCCTCTATTTGCTCTTTAATAGCTGAGTATTTATAAATGTGACTGTGAATCGGTCAGTCTTAATAGTTTTATATAGATTATAGCCACTTAAGAAATATATAGATAGATAGATTGAATAGTATCGATAGCGATGTAGACTGTTAGATATACAGATATTGGTAGATTGATAAAGAGATCGATAGGTTAAGAATGCAAATAACAATATAGATAGTTCGATTCTTAGATATCAATAGGCAGGCAGGATGATACTCACATATATGTAGAGAAAGGGAAAGAAATAGGTGAATTCACATACAAAGGAAGACAAATTTGCAGATAGATAGAGATAGAGATAGATGCAGAATAAGGGAGATATCGATTGATTTGTTCGTTCCGAATCTATCCATGTGATAGTAAGAGTATTCAGACTTCGATTAGTCATTTCAACTATTTTGTTGTTTTGTTATTTTTTTCTTATTTTTTTTGGAGTCGCGTCGTCTAACCCAGTTATTGCTGTGTTTGTGCACCATTTGAATGAGTTAAGCTCATTTGATTTGATACTTTTAATGCGGCTTTTATTTTCGCCAGTTGCCATTTATTGTTTATATATGTCTGAGCGGGCAACAACAGCGACAATTTTGTAGTTCCTCTAGCTGGTTTTGTTTCAGTTATATTCGTATACTGGCTCACAAGGTGTAAAGGGGTATATTAGCTTTGCGATACACGAATTTCTTGCAATTTCCATGTTTCATCCTGTATTTCAATCAGTATTTCTGCTCTTATATCTCTGCGTCTTTTTACCCGCCCATCTGTTCTTCCATCTATCCTGCTCTTTATCTTTCCATTTCTTTACTAACATATTTGTCTTTCCGTCCGACAGCCCTTAAGAGTTAAAATAGATATAAGTCTATCTGGCTTAGCCCATTAACGCCTTTTACATTTCGTGGACGAGTATTGCGCAGTCAGCTACGCCCAATTGCAAAGATTTGTACTTATTTTTTTATACGCAAAACGTGTGATTAATGGAAACATGGAACATGGGCCCTCAGGCCTCCAACATTATTATTTGTATGTTGATGTATGTTTCGTGTGAAATCGAGGGGGAGCAAAAGGACAGAGCCAGCGAAAGGGGGAGCACATTCATAGAACTGGGTGGAGAAACTGGGCACTTGCTGTCGGATTGAAGCAGAACTTGCACAGATTTGAACAATCTGAAAATGAGTTTTAAGCTGTTTACAGACAGCACTATATGAATGAAAGTATTCTAAGCAAACAAAATTTATAACAAATTTAAACTTATGATGTTGAAAGTAGAGCAGAAATCTAAAATGATTCAATATTATAACAGTCTAGAATTCTGTTCTAAATGTTAAGATTCCGTTATGATATCATAGTAGAAAACTAGACAAATTCATCAAATTCAATATGAAATCTAAATACAATTTTTCATTTTTCATTTTTAGAATATTTTTCTCGCTTGAAGTGTTTTAAAATTTATATAAAACTCACAAAACATTTTAAAATTCGAGCATAAAGTTGATGAAAGCTTTTTTTATATTCAAAGAAAAACAAAATTTTGAAATAGTTATAAGCAAACAACAGTTAGGTAGATATAGTTAATTATTACAGACCAGTGCATGTGCCAAGCCAACTCTGTTAACTTAATGGCCCGGCCTGGCTAGCAGTTGAGGCCTTTGTTGTCCTTGCAGAGCTGTTAGCAGAAATGTTGCATGCAACATTCCGTGTCGCGAGTCTCTCTTAAGCCGCAACATGCGACTCGAAGCGCCTCTCTTCGCACAGCCAAATGTTGGGGCAGGTTCGAATAGGGCACTGGGTTTCGACTGTTTTTTTGCTCTTGTTCTTGGCCAAAAATGAAAATTGAATTTAAAACTGAAACTGAAGGCGAATCAAAGCAAAAGTCGTCGGCGTCGTCGTTGTCGCTGTTGAAATCTGTGCGAATTTGTGGTTTCTGCGGCCAGCAATGGCATCGATTTCGGGGAGCGAAGGGGCTTGAGTGGGATAGGAAAGGGTGGGCGGGTTACCTTCAAAACGGCATTTATAATGATGCGGCTACAGCATCTGTGTGTTTGTGTGTGTTTATGATGCTGCTAATGATGCTGCCGACATATATCACAAAGAATATCTCTCTCCCTCTCCCTCTCTCTCCCTCTCACTTTCTCTGTCTCAATTTTCTTGAGCTCTTGCCGCAATTAGGAAATCTTTGTAGCGCTTAATCGTCCGGCCGTAGCCCAATGGCAATTGCTGCCAGCCAAATGGACCAAATGATAATGTAAATCAAATCCAGACAATGTCCTGTGCCCAATGCCCTCCGTTTAAAGCCCTCCAGCAACATCTTTTAAGCGAAAAACTTGCCTGCTGTTGGGTTTCACCTATGTTGCATACCCTGTAATTATTTGGGACCTAGAGGTGGCGCTAGTTGTGCTTACATTTGTATCGGATCTGAATTAGTTGCTGAGGAAGAAGGATGAGAGAGGAGTTGTCTATATGAGAAGTAAAGAGAAAACAGAGAATTATCTGGTTTTCGCTTTTTACAGGGTATTTGTAAGTACATAGCAAGTCTTAAAGGGCTTGAAAACAGTTTTTGAATAACTTTTTTTTAGATTATTAGTTCCTGAGAGTGGAAGAATTATTTGAACCCACTCTTTTACAGGGTATTTACATGTTGTTCGTCTAACAAACAGGGCGAAGAGCGCAGTTGAGGCAAAGGTGTAATAACCCAGATATGTGAAAGATAGTAAAAAGGCATTGTGTGTAGCTGGTCATTATGCATGCTCATGCGAGTCTCTGTCCATGGTTAAGTGAGAGAAAGAGAGAGAGAGAGAGGGAGAGGGGGAGAGAGGGATATGCGTGACATAATTACAATGTGGCCAGCAATTACCAAAATAGACCCGACGGCTTGATTAATTACAGGTAACAGCTCACAGCCAAAAACACACACACACACACAGAGAGAAAGCGAAGACAAAAGTAAACCTTCTTCTGCACTTGACACCCACTAAAAACCAGTTAAGCCAGCAACCGGCGACCGGCGACCACCCAAGCGCCACTCAAGCGTCCTGTGGACACGTGTTTGGCTTGTGTACTTGCAACTCTGTGCTTGGTCTATGTAATTTTTCGTCAACTGATTAGATCTCGAGACTAGCAGAGTGCCCGAGTCATATAGATATAATAGAATTACAGCTTTCCCACAGTTCATTTTAGATTCATATTTCATATAGCACTTAACGAGCCCCGAACTAAATTATTCACCTTAATCTATTCTATACTATAGACATCAAAGCGCAGGCTACGCAAATCTAGTTGGCTTCTCGTGTAGTATGCGAGTATTCCATTAAAATACAATTAATTTAAAGTCATTTGCAGCTTGAGCTGTAATAAGTGAGGTTAAGTTGAGCAAAAGTAATGTTAAGTCGTATAAATACGGTTGAAAGCTTAGTTTGCATGAAAGAGCAAAGTTGTCTTAAGTTCTATTGGAGTTCAAGGCAAGGTTTAGCTATTAAAAGGCTGAAATTAAAGGCATTACAGTCAATAAGCATTTGATTTTAACAACATAGAAGCTTTTCAAGATTTTATATGCAACTGAAGTAAGAACGACTAAACATGAGTTGAACTAAGACTAATCTTATGTTTTATACCCAATCATATAGTCTAAATGGCAAATTTGACATCGGAAACTTTACACCAAAATTATTTAATATGTGAGTTTGAACCATTGATAAAGGTTAGAATGAGCTAAGATAAAACTCAAGTTGATTATTGTATGTGTATGGCAAGTGTCTTGGTAGATGAGTTGTTTGGATGGATTGCCTTAAATTCCGAACCTATATGAAAGCCTCATTTAAGTTACTTGGATTTGAGCTTCTGAATATTATTGAGCCTGATTATATTTGCCGCATTGTTATTTGAGCTACAAAAGTGAGCCTGAACTATGACTCAGCCATGCCTTACTACCCACAAAATAATAATCTAAAGCGAAAATTTTACATTGAAAATTACTTTTTGAGCCTTTGATGCGCTAGAACCACAAGAGTGAGCTTTGCAGCGCACATCAAACTTTGCTCAGCTTAATTATGAAGCAAAGTTTCCAAATTAAAGGCAAGCAGAACTGTCGCGAGCTAGGCGAAGGATTTGAACCTTTGACTAATACTTTTGATTCGCTGAAAAATATTTGGGTCATTATAGAGCCAAAAACGAACGCCAGATGGCGCACGGTATACATGGCAGACGTCTTCCATCGAATTGCAAAAGATTCACAAGAGTCGAAGCCCCACAGGTACAATTCACCGATTCAGTTTACCAGCTAAGCCCCAATTTACTATGCAGAAGCTTGCCAAATGCGAATTATGAACTATTAAAATGGATTTCGAACAATGTAATTTGAGTCATTGAGGCTTTAGAGCAACTTGTGCTCGCTCATATCATAATATTTAAACATTTAAAAGACTTTGGCTTCGGCATTAATGGCTTCTATACCTGATAAAACTTGTGGAAATGTTGCGAAAACTTTTGTACTGAGCTTACTTAGGCGCAAATTGGAGCAAGTTATTTATTTACACGCACACACTCGCACACTCACACACACACTCATGTGATAAGAGCACCAAAAACTTGTAAACTTTGAGACGATTGCAACTGACATCAGGGCATCAACTTGCAGGCTCTATTTTTGCTGCCTATTTGCATTTGTGGGCGTATTCCAGGCATTCTAGGGGAGACCTAGAGGCAGGGGGCGTGGCATGCCTGTAAATGTGAATGCGGCTGCAATTTTGGGCCAATGATTTGAATATTATAACACTGCCAAATGGGAAAATCAACAGCAAACTCGCCCACGTCAAGCAAATTGAAAGCAATTGCCCCGAGAACAATGCACGACTATGAAATACCCTGACCGGAAAATAATTCAACGAATCATCAAAGTAGAACTTGAAGTGGCTCAAAAGTTATACAATCCATAGATTTTGTTTTTTTAAGTTAATTGGTAAATTTTTGAACTAAGTTATTTTTTCACGGGTTCCAATATTATATATTATATTATGAAAATTATACTTATAGAGGAGTTCATATACCAATTTGAAAAGCTGTAGCTCCCGTTTTCGAATAGGTCTATATACGACAGTTATTCCAAGAGCAGACATAAATACTTTTTAAGCCGACCCTTTCAGTCCACTCTCAGCGATTTCCAGGGTATTGCCAATAATTATTTTGTGTGCGTGTGTGTTTTGTGTCATGTAATTTAAGCATTTTCGGCAATAAAATAACCAAATACGAAATACCAAAGGATTTTGCCTACAACAAATGCCTACAGCACTTTGGACTCTACATCTCGCTCTACCTATCTGTCTCTGTCTCGCTTTGGCCTATGATTTATGTATTTGCATTGTGCAATAGATGCAATCATTTAAATATTTATTTACACATTGTGTGTGCGAGATGGATGCGGCTTTTACTTTTTAAACAAACAGCGAGCAACCGCCTTCGGCGCCCCTGCCGTGCCATCTGAAATCCTTTTAGCAAACTCGAACTCAAACCAGGTTCGAACCGGCATCGAACCAGTTCAAACTCTCTGCTGCCGGCCCCGCCTCCCTTTCAGTTCGGCCGGCCAACATTTCCGTTTTTGGGCAGTTAAGAGCGTGCCAAGGCTTTAACATAATTGCCATCAAAGCAAGCCAAACAATTTGTCTGGCTTTTTCCCTCACCTAGATCTGTGTCACTCTGCCACGCCCACGCCCTCGTGCCTTAGACCTAGGCCCTTCGACCAACCCCTCGGCAGTAAAGCTTAGCCACTTCTTACCGCACGCCAGCAACAGGTGAGCTCTAATAAATATACGGAAATTAATAGAAGGACGGACGGCCGGATGGACGGACGGCCGGATGGACGCCAGATGTTCGAACATTGTACAAGCTCTAAACAGCCTCTAGGCATTGCACGGACAAGTATTACCAACAATCCAAGCCAACTTTATAACACTTATCTAAACTAGAAAGATTATTCAGTGCATCACCTATGTGAGAAAAGCTTTTAAGCCAAGTCTAAAGCGCGTAGTAAGTTATGAAGGAAAAACTAAAGTGTTTTAGTTTTATCTGAGAATACATTTAGATATTTGAAATGGGCGGACTTAGTCTACTAATACGCCCTGTTCCTTCTAATACTGTTCTATGCGTATTTCCAGCAGCGACAGACAAAACTGTTTCGAGCTCCTCCTTTCAAGTCGAGTGCATTGTAAACCAATTAAGTGATAGTTAATGCACATTTAAGTGCTCCAAAATATGCAAATATGTGGGATATTTATTAACGCTGAGCTCAGCGATAAATCATTGAGGCAGCCAAAAGGCAAATTCATCGAATCCGGCCGCATTTTGTTGACACAACTTTAAAGCCGAGTGCAAAGTGCTCGGCCACATATTGTGTCAAATTATCATCATAAAGTCGTTTATGGCGCATAATACCTATATCTGGCAGTCGGTCGGGGCGGGGTAGACTGCCTGGCCTGGCTGGCTGACTGTCAGACAGATAGGACGGAACGCTGCAAAAGTTATTAAATTCCATTTAAATGTCGCTCTCAACCCAGTCGCTCCTTCGCCCTCCCCTTAAACTAACGAACCAGCCTCAAGCTACAAATTTGGGGGAGCCGAGAGTTGAAATGCGAAAGAGAGATAGAGCTGGAGATGGCGCGCGCGAGGGAGATAGAAGTAGGCTTAGAGAATGTTGTTCAAATCACTTGTTAATTAAGTTTATTGCGGCACAGTTATTCGCCACGTCGCTCCAAGTTTTATTTTCCTAATTTCTCTTTTTTCGTCAAACTCGTTTGTAAAGCGAAAAGAGAGTATATTAGTGACTAGATAATCTGTTGCGAATTTTACAGAACATCCTCTGCCTAAACCTAGTTTCTATGGTATAACTCGAGAATTATAAAAGTTAGAGACATCGAATTTAGTATGTGTGCTTATGTTTAGCGTATACATACATTCTTGTACATAACCTTAATATATATACGTAGAATACATAACTTACGAAGATTTCAGTTGCAGTTGAAATATTGTACCTCCCAGAACTCTGTGACTAAGTCTAGATAGCATGTGTTTTAGAATAGTTTCAAGTCATCTTTTAGCAGGGCTCTAAAGATACCTGAGCGAGCATCTATTATTACAAACGAAACTATAAATGAAATCTAAGAACTTCTAGATCTAACATAAAACAAACTAGAGAGGGGTTAAATGCTAAAAATTTCTGTATATAGAAAGTTTTTCAGCTCTATTAAGTAAATGAAGTCGTAGGCTTAAGTATTGTTACTTTGTATTAGTCTAGTCCTTCAGTTGAACGAGTATCAAGCAGTCGGCTACATTTGAATGCAATGTTCATGCTTACTTTATTTTTGTTCTGAAGGGTTGGGCTTTGAGCTTTAGGGGTTTTGGACTTGCCAAACGTAGTTGGGGGGGCGTACTTTTGCTCGTTATTACTGAGCCTGTTGTGCACTTAAGTAGCCATAATAGTGTCATGCGTATGATAAATGATGTGGCCCATGTAACACACACGCACACACACACAGACTGGCGCACAATGTTGCATATTGGCCACACAAAATGCGTGTATGTCATAGGAGAAATCTCTCTTCAGAAAAAAATGAGAGACGAGCAGAGAAGAGACAAAAGTGCATAAGCAATTTAAATGTCAAATGCAAAATGGGCTCAACAATAATAATTCTCACTGTCCCTCTGTCCCCCACACTCTCTCTCTCTCCCGCTCTCTCGCTATCGCCCGGATTTTGTGCAACTTTAATGATCGTAGACGCGGCCAAACATCATAAATTATATATAATGGGCACAGTCTAGAGAGCAGATGACATATATAACATATTCTTGTCAACTCACACACCCACACACGTACACCTACACACACACATACGCACACATACGCCTACACATCTCGGTCTGTGCCGGTGTCTCCCAACTTCCGCTGAAAAGTGTCAATTTCTGCTTGACAGGCAGTCGAGCTCTGTCGGGGTGTCTCAATGTCTCAAAATCAATTGTTTCACATGTCACAGTCGGGTAAATATATATATTTTTTTACGTATTCAGTGACTATTTCTAGCTTCGCTCTATCCCACTCTCTCCCTCCCTCCCACACATACACATTTTCTCACCCTCTCATCTGACCGCAACACGCTTTACGTTCCAAGGACATCGTTTCTTATTCGCGCAGTGCAAAGCTATTTGAAATGGGGTATCTCGCACACATCAAAGATGCAATAAGCTTTAAAAGCGTCTGAAAGCTTTCTAATGTCAAGCTTTGTGAATCACCTTGACGTTAAGTGGCTTTCGATACAGACTAAAGACTGTGTTTATGTTATTAAGCCTTATACACTAATTTGAATGTAAAAAGTGAATGAAAAAGCGAAAACTAGCTTCAAAAGCTCAATTAAGCTCTAAGTAGAGCGGTCCTCAGTTCGCATAATTAATTCAGGGAAACCCCGTCAAGATGGATTCGAAAGCATATACACTGAAAACAGGCGCTAAAAACTAGTTAAAGATTGTAAAGCTCACTTCAATAATATTGTAAAAGCACATTAAAGCTTTTCTAACGTTTGAGACTAACTAACAATAAGCTGCTAATTTCCAATTATGATTCACAATATGATCAAATGCTATATTTACCTATGAATAGTTCCGCATGACATTTAATGGGTATGCGGAAGTCGGATATTGGCACTGAAAATCGTATGTGACATATTACATAATAATTTCCCACATTTTTACCCTATTAACGTCAGCGTGGCAAAAAATAATTGGACATTGTCGTAATTTTTGCCCAGCGACTTTGATTGGACCTAACGCGTGTGTGCGCGGGAAAGAGACAGTAAGCGAGGGAGAGGGAGAAGGAGAAGGAGCTATGGAGCGAGACAGTGAGTTAAAAACACAAACAGAGAGAGGAGGAGCGTGTGAGAGAGGGGAGAAGCAGCATTATAGATGAGAAACAAAACATAAACAGGACACAAGACTAGCGACAACAAATAAGAATCGGTTAGTCTAAAATGACGGACTACCAGATATCCTGTACAAGGTAAAACTGACATTAAAGTATATAAATCAATTGAATATTTAGACATTCGAGTATAGACAATATAGGAAATATCGAAATGCAAGAATATATTTAAGTATAAGCTGTAGCTCGACTCAGAGCAAAAGTCTTTGGAAAATGAACTTGATGTCAATATACCCTCACAAAGACTTGTTAGCAGGGTATAGACAGCAAGCGCATAGAAATTGCTATAAAAATTTATTTATATATAAATTGTATATAAAGAGATTTTTGTTTTGGCGGAAATGTTTGCCATTATGTAATGCGTGGGTGTGTCTGCGTGTGTGTGTGTGTGTGAGGGTGTCTGTGCATGGCGTGTGTGTGGGAAGAAATTGAAATATGAAACCGTGCAGTAAATGCTGCGCGCATCTTCTGCATCAATGCATCAAAGCAAACTAATGCAACCCACACACCGCAATTGCACAAAAAAGGAGGAAACTCTGCCATGACAACGACAACATCTTCAATTAAAGCACCAACACACAGCAGCAACATGCGACGCGCCAGCAGCAATATGTGGCAGAATTAATTATTTGTTGAATAAGCCAATAAGCTAATTAGTGCGTTTCTTAGACATCAATTTGTTCTTCGATATGAAAATATATACTTATATGAATAGATTTACTTACGTACATACATATGTAGGTATATATATATACAAATCTACACGTATAATTATATGACCATAGGCAGACAACCCTAGAAGATGCACTTATGCTCTGTTACTTACATATGTAACCCCAAATACTTATGTATTGTTATACACATTCCCATACTCTTATACTCGTACACTCATATACTCCTTTACTCTTATACTAGCATACTCTTATACTCAGATAATCTCAAATTCACATATACTCCGATAACTCTTATACATCTTGTACCTCTTATACCTTTTATAACTCTTATATCTTATATGAATAGATTTACTCACATACATACATATGTAGGTATATATATACAAATCTACACGTATAATTATATGACCATAGGCAGACAACCCTAGAAGATGCACTTATGCTCTGTTACTTACATATGTAACCCCAAATACTTATGTATTGTTATACACATACTCCATACTCCCATACTCTTATACTCGTACACTCATATACTCCTTTACTCTTATACTAGCATACTCTTATACTCAGATAATCTCAAATACACATATACTCCGATAACTCTTATACATCTTGTACCTCTTATACCTTTTATAACTCTTATATCTCTCATATACCTCATATGCTCTTATACTTTCATATCGTCATACTGTTTAAGAAATAAAACTGATGCAGCCGAATCGATTTCACACTTAATCCTAATGAAATGCATATTGACTTTAGGCTCGACCACGCCTTCCTCTATCCACAGCTAACTTTGCGTGGAAATTAGTATACCCCATTGATCCGCTTTCAATGCGTATATAAGCTGCTCTTTTTTTCAAATTATGCGAAACCACAAAACTCTTGGCGGAAAAAAACTTTTGATGGATATTCAGAATTGTTTGTTGGAAATAATACCCAGATTTATGCATGTCAGATACGAAGTCGAGTATTTGGATAATAATCATGTTATGCGATACAGAAAGTTACAAATGGAATTCATTAAATTATAATTAAGCGAAATATATACGTATACATATATATGTATACAGTATTATCAATTGGACTAAGGCTAGAGACGCGGCAGGAAATGAGCGGAAGGCATTTGCATTAGGGGAATAAGTTGTAGGAGGCGGAGGCTAGGAGGGGCAGTTGTGTAGGAGGCGTGGCAGCTACTTAAGCTGCTTGTAGGAAACCGCAAAGCTTTATGCCAGGCGACAAACAGAACACCATGAGCACGAAGCGGCAAGCGGCTTATGAAAATCAAGATCAGCTCACGAAGCGAACATATAGAGAGACAGAGAGACAGAGAGACAGAGAGACAGAGAGAGAGAGAGAGAGAGAGCACTGAGAGAGCGGGGGTGACGAGGTCGACTGGGCATGCCGTGCATAAAATGATTTTAAGTGCCAGGAAGCGAAGGCCAGAGGCAAACACAGACGAAAGACAACTCAACCCGACCGCAGGGAAAAAAAGCGCAGACTAAGGCAACGGGAACGGCAACGGCAAAGGCAAAGGCAAAGACCGGTGCCATACACAACATCATCATCAGCAACTTCGTAATGATGTTTGTCAGCATTGCAATGATGATGTTTGGGCACTTGAGTCGCTCGACGTCGCGACCGCAGCGCACGCATAAATGCAACTGCAGCTGCTCTCCAAAAACCACTCGCAGCTGCGGTCCTTGTGGCAGGCATTAACAGCTCCCGCTCTCAGCTCTCAGCTCTTAACTATCAACTCTCTGCTCCAACTCCAACTCGAGTCGCATTAATGCATGCAGCATGCCACGGTTCGTGCCTAATGTGAAGCACAGCAAATCTTCAGCTCGACTGAAAACTTATCTGAAATCTCGCCAATTTTGCAGTGTTGCAATAAAGAGGAAACAGTGTTGCAAAACGAGCCAAGCAGAAGGAATGGTCAACTGATTTAACTGACTGACTATGAAATGTTCAAGAAGCAAGGCTTAAGACAAGTTGCTTGATTGACAAGCAATTGACTGATTGATCAACTTAGGGATCAGTCAATAGAGCACTAGAAATGCAGTTGATTGATTGTGATTTGAATTATGATTGATAGCCAAGTGATCTGCTTAGTCAATCATTATAATATAAAAACTCAAAATCAGGACAATTATACTGCAGGCAAATCCTGAGTGATTGACGCTGGCATGACGAACTGATTGACTGATTGACTGACCACGGTCATAGATTGGCAGATGAACTAACAGATTGATTGACTGACTGACTGATTACCAAAAACTACCTGATTGATTGATTGATTATCATGCGGATTGACTGACTGATGCCAGATTCACGACTGATCTAGATCTAGAGTGAGGCTAGAAAGCCTCTTCGCTGACTAAGTGGCACTGCTCGACCGACTGGCATTGGACTACCCACTACATAATTATATTTACAGGGTACAAATTGAAATTACTCTCTGCGTTGGCGGCGTCAACAACCCGCAGCAGTTCAGTTATGTGGCATCAGTTTGTGGCTGGCCAAAGATGCAAAAACAGTTGCTTGTTATTGCATTTATTGTTCTTGTTGCTGCAGCTATAGTTGTTGTTGTTGTTGCTGTTGCTGTTGTTGTTGTTGTTGTTGCTGTAGAGTGGAGAAACTTTGCCTTGGCTCGGGCTTGTTTTGCCATAAGACTCACATGTTGGCTCTTGGCATTCATCCACTTGGCCGTCATCATCATTGGCAATGTCAGCGTGAGTCACGATTAGCTCATTAATTTAAACGCACGAAAGCACATTAAAGATGAAGCTTCAGCATTGATAGATGCGAAACAAAAGCTTTAAGATGTCCTGACTGTGACAGACATGCAAATTGAGTCACATTCAAAGCTCATTAAACGTTCGATATATTACTTACATAAAAGCTTTTAAGGCTTTTGATGTGTAGTAATCAACATAATATATGTAAATAAACTAAAAGCTTAGTTCTTGAAATTTTGATTAATATTCTGGAAGAATAAATACACGCTTAAAGCTCCTTAGTTAACAGCATTTACTGAATGCAGTTTTAAGTAAATTTAATTTGCCCTTAAGCAAATTTTCTTTGTCTAACCTAAAGCGCTTTAACATAAACTCATTTTCATATGAAGCACATTAATTTAAAGCTGGTCTAAAGTTCCTAAACTTTTTATTACTTTAACAAACATATTCCTAGACCCTTATAATCCAATCCTATAATCCTTACAGATTAATATCATATTAATTGCAAGTAAATACTAGACTTAATCAATAGACGTTAATCCAAAATCGTGTATCATTGTTTCCTTAAAAGTTCTTTAAAGCTTAACACTTTAAATGATTTTGAAGTGAGCCTCGGCACAATTGTTGCCCTCACGCGTCCATCTCTATCTTATCTTTATTGGCTTTTCCTTGGGCTCTGTCTCTGTCTCTCTCTCTCACTCTTTCTCTCTCTTTGTCTGTCTGTGCGGCCGGCTTTAGTCGTGGCTATTGCTGTTGCTGTTGCTTCTGCATCTTGACTGTAATTAATCGTTGTTGTCACTTGGTTTGGCCACTCGAGCGTCCATCCGTTTCATTGTCGTCCATTGACTGCCCTTTGCACCGTCCTGCCCCGGCGACTCGGCTCGGCTGGGCATTTTGTATTTATCAACTTGATTCAGTTTTGCGGCACTTTGGCCAGCTAATTTTTATCGCCAGCCTTTATGTGCATCACTTCACACCCAAAGAATGTATTTTACAGTTTGCCTTGAGCATTGTTCTTCAAGCCTTAACAGCTTTTGTTTGGCTGAGGATAAGGCCACAGGGCTCTTGCTTCTGCTTCTGCTCCTTCTCTGTGGCTGCTCTTGATGAACCAAAAACAATGCGCTTGAAGCAACAAAACATATCTGAGAAATTAGCCCAACTGTATTGCCAAATAAATATTTCAATTGCCAAATAGAGAGCGCATTACAAAGGGCTTGACTGAAGTTTTAATCAAGATTACAGCCTTATATATGTACATATATATATATATTGTTATATTTGTGAATATAGAACAGGTCAAGCTTTTGTTTCGGCTTCGTTATGATTTTTGTTTGTTCTTTGGCCTATGAAATTTCAATATTGAGAACAATTAGAAAATTCATAAATAAATAGAAATAGTTCTGAGCGATGCCCTAAGGCTACAGGTCAATCCTTTGAAAGTAGAGATTGATATCGATTAATCTTTACTGTGAATAACTAGGAGTGTCTAGATGCAAAATTTGATAAATATGATACTTTAATTATTATACTAGGTGGAGCTTGTATACGCATTGACAGAAAAATGCAACCTAGATCGATGACTTCTATCATAACTTCATGGAGTACTGAGAGAAAGGCGTTTGCTTGGCTCTTTGCTTAACTCGAGGCATAGGAATTCCATTTTATTTGTTGTTTATTCTGACTCCTGAAGAACCTTAAGCACTTCTAACTCTCATAAATATATCACAAATATATATGTTAAGTATCGCAATATATCCATGCTTAAGCAAAGGCATATAAAGGAAAGGAATCAACACCCAAGCAGCTATGATGCTCAACATTGATTGCATTAAGGCAAAGTTGCAAGAGTTAAACAGCATCTATAAATAAATAACTCATTTAAAAGACAGCCCGCATACGGAGCTCTTCTACATGTTATGCGAGCTAAAAGATACAAATGTATCTCAACTTCATAAATGACAAAGTTGTGTGGGCAAAGCTTTCACGCAAGAAGGTCGCCAAATTCAGCTCACACACAGGCCATCAACTTGACTTGAGCGAGAGAGAGAGAGAGGGAGAGGGAGAGGGAGAGAGAGTGAGCAAGAGAGACGGAGCACAATGCCAATTATTATGCAGCATCTTTTTTCGTGAGCTCGAGGAAAAAGTTGCCGTGTACAGTTTATAAATTACGGTCGTACACGCAACTTAATCCGCTTTAATAGTTTTCCTCCACTCCACACAGATTTCATCAAGAACTTTAACGCACACAGAAGACGAGTGAAGAAGAGAGGGCAGAGAGCGAACGAGAGAGAGAGAGAGGGGCATAATAACTAACCCAGTTAAGAGCAAAATGACCGAAATGCCAAGCCAAAAAAAGAAATAATAACACGAAAGGCTTTAATCGGCTATGCTCGAGTCTAGAATACACTACTTCAGAAGGTTCAAATAGTTTATAGACAATACAAGTATATACGATTGGTGAATTGTTGATTGTTGAATTGATCATTTCTGACTATTGTAGAATTTATGAAATGGTGAATTGGTGAATTATTTGGTATTGATAAATGGAGTATTGTGATTCGGAAAGATATGAAAAAACTTTGGTGAAATAATTAATTGGCGATTGGTGAATAGGTGAAGTAAATGTGTTGATGAATTAAGTTCATTGTTAAATTGAACTGTTGAAATGGTGAACTAATGAATTGGTGAATGCTGAATTGGTGAATGATGATCGTTGAATTGGGGATTGGTGAATTGGCGATTGGTGAACTGGTGAATTGGCGATTGGTGATTGATGGACATGTGAATTGGCAACTGATGAATAGAGAAGTTGGTTAAGTAATTAATTATTTGATTGGTGATTTGTATTGACGATAATTGATGTATATATAAATTGGTGATGATTGGTGAATGAAAACACTAAAATTGTTGTACTTGAAAGTGCACTTTGTAGCACAAACTGAAATTATATATCAGAGTTTAATATGCATAATATATAATTACTATATATATATATATCCATTACCACGTATAGAACAACTTCATGCGAAGCATCTGAAAAAGTTCAAAGACACAAACAATGCTCGACTGTTTAATATCCTGCAAGTAAGTCGACTTTGGGTAGTTAGATATATAAAAAGAATTTCATTCAAACTTCACGTTGCATAACACATGTCAAAGTGGAAATACCCTCTGTGAGGCTAATATAACTAATATATCATATATAAAGTTTTCAACACATTTTGCTAAACTCTTAATGAATTTTTGCAATTTACAGGGTATGCGAAACTTTAATTTGGCAAGAGCTAATGCATTCTGTGTGGATGTTAAATGCATTCGCCCTTTCTGACTCCCTCTCTCTCTCTCTCTCTCTCTCTCTCTCTCTCTCTCTCTCTCTCTGTTTCTCTCTCTCTCTCTCTCTCTCTCGCTCTCTGTCTCTCCCTCTTCGTATCTTAAACAACAACTGCAGCGATGGCTGCCAGTTGCTTCCTGTGAAGAGACTTTAGCGGGTAGCTCTGTTTGTTGTTGTAGTTGTTGTTGTTGTTGTTTGACTGCGCCAGTTTTGTAAGCGTGGTTAGGTTAAGAGTAGGCACAGCAGAGGGCGGTACAGCACGGCAGGGCAGCCTGTCTGCTACTCCTTCATATCGCTGCATGCGAAACGCTGTTTAGAGAAACGAATGCCTTCCGCTACCGGTGAAGTGCATACGCATTTAAACAACAACAACAGGGACTGAGTGTGAGTGTGTGTATGTGTGAGTGTCATGTGGAGGTTTAGTGTGCTTGAGCTCTGCTTTTGGCAGTTGAGGCGTCGTCGCCGTCGTCGTCGTCGTCGTCTGTGTTGTCGTCTGTTTTGGCTAAAGGGGAATGCACTTAGGATGACATAAATTTGAGCAGCTGTTAGCAATTCAGTTATAGCAGGTAGATACCCTATATCATTAAGCCGAATGATTTTACATGTGAGCGCGAGTTACCTTGAGCAAATGCCTAAGAAAAGGAAGAAAGACCCCAAGGAGACGTAATATAATTATAAACAATTGATATTATATATATATTCTATATTCCTAGGCTTTCAGCTGTTCCGATATCTAACAACCTAAGACCTTAAGCCTTCACCATAAATTTCCCTAAAGTAAATCAATAACATAAATGTATACTATTCGATTCCTTAAACCTAAAGTTAACTTTGCAAACTCAACTCTCGCAATCCCAACTCTGCTTCTACTTCTCTACTTCATTCACTGTCTTAAGGGTACTTGCCTAACCCAACTACCTTTGGAGATTCTTAATATACCCCATATACCCCATTGAGCATCCCAGCTCAACTACTTTGCACATCCTTAATAGACTTTTCGTTGTAACTCTTACTCTTCGCTGTCGGCACTTTAGATATATAGAGACGCAGGAGACGGGAAGCTCGTGAACCTGGTTCGTTGCAAGCTTCCAGCAGCTTAATGAATTTGCAGGGGCTTTGACAAATACTCGAATTGCGAACTTAACAGCTCAACTTCGAATTGATTGGATCTAATTAAACGCTTAACGCGCTTCCAAATTTCAATTTCAATGGCTCAATGATATTAGTTTCGAGTGTCGCTCATGCATTCTATAATTAAACTTCTCGCGTTATATACAAGCTCCGCATATCTTACATAATTATATATACAAAGTTACATTAAAACTTACTTGCAAGTTAAAAGCATATAAGTTTAAAACTTCATATGTCGATTAAAGTTGAAGGAATATATCTTATATTTGTACAATTGGAGTTTCTAGAATACTTTACATTTAATATCTCTATAAAGCTTTTATATTCAAATATTACATTAACATAATAATAATGTACTTTCGGAAATCTGTTCTACACATACAAAGTATTTGAAGCTAACGTACTATGACAATCTTCATCCTCTGCATATGCAGAGTATAGCTGGCGCATTGATAGGGTATATGCATAGTCGTGCAACTATAAGCTTTCATCTGACGCTTGCTTCTGATTTCTGATTGCTTTCTTGTTGTAGGCAAAGTCCAACCATATGTCTGATATATATATATATATATATACATATATATATATATATAGATATATATGTGTATATACATATATACCAAGCATACGAGCACAATCAAACACGCACACACACACTCATATAAAAGTGTGTGTGTGTGTGTGTATTTTATGCATTAATGTGGCGTTATTTTTTTTTTTTCTTTCACTCAAGCTGCGAAAAATTTGTTATTGCGCTCTCGACTTTTGTTTGCACTCTGAAAACATGAAATTGAAAGGAAGTAACTGCGACACACACACACCAACACACACCAACACACACCAGCACACACGCACACATATGCAAGCTCTGGCGTTTTGTTTCGAGACAAAAGTTGGTCGAGCAACTGACGAGAATTATGAGTTAGTTGAATGCAATAAACTCTGTGTGCGTGTGTGTGTGTGAGTGTGTGTGTGTGTGCATGTGTGTGCAAGCCTGTGTCTGTGTGTGTGTTTGACATGGAAATGCAGCCATTTAGGCATACGCGACACACACACACACTCGCGCACATTAACTGAGGGCAAAAGCATTAGAGCAAAACGCACCAAGTTACAATTGAGTCGTTACACTCGTGAGTCACGAGAGTCACGAAAAATAAAAGAAAATAAATATAAGCCAAAATATGGAATAACAGTGTAGTCGAGCATAACCAACTGCATAATATACGCGTTCGAAATTTCAAAAATCGCTATTATTCATAAGTTTATCTCTGGAAAAGAAAAAACTGTAATACCCTAACAAAACTTGTGTGGATTAAGCTCTCAAATTGTCAAACAAAACTATACATTTACCTATAGTATATCCCAGGTGTTAAGTCCACTACAGACAGACTGCAAGACAATAAGAAAGACTTAAATCTCTCTTTGAATTGAAGAGTCAAGCTATAAAATGTTCTCATATATCGCTTTAGCCGTTTCGTGTCACGCGCTCAGCTCTAGCGCCTCGGTGGATTGTCAACATGAATATGACGAAAAATTTAACAACGCAACAGTGCAAAATAATTGCAAGCAAACAACATTTTTCTTTTGCACGAACAGACCAGAGCGCACACACACACATACGCACACACACACACACACACACACACACATATGGAGCTATTGTATAGTAGAATGCAACATAGTTTGCACTTTCACCCGTTGCAACGGCGACGCCTGCTGAATGCTTCCTGGCTGCACACACACACATACACACAGTGGGTCACACACACACACACACACACACACACACGCATGCAGGTCTCACGGCAGCGACGTCGCGTCAGGCAGCGCATTGCCTGTAATGAAGCAAATTTGCTTAATTGCGTCGCTGCGCCAAACAAAAATATTGCGCATACGCACCCATGGCCAAGTGACTGTATGAGGATGTGGACGGAGCGCAGAACGGCATGCGGCATGCGGTGTGCGACATGTGGCATGCGGCATGTGGCATAAAGCTCTGCTCGACTCTGGCTCGGCTCTGGCTCTGGCTTGGGCTTGGGCTCTTAAAAAACTTTCCTGCATTGCATTGCAGGAAGTGTTGCAACATTTCGCGGAAGTGAGAAACATGCACACAAAATGCAACCAAGCAGCAAATGTGCCACACACACACACACACACACACACACACACACGCACACACATGCTCACACACAAGATGGCGGTCTTGCTTTTCTAGCAGTTGGCAAGTTCCTTCGCATATCGCAGCTATTGCCCTCGCGCGCATAAAGTGCGTTGTTTTATTAACCGATTTGTGAAGTTCATTTGACTTTTACTCCGCTACGGACTTTTATTTATTTCATTTATATTTTGAGGCTTGTGGCAGGTGGCAGGCAGCAGGCGGCAGGCGGCAGGCGGCACGCACTGAGAAATGAGCCTTAAGCACGCCAATAAAGAATAAGCCTGCGAAAGGTCAACTATTTATAATTGCCTTTTGTTTACGTTTTTCTTTTCTTTTTGTTGCATTTTTGGCACCTGAAACGTTTAACGCATCGATAAGAAACGTTTTGTTGCGGGTGTATCGACTGCACAGATGCACTACACATAGGAGGTAGTATCCGACTAACTAATACCCTGTGTTGCGATATATAGCACATAATATCATACTTTTACAGAGTCAGCCCTAATTCCTACACTCTTATATTGTTATTGTTTATTACTTGAATACTCTTATACTATATACACTCTTATTCCTACACTATTATATTGCTATTGTTTATTACTTGAATACTCTTATACTCTTATACTCTACACACTCGTAAACTCTTATACTGTTCCTCTCTCAACCTCATATTCTTTTATACTCTGATTCTTACACTTTTATACAGTTGCACTCTTATACTATTCTACTTTTCACATCCTTGCACTCTTGTTTTGTTATCCCATTGAGTAATTGTAAAACTGTAAAAGTACGAGTATAAGAGAACATGAGTATAAGATTATAAGAATATGAGTTAACATGAGTATAAGAATATAAGAGTTATTCTTATACTCTTATACTCATGTTCTCTTATACTCATACTTTTACACACTCTCTTTTACTCTTCAACTGTTATACTCTTATACTCTAGTACTCCTAGACTATTATACTCGTAGACTCTTCTTATACTCTTATACTCCTACACTCCAAAACTCGTATACCCGAACATTTTAACCAAAGACTAGGTATTTATGATAGTCAATAACTTAAATTGTGTTTATATTTGACAGGCTCCTCTTCGCTCTTCCTCTTCCTGTCTCTCTCGCCCCCACCGTTTCTTTTTCTATAATAGCTTACAAAATTACCAGCATACAAGATTTCTGCTTCAGTTCCAATTTCAGTTTGTTTTTCAGCTTCAGCTTGCTTTTTTACGAGCCATTCGAAACGAGTCGTTTGTACATATTGTATACAACTGAGGGCCGGGGCGCTTGATTTAATGGTGCCACGCCCATGCGCTCATATATACATATATGTATGTGCATAAAAATCACCGGCAATAAACTGATATTTAAGCTCTGATTTAATGGCGCGATACGTAAACCGCGCCAGGGGGCTGATTGATTTAACTGATGCCCCGCTCGACCCCTACAATTGGAAGGGACTCCAATCCGTTCTCTAGTCTCCGGTCCCCCTCCCCCTTCTTTCACCTCCTCCAAAGAGAGTCTCCACACCCTCTCTACTCATGTCCACTTGGTGCTCTACCCTCCGTCCTTAACCCTTCTAAGCCACCTATGCACCCCTACTCCATAGCTTCTCCCTAATACCTTTCCACCTGCTCTATACTAATTCTTCCCCAATCTCCCTTCCCTCCTGCCTCCTATGCGTTTGCTTCCATAACTCCGCCATTTGACCATTGGCCATTTGATTGATGGCGCTTAAAGTTGTTACCTTAAAGCGTAACCCACGCCCCTACCACGCCTCCTTTTGCTGCCATCCACAGCAAAATAAAAATGAGGGTAGACACCGCCAACTACTCCACCCACATTACCTGACCCCGCTTTCAGCTAGACGATTTATATTGCAGCTTTTTGTAATACATTTTTAATTTTACGCCCAGCGAAAAGAGAAATCAATTCAATTTTTCTTTATTTTATACACTCTGTACGGAAACCAATCGGGTATATGCAGTTTGTGTGATACTTAAAGAGAAGTCTTGAAATGAATGTCTTTCTTATAGAGATCATGCCAAAAGAGGATTGTAGTCGATAGTATATGCATGAATTTTACTGACAAGTAGGTCATACTATGTGAAATATCCGTCTATACTTCACAATAGAGCTCATACTCTACTATATAACTTCCGGTCCTGTACTCCAATCCACTTAAGTCCTATTGTACCATATCACTACTACATGACTTCGTAGTGAGTTTTCCATACTACACAGCTGTATAGCTCCTACTATAATCCATAACTCCTTCTGGCATATTGTATGCTCGCATAACTTTTATATATGCTATATATTATCTTCTTATACAACTCCTCCTACCGTATTCTATATCCATATAACTGCAGTTGGACATGGAGAACTTTAACTTAATTATTGCTTCTCTAACTTCTGGTTCCTTCCTCTTGTTTCATTTGAAATATTTACTATCACTATATACATATATACATATATATTTTAGATATGATATATCAGCTAATTTATAGCCCATTGTGAGAATGACAAATGGCTGAGAAGCTACGGCGAAGCGCAACAGTTCTACGTGCACAAAGCCAAAGTCGCAACCGTGACCTGAGTCAGTCAACCCAATGACCCCAAAAATAGCCGACAGAGCGAGAGAGAGAGGGAGAGGAAGAGTGTGAGAGAGAGAAAGTTCAAAGCGCAGGCATTTCAGCTAAAATTGTCCAAAACTATTTTAACGAAAGGATTATCCAGCAGCTGAGAAGAGGCGAGGGAGAGAGAGGCAGTCGCGGGCAGGTTCTCTGCGTGTAGACAGACAGGCAGACGACAGCCGAGATAAGGGGTCGGGCGAGAGCGAGAGCGAGGTGGGGGATAGTGGGGTATTCCATTTCAGTTGATTGACAAGCGACAGGCTGCGAGCAATGTCATTCACTCCGAAAAACAAGCAATGGGTGTGCGAAATGCTGAAATGAATCCGAAGCTGAAACTGAAACCAAAAACCAAGCTTCGAATCTCGCAAGAGCTAACAAGGGTATGGGCCGACGGGCTTTGGGGGGGACGGCATAAAGGGTAGCGAGGGGGCAGGGGGGAGGGGGGGGCTGGAGCGCCACTCTGCTCGGCTCTGCTCTGCTCTGCTCTGCTCTGTTAGTTGAAATACTTTTTGCCAGCATTTGCATAAAAATAATTTGCATTTCGAACTTCACTTGTGCACGGCCAAAACCGAGTGTAAGAGGAGCGAACTAAGGGCTGAAAGTACACTGCAAAAAAAGCGGGCCTAGAGCAAAGGGCTAAGCAGACAGAAGCATAATTATTATTTAATTTAAATTTGAATCATATCAATAATAGAAGATCCCCCCCCAATAAGGCAAACCTCCACTGAATGTTGACATTTTTGTAACTTTTTTCTTGCAGTGTATTGACACATTTTGAAGGCGTAACTCCGCATTTGAAGGCATCTAAAAACGAAGCTCAACAATTGAAATTGAATCAGCAACAAAAATCAGCTTTCGAGCCGCAAGTAAATGAAATGCGTTAGCCTAACAGGGTTAGGCAGTCGGGGTAGGGAGGCCGACACGGCCAATGGGGGAGGCTGGAGGGGCGGTTAGTGGTGGGGTCTACCAAAAAGTTGGGCGTAACCGCGCCTACAAATCACTAAAAATAATTTCGCATTCAACATCAGGCGTCAAAAGCAATTCAAATGTTTAAAAACTCATTTGAATACCGCAGCAAAACGCACAGATCTGCGGCTTTTGTTTTTTATACCCTATACCCTATGGAAAAACTGTTGAAAACGGTGGGTATATTAGCAAGTACGTCGAATGGGCGTCAACCCACCAGTACAATGAGAGATTTTTGCTTTATGAACAAATAAATATCAATTATAATCAATTCAAAGCTGAAGGTTATCGAAAAAGTTAATGTTAGGATAGCTTTTAAAGTGAAAAATTTAACACTAAACATTCGTCTATCTTAATATATTATATACACTCATATATTTTTATATAATTATTTATATTTTTGCACACTATCGATATATGTCGATCTGTATTTTCTTATTATTTTCGTACTATCGATAATAATCAATAAACAGTTTTGTCCTTAGATTAAAAGATATTTATTTTTAAGCTGATGGTGAAGCATTTATAATACAAATAAATGTAGTACATCCCGTATCCGAAAAATATCGATTATTATTGCAGTCAATACATTTTTATTAATAATTTAGTTTTTATATAGCATTAATTAATATCGATTTTTTAAATACGTCTTTAAAGCGTCTTCATAGAAAACTCAGCCAAAATCAATCTTACAGGGTATCTGCTAGTCACTGTACTGTATACTAAAAACACTCAACAATGCTTTGCGGTGCTGCCAATCCGCTTCGAGATTCCTCATTTTTTTTTCTATTCTTTGGCAAACGTCGACATAAAAGTCGATTATACAAGTTTTTTTTCTCTTATTTTCTTTTTTTGACTAGGCCGAAACCTCAGTCCTAGAATGAGGTTCGATGCTGTGGGGCAACCAGACAAGTGGAGGGGGGGCATACTCCAGGCGTATCTAAGGTAAAGGTAAACGTGCCGGCCCAAATACTTGAGAGCTTCTGAAGACGAAGCTTTTTTATTAACTTAGCCTAAGATGATGCCAATTTTGTTTTGTAACGTAAAACGTTTTGCAATATTCGAATCGATTCTCAGAGACAACAAAATAACGTTTAACAAATGCTAAGATTGGCTTATGCTTATCAAATCTTAAGCATTTACAGAGAGAGAGAGAGAGATAGAGAGGGAGAGAGTGAGAGAGAGAAAGAGGCTGAGATAGACTACAACGAAAGAGAGAGAGCGAGAGAGAGAGAGAAAGATAGAGAGCGTGTGGGAGAGAGTGCAAAAGAGAGAAAGAAAATGTTTGAGTGTTAGTGAGAGAGAGATAGACAGTTATATAGACATAGAGTTAAAGAGGAGAGAAAGCCTCTCTATAGAGAGAAAGGCACAAAGAAAGCCACAGAGATAGATGGAGAGTTACCGAAACAGAGAGAGATACTGACTGGTTCACAGATCACTGCACTAGTTCCATTTTGAATGGTTCATTTGAATGAACTTGTGCTGCGAATGGCTCACGTTCATGCTCTGCAAATGTGTGCTTAGTGTAAAGGGTAATACCCCAAGTGGCAATTGCGGCGGCTGATGAGGAATTTTCCTTTTTGATGCTGCATACGCAACAATAAAGCACGAAATCCATTAGAGATCAAAAGCTATTAATGTCGGCTGGCTAGCTGACTGGCTGGCCGACTGGTTGGTTGTTGGTCAGGACATGGCACAGGACGTACACGTAGTCAGCGTCATTAGCGTCATTTTGCAAAAATGGGAACGAGCAGGAGGCAAAAGAGAGATGGAGAGAGGGAGAGAGAGGGAGAGAGAAGGAGCAGGCGTAGGAGTTGAGGATGGCATAAGTAGTCCACTGAAATATCTGGACAGCTAAACGTGTGGACATTAGGGACACACAAAGTGTCTCTCTCTATGTGCGATTGGGTTGCGAACTGAAATTTTGTGTAATAATCACAGTGCGAGAGAGAGAGAGAGGGAGAGGGGGAGAGAGGGAGAGACAGACAGTCACAAAAATGTGTGTCAGCCGTTCCCAGCCATAGATGGAGCCATAAACAGATGCGTGATTTCCATTAAAATATAATGGAAATTCAATGTATCGAGATTAAGCCACACACACACCCACACACACACACACACACCCACACTCAGAAACACTCGCTTTGGAGCTACGTGGAATCATAAACAAAAGGCAATGCCACAATTTGTGTGTCCGACGTTCAAGTAGTGCACCACGTAGCATGGCAAAAAAAAACAGCAACAACAAAAATGAAAGGGCTGACCGACTGGGCCAGCAAATAGCAATTGAGTGTGTGTATGTGTGTGTGTGTGTGTGTGTGTGTGTGTGTGTGTGGGCCAAGCATGTCCTGGCCATAGAAACATTTGTCTGTGCTCATGGGCAAAGCGAGCTTAAAGCAGATTTTCTTCAATTTTTAGCAAGTTTTCAATTAGGCATCAATCAACAAGTTGATTGATTGATTGACTGATTGATTGATGGAGTGGCAGACAGCATGAAAATGGAATACTTAAAGAAGCATTCAGAAGCTGATAGATTGCAGCCTGTGCATTTAGCACATTGTGGTTGAATGATTGACGCATTGATTGGTAATGATTGATGGATGTAAGCAAAGACAAATTGCTACAATTTATAGTATGATTGACTGACTAATAAGTAATTGATGAATGATCCAGGGAAAGACTGGAGTACTAACTTGATTAATGATTGAATGATTAATAGATAAACTTGTAGTCAAATTGATTTGCTTACTAATGGACAGACTGTTCGACTGACAGAGAGATTGAAGGTTTCATAGAACTTGCCCAACAGGCGGATAAACTGATTGATGTAATGGTTTGGAAAATAGATTTATTGGTCGTCAAACTTGTTGATTGATGAACTTATCGATTGATTAAATGATTGACAAATAGATACTGACAGATTTACTGACGATCAGCTCTCTGCTTGATTGACTGATAAAGTTAAAGATTGACTGACTGAAGTCATATTACCATAAAACCTTATACAAGCTGGCTACTGGACGAACACATTGTCGATGATAATCGATATATTCCCAAAAACCAATGAGAGCTTTTGTCTTTTTTTTGGCAATGTTTCGTTCATCTCAATCCAAAATTAAAATTTATACTTTGTAAGCCAGGACAGAGGGACTCCATGTCGAGCACCCTCGACTTAAGCACTCTTACCCAACCACTTACTTACGTCGCAACGCTTAGCTATATTTATGATCGTAAACAACAACATTAACGAGAATAAACAGAAAATGGGCGAAAGGCGAAAAGCGCAAAGAAGACAAACAGGGAAAATTGTTAATTGGGTCAAACATTAAAATGTGTGAATTTATTTAGAAGAGCGAGAACAGCGTATAATACGAGTTAACAACGAAATAGACAACAACCGGAAAAGCCGAAGACGAAGGCGGAGGAACCAAAAAAAAAAAAAAAAACACGAAGTCGCGACATAAACCCGCAAAAAGACAAATCCAACTCATCGGCCCTTTCACATAATTATGAACAGGAATTAAATGTCGAGCACTCAAACAAAGTAAAACAAATTAAAAAGTAGGAAATGGGGAGGGAAATCGCACGGTCTTAGAGTAACGAAATGCTCTTTCAAATCGATTTGAGTCTTAACCAATCCTAGATGTTTGTTTTCCAACGTAAAACAAAAGTTCTGATTCAATTTCTACTCCGACTTTTATAGACTACTAAGTTCATTTGAACTGGTTCCGATTTTGCTTAAGAGCCTCCGGCTAAATTGGGAATTTATTAGAGTAAGCTGATGATTTTTATTCCCTTATAAGAAATCGAGCTCACACTAATTCCAGTTGAAGTCAGATATCAATAGTTACAACTAGAAATTTATTCTGGTATAAGAAACCTGTTCATAATAAGACTAATATATCCAATCCCTACTTTTTAGCTATTTAATAGTAAGTCGTGCCAATTCCATGTTATAGTCAACATGCTCGAAACGGAAATGCCCTGCGAATTGAAGAAGTCGTAAAGAGTTGATTCGGGTTTCTGGAATCCCGACATCGACTTTAGGCTTGGGTCACACTTTTGATTTGCGGCACGTGGCCTAAAAGGCCGGATGCCGAGATAAAGCAGAAGCATAAGCGGAAGAAGAAGAAGAAGAAGAAGAAGAAGATGAAGTCAAAGAACTAAAAGAAGACAAAGCAGAAGTTGATGACGAAAAAGAAGCTGTCGAAAAAAAGAAGTTGAAGTAGAACTAGAAACGAATGGAAAGATTTGCAAGAAGCAGAAGAAGATAAAGTACGCGCAAAAAGAGATGATAAAGAATAAGTGAAAGCTGATGATAAAGAAGTTGAAGTAGAAGAATTGGGATAGGAATAGAAACAAGAGAAGACAAATTGAGTTGAAGAAGAAGTTGAAGACAATGAAGAAGGAAAAGTAGCCGACGCAACAGAGCTGGATGAAGTAGAAGCAGAAGGATAGAGAACAGAAGGAGTCGAGGCCGAAGCAGCAGCCGTTGCCGTTGCCGTTGCCGTTGCCATCGTCTTTGTCCGTAATATTTTTCATGGCCTGCTTTTCTTTTTGCCTTTCCTTTTTTCTTTTCAGGAATGATGGGTGGGGGGATGCGCTAACTGTTTACATAATGCGGAGCCGAGCATAAAACCCGTTAAGTAATTATTTGGGCTCCTTTTATCGCGCCGGAGCGTGGGCAAAAGTTTATGAAGTAGAGGACAAAGTCGTCGCAACATTTTACGCGCTCGGTAAATTAATTGATTATGTTAGAGAGAACAACACCTTTTTTATCTCCCTTTCTTTCTTCCGCTTCTGTTGGTAGGTCGAGAGTCTGCTGTATTTTGCCGTCTCATATTTTATTTTCGCGCCTTGCTTTGTGGCTTTATCACAGTTAATTGACCCGCTCGTCCCTCGTCCCTCGCCCCTAACCCTCTCACCCCTCACCCCTCACCCTCTCACCCAGCAGCTGGCATAACAGTTGAGTTGTCTTTGTGGCCTGTGCAAAATGAATTTTACAACAACGAAAAATTGTTTCTGCTTGCAGCTCTTAAATCAGCGCTGATTTATAGCGACTTCTTTTCGGTCGGGCTCTTGATTTATCGCGCCTTCCATTCGAGCTGCGTAACCCCAAACAAGAGATTGCAATTGAATATAATCGCTAAACACGAAATTCCCAACATACTAAGTGGACTCACATCAATTATATTGGCTCGCAAAACAAGAGATAATTAATCAATGGATTAATCCTTGAATCCCCGCGCTGTTACCGAACAAAAGCCAAGCGTTTGCTGCCTGAATTTTGGCCGGAGCCATGGCTACTATGATCTCCATAGAGTTCTGAGTACAGTATGAGCTACAATTGAGAGATTTCCTCTCCGTAAAAGTTTTCCTTTTAGCTCACCTGCAAGCATAATATTCCAGTCATATAGACAGAGCTTCCATCTCAAAGTCTTACAGTGGACTTTTCGGCTGAAGGTAGGAAATAATTCGCTTAAAAATCAAATCAAATAAGTTCAAAGCTTTGAGTTGTTTCACTTAGCTGACTATTAAATCAACTAAATCTATAAGATATATATACTTTGATAACTGAGAAATGGGAATAAAGAGAATTCGATAGCCCGGGCTGAGTTGAGGGAGGGAATGGCGCACGATCGGCAATTGGCGCGAGGCTTTAGTTAAATGCTTTACAAATTATTTCAAGTTTCGCAAGAAAATTCAATAGACGCAAAAAGTTGCCAAGTTGCCACGCCCACACAGCCAGCTGCCCATCTAGTCTGGCCTAGAGACGGACGAAAAAAACAAAAACTGAGTTCTTTGGCTTTTGCCTTCAGAGCTTTTTCAAACTGGGCCTGGGCCGGGCCACATTGCGTATACGCAACGTGAGACAAAACAAGGACAAAAATCTAAGAGGCAAGCGGCCAGCAGGCGGCAGGCAGCAGGCAGCAGGCAGCAGGCGGCAGCAAGCTACGTTTATTGCTCTCGAGGCCTTAAATTAAAAACCAATTAGCAACATCTGTTGGCCATGTTAACCATTTGTTGGCCACGCCGATGGTTCCAGCTTCATCATCATCACATTTGCTCTAGCCAAAGAGTGACAGAGAGAGAGAGAGAGAGAGAGCGAAAAAGAGAGAAAGGGAGCTGGCGTAATTCGTCTCTAATTCCTAATTCGAAATTTGTAATTCGAGTAAAACGCTTTTTGTCATTGTTTTTGTTGCTGTTGACTGATTTTGGCCATGTTTTGTGGTCCTGCAATATGTCAGCTCTCAGCTCCGGCCTCGGTCCAATCGGCTGCCCATCATCCATCTCTCTGTGGCTCAAGTGTCGTTAATTGAGCACAAATCAGGGCAGCCCCAGCTGCCAGCCAGTGCATTGCATGTGAAAAAGCGAGCTGCAACTGGAACTATGAGCTGGAACTGAGAACTAGAAGTGGAACTGAAATGCTCTGTATCAAATTCTAGAAACAAATAATCTGAATAGATAAGCTAAGTGATACGTGCAGGAAATATTGGAACTAAGAACTGGAAAACTGAAACTAAAACAGGACCTGGAACTGGAACTGAGAACTAAAACTGAACTGATCTGAAAAGTGGAACGTGAACCGAGAACTGCAACTAGAACGAACTTTACTCTCATATGTTGATTTGGCTGAAATCGTCAACTGCATATGGAACTGAAAAAGAGAGAGCTGGAACTGGTTTTAGGACATGAACTAAAACCGGAACTGGAACTTGGAACTTGTCATCAGATAATTAATACATAGCTCTACGAAAGAGATTGAACTGAGTGGAACCGGAAAAGGAACTGAAACTTGGAACTTGCAGTATAACGAATAGCTCAACTTGAAATGGAACTACAGCTGACTGGAACTAGAGCTAAGTGGAACTCATAGTGGTGATTGGAACTGGAACTAGAACTTGAAGCTTCTTTTATATCCCTTATAACCAATATATCAATCAATATTTATAGTGAAATTTTGACTTTCACATTTTAAATATTACTCATACGCCGCATAGTTCGAATACTTAAAAGACTTCAATTGTAGACTGTAAAACGAACAAAATAATGATATGTATATAGACAACTCCCCAAATATTATTATAGTA
Organism: Drosophila meridionalis; assembly: GCA_035045145.1. Lineage (NCBI taxonomy): Eukaryota > Metazoa > Arthropoda > Insecta > Diptera > Drosophilidae > Drosophila > Drosophila meridionalis. The sequence continues at coordinate 1,099,531 of JAWNPG010000015.1, read as the reverse complement.
GTTAATAACCTTGGTTCGTGTCATATTCTACGAAGACCTCCCTTCGCGTCCCTATAGAATTGAAATAGAACTTGAAGTTCGCTCAATTTATCATAGATAAACATCTTTTAGACTTTTTCCAGGCAAGTTATGGCTCTTCTTCTTCTTCCGCTTCTTCAGCTGCTTAATTATATCAAAATAGAAACACTTTCTTTCTCACTTCTTTTTATTACGTTTTTATACATTTTTAAAAACTTTGCGAAAATGTGTGCTTCGAAGGGAAAATATTACGCATTCGCCGCGTGGGCCCCCGCTGCTGCTTGCTGGCGTCGCCACTTGTCGCATATCTCAAATGCCAGCAATTTATGATCGTTAAGTGGCAGCAGCGCATGAAATGACAACAACAACAACAACAACAACAACAGCGAACGTAGGAAATACAGAAAGAAGCAGCAGCAGAGGAGGAGAAGCATAATATGCAAAGTGTTGGCCGAAAAGGCCATTTCTGCGCAAAGGGAAGCGAATGCAGTTGTCTGTGCAGGGTGGGAGCCTGCCCGGCCGTTAAGGGTGGCTCTTTGGGGTGGCAACAAATTGATGCCGCGTGTCAGTTAATTTTGTTTTTTCTCTCTCTCTCTCTGTTTTTGTTAACTTCTTTCTGCTTCTTTCATTTTTGCACTTTAATGCTTTGACATAAGGCGCTTGTTAGACGACACTTGATACTTTATAGGTGTGTGTGTGTGTGTGTGGGAGTGTGGTTGTTTGTGTGTATGTATGCTCCCTCTCTCTCTCTCTCTCTCTCTCTCTCTCTCCTTCTTCCCCTCTCACTCTGTTGTGTATGCCTGCTCTAATGTAATTAACAACTTGACGCGGCTCTTCAGACAATTTTTGCATATATTTTTCAAGCTAAAATCTTCACGCACACACACTTCACACACACACACACACACCCACACACACACACACATATTCATACAGCCGCCATCAAATGGCCGCTGGCATCAAAAAGTGCTACTCGCTGACGCTCGCTTAATCCATTTAATTATAACCAACTAAAGCTGTTCAAGGGATAGAGGGGGTGAGGGGAGGGGGTCTGTTTGCGAGGGGTGGGGTGGTCTGAGCTGCAAGGGCTTTCAACCCACCTCGTTGGCTTATGCGCCAGCACGGCACTTCAAATTCACACAAGTTTCTTTATAGCATACGTGGACGCATTATCTGCAGCTATTATTAGCCCTGAATAAAGAGATTACAGAAATGTTTTATTTCCTGATCTCTAGTCGGAGGTTCTTTGCAAGACTTATCAACTCCTTATAATTTATTATATACGCACTTCACTTGAGTGTAGAGTTGCCCTCAAATCCGTAATGAGCATCGTAATATATGAATATATGAATGGCTTTTCTTTCATCTTTTATATCTTCTTAAAGTCTTCTGCTGTTCTTCTCCTTATAAGTGTCTGATACTCTTCTATAACTCTTGTTATACTCCAATTATTTGCTTCTAGTGATCTTTTTATGTGATCGTAGACTCCTACTATATCTTCTTATACATTTCATTTCATACATTTGTATACCCTTCTCTGCTCTCTATACTTCTTTCGGAACTCTTCATCTAGGCTTCTAATACTATTCTAGTTTTGCTCTGATTATAATCACATTTCCATTATACACATCCAATTCTTATATGCTATATATGTATTTTTTATATTTTCTTATACTCTACTTTTCAATATATGTTTTCCTTCTACTCCTCTTATACTTTCCTTTTACACTTCTTATACTCGTTTTATAGTCTCGTATACTCCTCTTGTACAGTTTATATACTATCGTATGCTTTTCTCCAACTCTTCTTGAACTTTAGACCACCTATCGACTATTGATCTTGATCAAATTTATATACCTATATTTTATTGGGCGCTGGACTTTTTCACTTCGTCGAATGAATAGCAAATTGAGCTCTAAGACTAAGACTAAACCCAAATATCTATAGCAAATCAATATAGATATACATTTCACTTGGCTTATACATATATATATATATATATATATGAATACATATACATATATATATATGAATATATACATACATATGTTAAGCATACGCCACGCGGTACGGCAGCACTTCGAGGCACTTTGAATTTTGAGGGTTTTTTGTGGGTAAAAGTTGAAGCTCAATCGAGCGAAATATTGAAAATTACGAAAAAGGCGGGCAGCATGTGCATAAAATTAAATGCCACCACAAGCGGATTTGCACACACACCCACCCACACACACCCACACACACACTTTCAGTATCCACTTTTAGAGCAAATTGAGCGCGATCCACCGCAATGCGAAGTTTGTCTCCATTTTTCTCACTTTTTTCACACACACACACATACACTCTCTAAGCCAGCGTGTGTGTGCGTGTGTGTGTGTGTGTGTTAATATTGACTTGGTACTTTAGCGGAAATTGGGTTAAATGGAGCAAAGCGGAGATTGTCTCCTTGGCTACAAAATTGCATTTGAATTAAATCAGCAGGCAATTCTGCAGTCCGCATATGTTCATACAACAAAAGGGGAGCACACCAGCCCCAGCTACACCCATGGGGCTTCCCTGTGTCCTGCCCCGCCCCGCCATCTTTGCCCCAGCCTCGCAGCGGCAAATTATAAGCATTAGTGGTTAATAAGTCAGCCTGTCCTCAATTGGAGCAGCGGCAGCAGCAGTTGCTGATTGAACAGCAGAGAGAGAGAGAGAGAGGGAGGGAGATGGCGAGAGAGGGGAGAGAGGAGAGAGGCGGGCACTATGATAGAGCGCTGGCTGGGACTGTGGAATCGGCTTGTGGGACTTGTGCTGTAACCAAGGCAATTGAAAATAAAGAATAAAAAACGCAGCAGTTCAATTAAAACGAATACAAAAGCGTAGAGAATAGGAGCAGAAACATAAATATGATTGAGCTAGTGGGGTATGTAAGACTGGCAGATACCTCGTGCTTAGTAAAGATGTCAAATGTCAGATTTAATTGATGAGAGTGTTCAATGCCGCTTTGCTAAGCCTTGCAATATGGCCTAAGAGCTGAATAAGTAACAAATGATAGACTGGTAAATACCCTGTAAGCAGTTAAGATTGAAAATTATGTGAGTTTTATGAAATATTTTGTAATTTTCGATTTAAAGTCTCAATTAAGCATTTAAATATAGCAAGAAGACCACTCTGATTGCAAGTGATGGACTAGGAGATACCCTGGTGGCAGTTAAAATGTTAAATATGAGTTACGGTTGATTTGAGTCTACTATTAAGCCTTAAAGATTGACAAGTAAAATGTTGCTCTCGTTACATGTTATAGCCTAAGAGATACCCTGTAAACGGACAAGCCTTAAAATTTTAGATTCGTATAAATTTGCTTTTAATTTTGCTATTTTATATATGAAATATGACATAAAGACTGCTCAGCTCATGCACTAGAGGATACCCTGTAAACAGTTCTTCTGGTAAAATTCAATTTTTGTTGAACATTACTCTGGTTGTATAGAAAGGACTGGAAGATATCCTGTAAGTAAACAGAGGCATAACTTCAAAGAACGTTAATTGAATAGGGCTTCCATTGATAAAGCTAGATAATGAGTATTTAGATAGTCGATGACTTGTTCATAGCCCTGAAGTGCCTCAGTCAACTCGACTGGAATTCTGAATTGGAGATGAAGGAGGAAGCTCATATACCCCGCCTCTTGCACTGACAAGTGTATCATACTCCTCAGCTATATCTTCATTGCCCTCTCCCGAAACTTGCCAATGATCTGCGGGCAGTGCATTCGTTTGCCGTTTAATTGGCATCTCTATTAGACAGCTCCTATTAATTGGCATATCTTTTCGCCTTGCTTAGTGCTGGGTTTAATGCGGCTGGCTGAAGCTCATTTTCATTTTTCACCTGCAATGGGCGCCACAACGCCCTTTGGCTCCAGCTCCAGCTCTGGCTGTGGCTGTGGCTGTGGCTCCGGCTTTAGCCATTTAATAAACCCAACACTTTACAGCTCTTGCGGCAACTTTGCTCTTTTTGTTTTTGTTGCTTTTTGGCTTGGCGGCAACTTTTTGGCAACTTAACAACAATTTTTGGTTATGCAAACTTGCAACTTTTTGAACCAGGGCAAACTCGCTGCCACAACACTGACTCCTGTCCCTCCGTCTGCCACCTGCATACCTCTGACTGCCGTCATTCCTCCCTGCCACACTCTGGCTTCTCGTGGTGCGTCCTACTCGCCATTCCTTGTGCTTCTACGTCTTCTTGGCCGCGTCTGTCTGGGAGTGTCTCCTGCTCCCTCCCCATACTCCCATCTCATATCTCCTTCATCCTTCTGGCACCTGCCTCCTATATATTACTGCATTCTCCTTTTGGTTTCTACTCACTTTTTCTCCTACTCCCTAGAGTTTCCTCCTGGGTTCTTCTCCTTCCTTCCTTCGGATTTCCCAGCCCTTCAATTTCCCACTCTTCATCGTCTTACCTTTTTACTTCTCGTTCCTTTTACCCCTTTCCTCGTTCCTCTTACCTCTTACCTCTTACCTCTTACCTCTTACCTCTTACCTCTTACCTCTTACCTCTTACCTCTTACCTCTTACCTCTTACCTCTTACCTCTTACCTCTTACCTCTTACCTCTTACCTCTTACCTCTTACCTCTTACCTCTTACCTCTTACCTCTTACCTCTTACCTCTTACCTCTTACCTCTTACCTCTTACCTCTTACCTCTTACCTCTTACCTCTTACCTCTTACCTCTTACCTCTTACCTCTTACCTCTTACCTCTTACCTCTTACCTCTTACCTCTTACCTCTTACCTCTTACCTCTTACCTCTTACCTCTTACCTCTTACCTCTTACCTCTTACCTCTTTCCTCTTTCCTCTTTCCTCTTTCCTCTTTCCTCTTTCCTCTTACCTCTTACCTCTTACCTCTTACCTCTTACCTCTTACCTCTTACCTCTTACCTCTTACCTCTTACCTCTTACCTCTTACCTCTTACCTCTTACCTCTTACCTCTTACCTCTTACCTCTTACCTCTTACCTCTTACCTCTTACCTCTTACCTCTTACCTCTTACCTCTTACCTCTTACCTCTTACCTCTTACCTCTTACCTCTTACCTCTTACCTCTTACCTCTTACCTCTTACCTCTTACCTCTTACCTCTTACCTCTTACCTCTTACCTCTTACCTCTTACCTCTTAGATCTTATCTCCTATATCTATATCTCTTATCTTTTTACCTCTCATCCTGTCACATCCTGTCTCGTCTCATAACCTCCTACCGTCTCCTGCCGCCTCCTTCCTTATTCGACTACCTTCAACCCTTTCAAACCCCGCCCCTATTTCACCTTCTCATCTTTTGAACATTTCCCACTCGCAGTTTCGCAAACACAAAAGTTTTGGCGCTTTACGCGGTTAATGCTGAGCAGCCTCAAAAGCTCGTTGCATGTGACGCAGTAATTTATGTTTAACCTGCAACACCTTCTTCTTGGCCGGAACTCCATGTCCGTCTCCATCTCTATCTCCGTACCCATCGTCCTGCCTGCTTGCCTTCGCTGTAGTCGTATTTACGTCCATTATTTGCGGGGCTGTCGAAAAAGTTTTCATCCCGGTCACTTGGGCAATGCCAAGGCTCATGCCAGAGTTCAATGGGGTTCAACTCTTCAACTTTTGTTTTTTTAAAGGGTATCCGAGCCCCATAGCTGGCCTAACCCTAAGCCCAAAGGGGACTATATGTTTCCCGAGCAAGAGCTTAATGTAGCTAACATACTGCTCAGCGTATGAGCGTGAGTGCACGGCAACAATGCAAGTCAATCACATGCGATCAATCAGAATCAATCATCATGAGTCTATCAGACATCTCTTAATCAGTTACTCTGTCAATCAGTCAATCAAATTAGGTATTGCATATGTAACTGACTAGCTGATCAGCTAATTAGGCAATTAGTCTATAATCAATCAATCAAGCAAACAGTCAATAAGTTGTTGATCAATCAACAAGTCAATCAATTCGTTCATTAGTGTCTGACTGATCAGTCAATCAGTTAGCTAGCCATTCAATTAAGCAGTCAGTCAATCAATCAATTGAACGATCCATCAATCAATCAAGCAATAAATGTATAATTCAATCAATCAATAGTCAGCTAACTCGTCAGTCCATCAATCCATTAGCAAGTCAATCTAATAGCAACTCTAGCAATCTTCAATTACTTTTAATTACTGAACTCATTAAACTACCAGAGTTCTAGCAGTAATTACAAGTAAATAAACATGAAACGAACACCAAACATCAAGTACTTTGATATTCTATTTAATAAATACCGCAGCACATACACTCACACACACACGCACACACGCACATCCACTTTTAGGATTTGCTCTGCTGTTTTTTGTGAATTGAAAATTAAACTGTCTAATAAATAATTTAGGTTATGAAAAGTCGTTCGTAACTATGACGTCCATTCAACAACGTCCAAGTCCAGTTACCTGTGGCTGTCCTGGTCTGCGTCTGTGTCTGTGTCTGTGTGAGGGAGTGTGTGTCTGTGAGAGTTAGGTGGGCTGCGGTTGTCTGTTGTCTAAATTAAATTATAGCTGACACCAAGCGGATTTTCGCCCACCCATATAAAGAGAGCAGCACTACGCCACGGACCACGAGCGCTGCATTAGAGATGCTTGCGTGAAAATAAAAAAAAATAAACAAACAAAATGCAAGTTGGAGTGCTTCAGTCGGGTGTAACCAACTGCATTCTATTCTCATTCAGATAAAATATTTAACTATCCTTAAAACAATCCACAATTCTCGTGGATTTCATTTGAAGAACAGTACAAAATCTCGTTTCGCCTCCTATTTCCACTCAAACTAGTTACAGCCTTTCACGATAAACACAGCTCACGCGCCCATCCCTAATCGTAGTTGGTGTTAGACCATTATTCACGGCTTGCATTTGTCTGTCGGTCTAAATACCCTTGCAGAGGATATTGCAACCCGTTACAAAATGAGTTTAACCGGCAGGAGAAGATGTAGTCAAACCCATAATTCTTGATCAGGATCAACTGATGTGTATAAGAGTATAAGAGTATAAGACTATGAGCGTTTTAGAGTATAGGACTGTAAGAGTGACAGTATGAGTATAAGAGTATAAGAGTATAAGAATATAAGAGCAGAAGAGTATACGAGTATTAGAGATAAAGAGCATAAGAATATATAAGAGTATAAGAGAATAACAGTATAAGAGTATACGAGTCTACGAGTATAAGAATATAAGAGTATACGAATATAAAAGTATAATAGTATACGAGTATAAGAGTATATGAGTATAAGGCTATAAGAGCACACGAATGCTTACGAGTTTACGGGAATAAGGGTATGACAGCATAAGAATTTGTATAAGAATGTAAGATCAGAGTAGAGGAGCACGCTAATATATAGTGGAGTACAGGTATATAAGAATTCTAAGAGTACACGAGTTTGATATTATAAGTGTATTAGAGTATAGCTAGCATAGATAGAGTGCGTGCAGTAGCAGAGCTTAAAGTATCTTCTAGTCGGGAGCACCCGAATAGGGCACTCATGCTCGTTTGGTATGTTTTACTGTCTAGGGTATTCAAACTACGGCATGCCAAAGCTTTATCTTTCATGTTCCTTTCCTCCATTTTTCGGTTAAGCACAAAATTGTTGTGCAAAATTTATAAGTAAATTGCTTTTAATCTCTCGCGAAGTGTTAGCAAAATACTTTCGCAGGCTTGTTTGGGGTTTTAGTTGCTCGCATGCCAGCGGCTGCAGGAGCGCGGTTTCCATGCACACCTTAACCAGGTGAGTGGGCGTTCAAAAAGTGGGCATAGCTGTACATTTTTGTCGGGCTTTTTTGAAGCTCGTTTGCGTTGGATGACGTTGAAATGTTTTATTTTAGCTCAATTTACAGTTTCAGTTACGGAAAGCCAAAGGAAGATACAAAATATTGTAGGTAAGCATATTCATTACAACCTTTGCAGTTGACTATCATCATCGTTACAGTGGGATTAACAGTGAGCCCTGCTTTAATACTAATCTATATGTATATATGCTATATCCACTGTGCTTGGCTAATATATAACAGATATTTCGAAACAATAGAGGGAAGTATGCTATCTGTCTATACTTTTGATGAATCTATTTTTAGATATGCTTAAGCTTAACTTATCTAACTTATTCTATGTCTTTAATCTCAAATCCTTATATACAAATTATCTTATGGGTATGTTTATATACAGAAATGTATACATATCACTAGGAAATCTATTACGTTTTACAGTTTTCATATTAATAATTTTTAAAACAATATTTGTAACTGGGATTCTAGTTATACACAGTTAGAATTTGGACGAGACAAACACATTCCTGTATATAGCATATATACATACACCGATTACAAAACATATCTAAATTATTTCTTGCGCTTCTTAGGCGCATTAGGCTCCGGTTTAGACTGAAATTGTGGCAGATCCGCACAGAAGAGAACCTACAAGAAAGATATTATAGGTATTATTCGACTGTGAACGAGCATATAGCTAGTCGGTTATGCCCGACTGCAACATGGTATCTCATATATATCCCAAATACCTACCGCTTGCGCCCAGCCCGCGTATTGTCCATGCAGCTGCTGAAAGTGTTGAGCGATCTCCTCATAGATCTTGCTAGTGACGCTCTTCTGACTGGCCAAGTGTGGCAGATAGTGCCGCTGGGCCAGCTTGAAGATGTGCGTATCAATGGGCACCGCTTGCAGATGATTCAGCGACATAAGGCATATGCAGTCGGCTACCTTGTAGCCAATGCCCGGCAGCTGTACTAGAGCTTCTCGTGCCTCCTTATAGGGCATGCGACGCAGTTGCTCAAACCAATCCAATCCGCCTAGCTTTTCGATCTCCGTGAGCGAACGGGCTATAAACTTAGCTCGATAACCAAATTTGGCTGCGCGTAACTCAGCGTCCAGCTGGCTGCAGCTGCGTTCGCCTTGCAGTTCCCTCAGTGTGGGAAAAGTGAACTCATCCTGGCCATTAAAGTGCCCAATTTTATTGCCATACGCAGAGCAAAGCCATTGAATCATCGATGAAATCCTAGAAGAAAAACGTTGTTAGAGCTTGTTGATTTAGGTGTAAGGAGAGATATACATATGCATATCCTACTATCTCTGAAATACATTGATATACCCATTTTCAATTGGTTTTCAGGGTATAATACGGACAACTATAACTAAGTTAAACCAGAAGCGCTTACCGCTTTATATTATTATTTTGGCTACACATAAAACAGATTATGTTCTCCAGCGGTTCTTGGAACAACATGCGCACCGGCTGGCCAACAAATTTCTTGAATTTCGCATCTGCGTGCATCCAATTTTTTTGCTGCAGCTCCAAATCGAAATCAGCGCGCAAATAATCGCTAAGCAAGGAAGTTAAGTTACTATTCATTGGATTGTTGGCTGCAACGTGAGCTTCATAGGCAATATGCTCCTCTTCGGGCGTTAGCTCCCAATAGGTATTTAAAGCGACACCACAATATTTCACTTTGGGCTCGGAACATAATTTGCGCCACCTTAAACGAAGCCTATGTAAATATTTTCATATTTAATTGTTTTTATACGCACCGAAAGCTTTGGCCGCCTAGTAGAGTACGCTCCAGATCACATACTTTGGCTCTTAGGCATATTATGCCAGTACTTTTCACGGCTTTTGTCATTTGAACATTTAAATCGCAAATTGAAATGGAAGAAATGCACGAACAGCTGTTTTAAATGCCGCTAAACATCGAAGCAGGTATGCCATCGATAACATGCAGTGGCGGCATCGGCACATATCGATACTTCATTTGAAACTTACGGCAGAAACAGCTGTTGCCGCGTACCATCCGCCTAGTGATAACCAATGGGACATTGAAATGCGAAAAGTATTGCACGCAATTTTATTCGTGGTGGGTGCGTGTGCATATATCGATACTTGATTTAAAATATTATGCTCACAATGTTCACATCCCATCATCTGTCAAGCATTTTTCAGTTGTAGGAAACATATAAAAACCAATTTATATATATACATATATATTATTCTGACATGCTTATTTTAAACAAAAAGGGGTTTCCCATTTAAGTAGTCTTCTTTTTCCGATTCACGAGTGTCTGCTGCCTGCTAGCAAGTTGGGTGCTGTGTGCACGCTTCCATCTCTAGTTTCAATGCTTACACGGGCTACATGGAAATCGAAGTTATTTAGTATTTAGAAATATAAAGAACCAGAAAGTAAGTAAAGCGGCAGCGGCAGCAGCAGCAGAAGCAGGAGCAGTGATAGCGGGGAACTTGGCGAGACATTGAACATTTACTGAGAGGAAAACACACACACGCATACAATAATATTATGTCAGGCAGCATCAACAATTATACAAACCAAATGTGAGTAAGAACTGCGCAAAGGCGAATCTTTAAAGGCTAAGCGACTAATATAATCGGCGAACAGGCATGCGGCAACAAATCGTGCTTACGGCGAACAGATGCATCCACAATCAGAGTCCTTCCAGCAGATGATGGACAGAATGCCCGCAATGCAGCTCGTAGGCGATCCCGGCATCCAGCTGGCTAACAGGTAACCCGCTCGCGGCGCTTGGGTCTGAAGACTCCATAAAGAACACATGAATAGCTATCATTTCAGCTTGGAAGACCGCGACAAGGCCATAGTGGAGAACATCAATGCAGACCAGCACGCCGTGGCGCACCTGAAGTACTTGAACTCTGACCGAGATCTTTCGGTGGAGAAGCCATCCAAGGCGCTGGATAAATACCTGGACAGCCAGGACGACGGTGAGCAGCGATGCTCGCATACATGTGCAGCATATACATTTACGATCTCTGCTTCCCTTAGAGGCTTCGCTGCGCAAGTATTTAGTCTTTGGCGTCCAGTGGGTCTCGCTTGTCACTGAGAACCTATTGAGTCATCCATTCATCGTGCTGCGGCGCCAGTGTCAGGTCTACAATGCATCGCAGCGCTACCACTTGCACCCGTTCCAACTGATGCCGAGCATCATGCATTTGCATCGGCGCCAGGGCGTCACCACCCTGTGGAAAGGCCTGGGCAGTTGCTTGCTCGTGCGCGGCATGACCCTGGCCATAGATGATGTGATTAGCAAGTTCACCAGCTGGCCCAAGGATGTGGACAGTCGGACGACGCTGAAGCGCTTCGGCCAGCACTTGCTGCTGAAGAGGCAAGTGCCGTGAGGCAGTGCAGCATCAGACCATGAACTCTTCTTGATTCTCTCTCTCTCTCTCTCTATCTATCTATCTGCAGCATAAGCATTGGCTTGGTTGTGCCCTTCTACGCGGCCTCCTTGGTGGAGACTGTCCAAAGTGATATCGCCAGCGAGAAGCCTGGCCTGCTCGACGTCTTTCGCGAGGGCAGCCTGCGCCTCTTCTACTGGAGCTCGCCGCAAAAGGGACGCATGCTGCCCGCCTGGGCCCTGATTGGCCCCAGCGTTACAATGGGCATCACCAAATACCTTTTCAGCCTGGTTATACGCGGCGTCTCGTCGCGCATTATGCGACGGCGCCTGACGGCGAAGCAGGAGCAGCGCGGAGCCAAGTGCCGCGACGACACGCTGGAGCACCAGAACGCCGAGATCTACGCCAACTTGATATCGATGCTCACCACCGAGATGCTGTTCTTTCCCTTCGAGACGATCCTGCACCGCCTGCAGCTGCAGGGCACGCGCACCATCATCGACAACCTGGACAACGGCTACGCCGTGGTGCCGATCCTGACGAACTACCAAGGCGCCATCGACTGCTACCGCACCACGATCCTCACCGAGGGCGTGGCTGGCCTCTACAAGGGCTTCGGCGCGGTCGTCCTCCAGTTCGCGGCGCACGTGGCAGTCATCAAGCTGACCAAGTGGGTCGTCTGCAAGATCACGGAGTGCATGTCCAATCGCCCGCCCGCGCGCATTGTGCAATACTACAACTTGGATCGGGCCACCGCAGCCTTGGCCGGCGGCAACAACTCGAACAACTCCACAACCATATCGCCAAGCATCTCAAGCACCGAACTGGACGTTCACAGCGTTGGACAGAACTCGCTCGATTGATTAGCTTTAGCTTTAGCTCTTGATTTCGTGTTCCGTAGACACACACACACACTCACACACACAAACACACACACATATATATATATATATATATACGTATATATATATATATTCAAAATTTCGTGTGGAAGCTCTCGCGGCTCTCTCTTTGTATCTTTATCTACGTCTATAAGGTGTGTTCCATCAGAGAGTTAGATATATCTTCATATATATTTTCTTTTCCTTTTAATTCTATTTCATTTAGCTGTGATAACTTCCACGAGTCTTGTTTCCGCCATAGATATATATAGATATGCATCATATATATGTATGTATGTGTATGTATATTTGTAAATGAAACACACTTATATTAGGAGATCTATACACATATATTTGATTTTTTCGAGTTTCGATCGAACAGCTTAAAGTTTTAGCCAAGCATGTTATTTATTGAGAACTGATCAGCAATTGTTCAACCTAAGCTAGTCTGAAGTTATGTAATTAGAGCATTAACAAAATATATTTAAAAACGATGAAAACACAAAAAAAAAAAAAAAAAATTAAAACATGAATTGAAAATTTATAAATAAATTCAACAAATCTTTTGAGTGTTCAGACACAATAAAAACAGAAACCAAAATTTGTTTTCTTCATCGAAAATATGTGAATATATGAAAAAGACAAACAATAATATAAACAGATTGTTTTTCTAAACTATAAGATATAAAACAATACAAATTAAGGATAACATATTCCTTAACTTTTGTTTTATTGTTTTACAAACAAAAACAATATAGAAATATATATATATATTGAATCATAAGAAATATAAAACGGAAAATAAAACTAGGGAATACCCTGCGTCCTGTGAAGCAAATGGGGCGTGGCATCCAAAATCTAAGGATTACGTAATCTCCGTATGCATTACACGAAACTTCGCTATGTAAAAAGCCTTTTATTATGTTTTCTAGTTAATGTATACAAATTATATTTAAACAACTCAGAGTTAGAGGGGAAGTCGAAGTGCTAGTCGGGCTTGCCTGACTAAAAGATATCCTTTACGCAGATACGAGCTGCTAAAGTCCTTGATATCCGCACATATGAAGACTTGCTTTGCATTTGCCAAATTATCGTTATAATAGTTTATAATATTTAAATTTAAATTATAGTATATTTACATTAAACAATAAAAGTATAACTCTTACATTTTCACTTAACATACTTAACAATTTCAATACTTACCAACAGACGGAAGAAGAGGAGAAGCTGCACTGGACGACTGATCACCAGAAGATGAGGAATGCGACTGAAGCTGCGCTGCATCAGGCTTGCCCTTATATAGGGTACCGGCAACCGCTCCACTCAAGTCGAGCTCAACTCCTGAGTCTCTGTCACACTCTATAATTAGGCGACCAATCGGAACACTTTCTGCTGCCGATCTTCAGCTGCCTTTATATAGGGCAGCGCGACTACCACTCGAAGTCGAGCTCCTCTCTCTGAGTTAGCGTAAGTAACACTCTCTATCAGTTAGCGACCAATCAGAGTATTTCTGCTGCCTCTGTTGCATACATACATATGCAAACTAACATCTGCTCTTCTGAACCCCAACTCTTGTTCAGCTCTTCTTCTTTCTGGTCTATTGATTCAATTTGAAACCTCTAGCTCTAACGATGCACAAACCAGGCCTTAATAGTTAATAGATCCCCAAGAGAGAGGAACCTTATTCCCACTTCAAGTCTTCGCATGACACTAACTTGTTTTCGGCTGACAATCTCCCCTGTTCCTCGCAGATTCAACCAGAACCAAAACACTCGATTTGTTTAGTTTACATAACTTTATCTAGGGTATTTGCACCGAGCTCTGTACAATGCAAGGCATAACAAAAAGAAAGAGGCGAAAGACTTAAGGCTAGCTGCGATTACTCAGGCTTGTAGCAGATCGTTTCATCCTTGAAGTTGTGCACCTGCTCGTACCAGATGTCGTCGGGCGCCTCGTCCTCTGGGTGCTCGTAGAGCGTGGGCAGAGGCGGCGCCACCTGGGGCTTGCGCAATGGCAGAATCGTGTCGTAGATGTAGACCAGGCCGTTCGTGGAGCCGGGCACTGCGCTGCCCTGCACCCACATCACGTTGTACTTGGTGTTGATGCGCCAGATGCGCAGACCCTTGCAGATGCGCCAGCGGTTGCCCATGTGACCGGGCATCTTGGTGCCCGGCCAGACGCGTCCCTTTTCGCCGCCGCCGCCAATGTTGCCGGGACGACGATGCGTCTTCGTCACACCATGGGATGCGGGCATGCCCTTGAACCCGTGTCGCTTCACCACGCCCTGGAAACCGTGGTCCACGCTGCAAGGAATTCGAATGAGAATTGGCTACATAAACTCTTGGGCAGGAGAGATCTTCTCCTCTCTCTTCGTCACTCACGTCTTGCCGCGCACATCGACAAACTCGCCCACCCGGAAGTGTCCCACGTTCAGCGGCGTGCCGGGCGTCAGGGCTGCCTGTGGCGAGACTATGAAACGAGCTAGACTCTTGGTGGGCATCACACCGGAGTCACGGAAGATTCCACAATACTCTTTGGTCAGCTGGGCGGGATTTGTGCTCTCCGCGCCAACCAGGACGCAGCCATAGCGATTCAGATGCTTTACATTGGGCCTATGTGTGGGCTTATATTCCTCTGGTGGTATATATTTAATCACGTGGTTGTCCACCACCTGCAGGAGGGTCGTACGAATGCGTTCTCCATTCTTCAGCCAAAGCGGATATTGGCCAATTTTGCGAGCAATCAAACCGCAACGACGCACAGCCGGTGTCCAGGGCTCGGTAGGTGCCGGCGGCTCATTCGTTTTGATCAACTGCTTCTGCTCATAGGTCTTTACGCCCTTAATTAAGGCCGGAGTGCCGTAGGTATCGTGGATCACTTCCTTGATGAAACTGCGGTTTTCGCCTGTCACTTGATCATCCGTTTGCTGTAATCAATTGACGTTAGTTTAGTAGCAGTAGCGGTTGCACTAGTTAGCTTACTGAGCGCTGCTGTCGTATGAACCAATACGGATTCCTTAAACGAGGCCGGCTCAAGTGTCCCTTCTCGCGGACTTGTGTAACAGAGCAGGCGCCTCCACTCAGTCTGTTTTTTATCAGAGAAAACGCATATATATAGCACTGGTATGCATATGTTTTCTTTTATACATACCGTAGGCCTGCCAAATCACTCAGAACAGTGCGCAACATGTTAATTATATAATTATTTAATACAAAAAATCAACTTAAATACATAAATAACAATTTGCGGCACACGGTTGGAGCTTAGTGATGAGCAGCCAGCAGCAAAAAAGTATCGATAGGTATCAATGAGCAGAGCGCTGCCAGATGAGTAGATATGCGACAGATCAATTCATATTTAAATAAATATCTAAAAAATAGATTAATGTCAACTCTTTATTACTTAAATGTTAAGTTTTAAATGTTTATATTTGTTATGTGGCTACAACAGTTATATTAATTTAATTCGAGATTACCAGCTGTTCACATATGAATATTCAAACAAATTTATGGAATAAGATATTCTTTCTGATTTTTATACTTTCCAAGTGTACTAATCATGCATATTTAATTGATGTTTTCCATGTTTTCTTATAAAAAAAAAAAACATTTTAAACTAAACAGTTAACGATACTGGGCACGCATATCGATAGCTTGCCAGCTGTGCGATCATCTGGCAACGCTGGCACCCTTTCAAGAAACTTTAAACACGTGCAACGCGCTACTCGCGGCGTGCTCTGTTTCTTTTTCCATTTTCCGTTGAGTTTTCGTTGACAACAGCAACAAAATGGGCAAGAAAACAAAAGTAGGAAAGACGCGCAAAGATAAATTCTACCAGCTGGCCAAAGAGACTGGCTTCCGTTCGCGTGCCGCCTTCAAGCTCATCCAGTTGAATCGCAAATTTGGCTTCCTGCAGCAGTCGCAGGTATGCATCGATCTGTGCGCCGCACCTGGCGGCTGGATGCAGGTGGCCAAACAGAACATGCCCGTCTCGAGCATTGTGATCGGCGTCGATCTGTTCCCAATACGTCCAATCGCCGGCTGCATTGGCCTCGTCGAGGACATTACCACAGAGAAATGTCGCACATCCCTGACGAAGGAGCTGCAGTCGTGGAAGGCCGATGTGGTGCTGCACGACGGTGCACCAAATGTAGGACGCAACTGGCTCTACGATGCCTACCAGCAGATCTGTCTCACATTGAATGCCCTAAAGCTGGGCACACAGTTCCTCCGAAGCGGCGGCTGGTTCGTAACGAAAGTGTTCCGCTCCAAGGATTACAATGCGCTGCTCTGGGTGCTCAAGCAGCTCTTCAAGAAGGTGCACGCCACCAAGCCCAGTGCCTCGCGTAAGGAGTCCGCCGAAATCTTCGTCGTGTGCCAAGGCTACTTGGCCCCGGATCGCATAGATCCACGTTTGTTGGATGCAAAATATGTGTTCGAGGAGCTGGACCTGGAGGGCAAGCAGAAGAACAGTCTACTGCACCCAGAGAAACAGAAGCGCATCAAGGCCGAGGGCTACACGGAGCAAGACATCGCCCTGCGCAACGATCTGGCTGCCTCCGAGTTCATGAAGGCGGAGAATGCGCTGGCGGCCCTCCAGGGCATCGGTTCCATACGCATCGATAACGAGCGCATCGCCAAGCACAAGAGGACAACCACTGAGATCCTGGAGTGCTGCAAGGATCTGAAGGTGTTGGGCCGCAAGGACATCAAGGGCCTGCTGCTCTGGTGGAAGCACATCAAAGAGGAGCTATTTAAGACGGAAGCAGAGGGCGTCATCGAGGAGCCAGAGCCGGAGCAGAAGCCAGCTGAGCCGCTGACGCAAGAGCAAGTCGAGGACATGGAGGACGCCGAGCTGCAGCAACAAATCGAGACTCTCGCCGACGAGGAGCAAAAGGAGCTGAAGCGCAAGCGCAAGAAGACGCTCAAGTCGAAGGCGAAGCTCCATGAGAAAATGAACCTCAACATGGTCATCAAGGGCGACGACGGCCCGGTCGAGGAAGCCGAGCACGAGATCTTCGACCTGAAAGGCATCGACAGCATCAACGAGCTGAACGACATGCTCGACGTCGAGCCCGACTTCGACGTGGAGGGCGAGCCCGTGGAGCGCGCCAAGCTGCCCAAGTACAAGAAGTACGACAAGGACGACAAGCGCATGGACGACGACGCCAATTACGAGAACGAGGATGAGCCGGAGCTGAGCCAGGACGAGGACAGCGAGAGCGACTACGACCAGGAGGGTCTCGGCCTGAGCGACAACGACGACGAGGAGCAGGAGTCGTCCAACACAAAAGGCAAGAAGAAGAAGCAGCGAGGCGAGCATCCACTGATCAAGTCCGGAGACTTCCGGGACAAGGACACGCGGCGACAACAGCGCGTCGCTCTCTGGTACGAAAAGGACAATCTGCAGAATATTGGCAACGAGGAGGACGACTACGAGGAGAACTTCGATCTGGACAATCTGGCCAAGGCGTACAAGGCCAAGGGAGTCGCTGTGCTCGGCGAGAATCGCCCGTCCACGGATGCAGATGCCGGCACCCTGGCGCTGGGCAAAAAGGCCAAGCGACGGGCCAGGCACGATGTGCAGAAGGAGGACAGCAGCTCGGAGTCATCCGATTCGGATTCGGAGCAGGAAGTGGATGAGGATCAAGTAGCCGGAGATATGGCTAAAGGTGAGATGGGAGAGATACCTGGAATGGGTAACTGAAAAGGGAAATGGAGAGAAGACTTAGATAAGAGAAGCTGAGAGGATAGAGAGAGAAAGAAAGATGAGAGATGATACGATTGAAGATCTAGATTCAGACTCAAAGATGGGAAAGTGAAGGATTTCTAGGACTGGGATAGGAAAAGGAGAGCTAAGCAAATAGAAAAGAAAGAGAGAGGGATACAAAGAGCTGTGATGAAAGTGAAAGAGATAGATATAGAAATAATATACATATTACTGCTTATGATATATGATACTGATACTAATCCTTGTCTCCCTTTCTAGCGCCCAAAGCAAAGAAGATTCGCCTGTCCGAGGAGGAGCTGGCGCTGGGAGCGCTGCTCGTGCGTGGCAAGAAGACGCGGCGCGAACTGGTGGACGCTGCATGGAATCGCTATGCGTTCAATGATGAGAACCTGCCCATTTGGTTTGCGCAGGATGAGGCGGAGCATATGACGAAGCCACAGCCGGTGCCCAAGGAGCTGACGGAGGAGTACCAGCGGAAGGTGCAGGAGCTGAACGTGCGGCCCATCAAGAAGGTGATGGAGGCGAAGGCGCGCAAGAAGCGACGCGCCACCAAGCGCCTGGCGAAGGCCAAGAAGATGGCCGAAAAGATCATGGAGAACGCGGACGCCACCTCCCAGGAGAAGGCCAAGCAGCTGAAGAAGGTCTACAAGAAGGCGCAGGAGAAGAAGAAGGAGATCACCTACGTGGTGGCCAAGAAGCACACAGCCTCGCGGCGCGCACGACGTCCAGCTGGTGTCAAGGGACGCTACCGCGTCGTCGACCCGCGCGAGAAGAAGGACAAGCGCTCCATTGTGGCCAAGAAGCGGCGCGAAAAGGGCAGCAAGGGCGGCAAAGCAGGCAAGGGCAAGGGCAAGCGCTAGTGGATATGTAGCTCGTAGGCGGCTTTATGTAAATGCTAATAATGTGTAGAATAAATAGAAGCTAATGGAATAATATGCTAAATATAACATGTGCCTAACATTCTGTTAAGCGTAGTATGGAAGCGTCAAATGTTATTGACAGCTGTTACATGAGGACTCCACTTGATCACAACGAATGATCGAATGATCCTGTTTAGAGGAATAACATTATTAACATGCTGTTAAAGTTGATAACAGTGATGCGATGCTGTTGATCCTTAACAGAATATAGTAGAACTCTAGCTGAATAGGTTTTACGGTATCTCTCGATAGTTTTAACATGTGCTTAACAGCTGTTAACATTCACTTTACAGTCGCTGTTAAAGTTGATGACAGATTCTGTTGATTCTTAATAAAATAGAGCAGAACTCTAGCTAAATAGGTTTTCTCGTATCTCCCGATAGTATATATAGCTAACATACAGCATTACTCGCCTAACATATACTCAACAGCTGTTAACATTCTCTTTACAGTCGCACTTTAACTCATTTCCATTTATAATCAACAGATTAACATATATACAAAGTGTAGCAAATACATAATGTTAGGCTAACATAGCTCTGTTAAGCGTTGCTCAAAGCGCACTGTTAGGCTGATACTCGTAGAACTTCTCGCCGTCCTGCTCGCTGCTGAGCCGCAGCTTGTGCTCCTTGAGCAGCTTGCTCAGATGGTGGCTGACGTTGTAGGCAGCTGCGGGCCAGAGCTGCTCGGGCGTCTCCTTGTAGACGACCTTGACGACGTCCAGCGCCTGCCACGCCTTGCCCGGGCGCTGGCTGAAGAAGTGCAGGATCTGCTCCTCGCGCTGGTTGCGATGGTTAATGTAGAACTCGATCTTCTCGACCGGATCTGCTATGACGTTGCCATGGGCGGGATATATGATGGACGGCTTGATGTTCAGTATCTTCTTCAGGCTGTGCATGTAGTCGAAGAGGTCCTCGAAGACGGCGGTGCCCTCGCCTGCGAAGCATGCAACACAGTTCAGTGGAGATCCTCGAGCATCGAGGATTCGGCCCTCACTCACCCAGTATGCAGTCGCCGCTGAAGAGCGTGCCGTCGTCCATGGTCAGCACGACGTGGTCCGTTGTGTGGCCAGGCGTGTGCACTATGCGCACCTTGGCACCCGCGACGGCCAGCTCCTGATCGTCCTTGAGCTGCTGCACGGATATGTGAGCGGGTATCTCCTTGCAGGAGTCGTCGCTCGAGTCCTCCAGACTGCGCGGAAACTTGTAGACCAGGCAATCTGCATTGATGGGCACTACGGTTAATAAAGACGCACACAGACATAAGTCGCATAAGTCAAATAGTCTCAACTATTCAGCCATTATTGGGCACCTTTGTCCGCCAGCTGCTTGCTGCCCACAATGTCCTTGACCCCGCCCACGTGATCGTGATGCCAGTGGGTGAGTATGATTGTGCTTATTGTGGCCTGCTCCTGGCGCAGCACGCCCTTCAGGTGGTCTATGTACTGCGGCACGTCCTCATCGCCCGTGTCAATGAGTATGCGCCTGGGAAGAGAAGAGAATTGAACTTTGGATTCGACTCGGAATTCGATTCGTACTTTTTGCCATTGCCCAGCAAATAGGTGTTTGTGCCTTGCAGCGTCATCGGACTGGGATTGCAGCCTAGTATGCGTATTATGGAGGCGCTGAGGCGCGTTACCGGCGGTATTAGTGCCATAATACTTGTATTATTCAATATAAGCCGTTGATTCTTAAGCACGTAAATAAAGCACAGGCAAACGTTATCGTTGATCAGCTGCTCCGCAATAGTGATGCGAGCGCAGAGGGTGTGCACTTACTATCGATAGTTGGCGCCAAGCTATTCAGCAGTTGATAGCGGAGACACCCTGTGGTTGCCCCAATGCATTTGCATTAATTTATGTTGTATTTCTTCATTAAATACGAGCCTGGCATATTTATGGGAAATTTTATAGCGCTTAAGCATATTTCAGCCAGAGCTTAGGCATAACTACCTTGCGGCATCAAGATGTATCGCCTACTAGCCATAGTATAGCCAGTTCATTTGTTATCGATATCTGGCGCCAACACTTAATTTCAAAATTCAAATTTATAACAAACTCAAATGAATGAAATTGTTTGCATTATTTTTCGTAAGTTTTCTTTATTTTTGTTTTGTTTGCTTTTCTTTTGACTAGGATGCAGATGCTGTATACATACTATACATGTATATATATAGATAACTATTTTTTGTTCTTTTGTTTTGCTTTTCTTCATTTTGATGCGTTTACATATTACAAAAATTATGAACTTCAAAAAGTCCAACTATCTGTTTTGTTAATATCTTTGCTTAGGTTTTTAGAAAGAGAGAGAGAGAGCGAGAGAGAGAGAGCAAGACAGATAGACAGAGAGAAAAACAAATTGTGCCTGCATACAAGATAAGATAAGATATAAAAATAATAATAAAACAAAAAAAAAACATACAAAATACGAAATACAAATAAATTGTCGTTATATATATGAATAAAGTAAGAGTTGGTTGAAAATGCATTTCGTGTTCGTAATTTACATAATTATAGTAGGTAATACATACATAAATCGAGATATAGCTAAGAGCTGGATAATTGAGTTTTGCATTCTTGAATAATAATATCTGATGCATATATATATATAGCTAAAAATTAAGGGTTTCGTTTTGTTTCGCTTCTATATGATATTGCATTACTTTTTGGATTTCGTTCATTTAAGTTTAAGTTTAACTTTTATTTATTTATGCATTAATGGCCACGCGTGTTTGTCTTGTCTTTTGTGTGTTTGTTTCTTTCTTTGTTGTTTCTTTTTGCAAAAAACAAAAAAAAATGTTTTATTGAACACATTTTTTGACCTGGCTAATTCCTAAAGTTATTTCATTTCCTTCCTTTTCTTTTAGCTGCCTTTCTTAATATTGTATATATATAAAAATAAAAAAGATACATCCTATATATATATATATAGATATACGCTAGATGCTCGCTATATATAATATAATGCGGAAGAGAACATAAAACAAGGGGGAAGAACAAAACGGGAAAGTTAAAACAACCCAATGAATGGAGCGAGAAGAGCTTGACTAAACTATTGGAACTATTCTCACAATATGCACTAGATAATGATTGATGATTCCACGTTCATTTCGATTGTTTGTTTGTGTGTGTGGGGCGTGTGGGGCGTGTGGGGGGAGGAGGGGTTTCAACTATATATGTAAATATCTATATAAAAATGTGTATACTATATATACGGTATATATATACGTATAGACTGACTGTTGTATCGGTCATCTTAGCTGATCATCTCGCGGTACTTCAATTTGTGCTTCGATAACATATCGGTGACGGTCACCAGCTTTTTGATCGATAGTATATGCGATAGTTCCTGCAATTCCGGCAGATACGAAACGCAAATGTGATGCAATGTGGCTAATTCGCGACCTGCGGGGCGTACGGAAACAGAATTTAGCTATCGATAAATATCGATGACTGCGCACTCGGCTTACCCGTATCCTGTGCATTGTGGTTAGTATTCTGCTCGCCGAACATGCCCAGCGGCGGATTCGGATCGCTGACCAGCGACAGCTGATCCAAGAACACAATCATGCGCTCCTTATTCTTGAGTATAAACGGATTCACCACCTCCATATATTGTTCCTGCGGGATTGCGAATGAATCGATTAATCGATCAGCTTATCGAGACTGCCATTAACTCACCTTGCCGCCAAATTCGATGAGATTTGCCAGATTCTGCAGGCATTTGGCCACCATGATCAAAGACCGGGTTGCCGCCGTCGGCGGCGTCTCGCTAACCAGGCCGAACTGCCGCGGATTGAGCAGCGAGGGACAGAGCAGACGCAGGAATATAAAACCGGAGACGACGCGCGTGCGCACCAGGCGCTCCGTCGGCCACTTGGCAACGACCGCCTTCTGCAGGCAGTTGCAGATGTAGCGCACGTTGCGCGGACAGGCGTCCGGCGAGGTGAATATCGACTGGGTGACCAGGTCGAGTATCTGCAAGAGGAACTCGGCGTTGGTGCACGCGTCGTCGTTGACATCCATTTTGGTTGGGTTCAGCTCCGCCGACTGCTTGCTCTCCAGGATGCGCTGCACCGTCTCGCTGACGGCCGACTGCAGGAAGCCGCTGCACTCGGTGCGCATGTACAAGTCCATCAGGGTCGTCGCCAGCGAAGCGCCGCGGAACAGGGTCGTCGTCTCGTTCTCCCGGGCCACCTCCGCCTGGCAGAGGATGCGTATCAATTCCGTCTCGCGCTTCTCGTGCCGAAAGACGCGCAGCAGCGCCGTGGCCAGCGGCACGCGATCGTTGTGGCAGAGCTCCGCCAGCGCCTTCACGGCGTACAGCTCCGGCTCGAGCAGCAGCTGCTGCAGCGGGCTGTACTCCTCGCACGGCATTATCAGATCGTCCAGATAGCGCATGCGCAGCCGCAGCGAGCCCCACTCGCCCATCGGCGTCATGCCCGTCAGCTTGTACCAGTCCTCGGTCTCCTGGCCGTTCTTCAGGCTGGCCAGGTCGATCGTCAGCTCGGCCACCTCCGAGTCCTTGCCGCGCTTGCCGCGCGAGACGACGGTAATCGTTAGGGAGACAACGTCCGGCGGAACATCGCTGAAAGTGGAACAATGTGAATATATCATTCAATTTGGAACGGAACAATGGAATTGGGGCACATGTTTATGAAAAAATAGTCCGATTTTAACTTTGTTAAGAGTCTGGGAAAGTGTGAAACGACAGAATTTATACACTTGTATAGGTGAAATGTTGAACGGAACGATGGAATAAGAAATATAGACAGAATTGAGAGTGAAACGATGGAATTTGCACACTTGTTTATGGAACAATGGAATGTGCTGTACAGCCATGTGTCGCACATCAGGTAAAACACTAAATGAAACAATGGAATTGAGAGTGGAACGATGGAATTGACACACTTGTTTATGGAACAATGGAATATGCTGTACAGTCGTGTCCCTCACATTGGGTAATACACCAACTGGAACGATGGAATTGAAACAATTCATGACAAAACCAAGATAAACACTTACTCAAGCACGAACTCCTCCTCCCAGACGGGCTCCGGCGCAATCTTCACCCTGGTCTTGCCGACCTTGACCTGGTTCAGCGAAATACTGCAGTAGGGATGTGGCACGAGTTTGAATGGCAATCGGTGCGCCTCCAGCACATGCAAGTTGAGGCAGCGCAGCTCGCGCAGGCGCGAGACCTTCTTCTGGGCGCGGCTCAGCTGCGAGTCGCACTGGGCCTTCAGGGCGTTGATCCACTCCACGTAGCTCTCCTGGCTGGGCGCGCACAGGTAGGTGACGGTGGCCAGGCAGGGCAGGGCGCGCTCCACGATCTGGAAGCAGTAGGGTCGCTCCCAGAGCGAGTCATGGCACTGATATAGATAGGCGCACGATAGATCGATTAGGCCTTTTGGTTTAGTCTTTTTGGGATTGTCGTAGAAGCAGAGCTGCGTCTCGGTGCCGTCGTTGATCAGCGCGAAGTACAGCTGCTTCCACTTGGTCGTCTTGTCCGACTTCTTGTTGAGGTGCCCGTGGTGCTTGATGCCCTTGATCTTCTTCAAGCCAATCTGATCGCGGCACTCGCGCAGCGTTGCGTAGATCTTCTCGGCCGCCTTCTCCACCACGTACTGCTGGTTGAACTCGGGCTGGGTGCCATTGACCACGGGATGGTTGAGCGAGTGGCCCTCGACAATCTGCTCCTTGCGATAGCGATTGATCACCGCGTCGAGGCACTCGAACGTCCGGCCGCCCATCAGATAGCGCACGCCCTTCTTCTCGATGCGGAACCTCTGTATCTGATTGTTGATGTGAAAGAAGAGCGAATAGTCCCCGGGTGAGTTGTCGCTGGGTCGCACCAGGAAACTGCCAGGACCAGCTGTGAAATGGAGAGGAAGAGCAGTTAGTGGAAGTTATCGATAACACGCTATATATTGCAAAATTGTTGTATCTATTGGTCAATATATAGAGCTCTTTTAGCTGCACATAAGCAGTTGATTAAGTATGCTCTGCATATCGATATTTATCGATTGTTACACTACGTTTCTTAATATACCAAAATGTTTTTGTATGTAAGAAAATGAGTTTTTCCTGGTAATACTAAAATATATTCAAATGACTTTTTAGACTTGACTCTCTTCGTTATCGATAATTTTTCAGACTACTCTGACTACTCACCCTTGACCAGCATATCGACGGCCTCGTTTTTGGTGCAGTTTGGATGGAACCAGGGGAAGACCGTATTGGGATCGATAGACACATCCAGATCATCGACCAGCTCACGAAAGATCATGCCCTGCTCCCCGGTCCGATGGGCTGTCACCCACAGCCAGCCGTCGCCCATGTCATTGTGCACGAAGAAGATGTCGCCCTTCTGGAAGCTCAACTCATCCGTTTCCGGCATTTTCGTATATGGCAAAATGGCAACCACGCGTTTCTTGTCGTTCACTGGCTCGGGCGGAGCGACGGGTATGACCAGGCGTTCGCGCTTCAGCAGATCACTGCACGACGTATAATACCCAACGAGATCGCTCAGCGAAATGAACTGACGTCCGCCAATGTAAAAGTCTCCGCAGACGGCCGTAATGCTACAAGGATGGGGAGAAATGGTAAAGTTTTAAATGTTATCGATATATCTCGACTAATGCTATCGAATAGTTGTAAATGCATACACAGGTATCTTTTATTTGGTTTTAAAATGTAGGCAACAATCTCAGAATAATATCAAGGAAAATAAAGTTATCGATAAATTGACTAAACTTAAGAGCAATTCGGTTCTTGTTAGTTTTTCTTATATCCAACAAGAATCGAATCGAAAACAAAAATCAGAAGTCTACTTTAACTTTACAAACTCTTATAAAAATCACATTTGATCACAAATCTAGTTTATCGAACTATCGATAGTTCCTTTGTATATCTAATTTGAATATAGATCATCTAACTGCCAAAGAAGTTAGTGTTGCATGCACAGAGGGTATCAGTCAGTCGCGCAAACTTACCGAAAATGATTAATGCCCGTGCGACCACAATAGCTGAGCACATAGGAACCAGGCTTGCGATCACTTTCGCGCACTTGAACGGGAGCAGAAGGCGGATATCAGCACAAGTCGATGAATGGGTCTATATGGTATACTCACCCAGATAACTGCCCAACTTGCCGCTGCCACGGAGACGTGCCTCCGCCGAGTAGCGATCCAATCGTCCATGGTACCACTCACTCTCCGGCGGTGCAATTATCGCCGGACGTTCGCCTGCAAGCAAATAATGTTGAAAAATGTGCCAAATTAACAGCATTGCACAACACGCAAGCGACAATACAGAAACGAAAACAAAACTGAAAAAGAATATCGATTTTGCCAGATACCCAAAGTGAAATACCCTAGCTTTAGCCGTTTTATGAGAAGCTGTAGAGAAGCTTACTACACAAATATCTGCTGAAGTAGATAACGATTTATCGATAACACACAGACATACTGAATCGATATTCACTTGCTTTTCTTATCAAAAACGGTTTGTGGACAAAGACTTATTTTAGATACTCTCAACATAAACAAACTTACTATAAAAACTGTTCTTTTCTTTGAAAATCATGTATTTAAGCACACGAATAATTATCGATAACAATGTGCAGCAATTTCTGCACGAATTCTCATGTGTGCACATTCGATGACACAGCCAGCAGACTCTATGAACTGCAATGTTTGGCTATCGATATGAGGCGATAGCTACAATGAGCCGACATCAATTGATTACGTATATATACATATGTTTATACATATATATGTATATGTGTGTGCATATGTATGTACATATATGTAATTGTATGCTTTTGATTGCACTTGCTCTATACCCTAATGATGAAATCATAAGAATTATCAAACAACAAAACGACCGCAAGCTGCGCAGTTTCTAAACACACTAAAAGCAGCAAAAATAAAAAAGAATATTCCCATTTCAATATATAAGTGTAGAAGTGTGCGCATATTTATTGCTGATTAAAGCTACTGTATGTGTGTATGTGTGCGTGTGTGATAACCGATAGCATGTGATGAAATGCAGCTAGTCTAGGGGCCAGCGGCCATTTTGTCAATACGGCTGGCAACGCTGCCACAGAAAAAATGTTGACAGCGATCAATTGTCAACAAATGCATTTATCGTTTGTCAAATTGAAATGCGATAAGCGCTCACGCACACACATGCAGCTAAAGGTCACGCATGTTGAGAGAAACAGAGAGAGAGACAGAGAGAGAGAGCTGGCAATGCCGTCATATAAACTGACAGCGATCAATTGTAGGTGAAAGAAAGGCAGAGAGAACGCGAGAGTGGGCAGAGACCAACTTAAGCGCAGTCGCATGACTCACAGACAGCTACGCAGACGCAGAAATTGCCAAAGCTTTGGCTTTATTTGTTTCTCTTTTGTTTTTGAATTTGTGACGCGTGACGCATTGGCACGCGCGCTTATAACATAAAGTAGCCCGTACAATGCACCTTGGCTGCCTAGAAGCCAGACACAAGGCTGCGCTTGCAAACAGCTGATGATTCACCTAATGTAAACACACTCATATATTGAACCGCATCTGTGTGTGTGTGTGTGTGTGTGTGTTTTGAGGCATACAATCTATTTACATACATACATATGCATTAATGTAGATTTGTTTGAATGTTGCCATATGTTTACAATTAGGGGGCAGCGAACAACGCAAAGCCATGAGTTCGCCTTGCGAACCGGTTCTATGTAATAATAAAATGCATACAAAGGGCACTGATTCATTGTGTGTATGTATGTGTTCAACACTCACCATTCAGCATATGCGGCCCATCGAATTCATCCTGATCCAATTCCTGTGCCAGATCGTTCAAATCAATGCCACCAGCGGCCATCATGGCGCCGAGACCCGTTATACCGCCCAATGCCGCTAGGTTGCCGTCATCGGAGCCGCCCGTTGGCGAGCCGAGTTTATCTTTCTGTATGACAACGTCCACATTACCCAAACGCATTAAATCTGCCATTGATTGGTATTTTTGTTGTATGTATGTATGCGGTATGTAGTATGTGGTATGTGCGTGTTTTGGTATTTTTTTGGTTACTTTTTATGCAAATGCAAATATGCGTATGCGCTTATGTATTTGTATGCTGTTTATCTATGTGCGTAAGCAGCTGTGCAGATGTTTGTATGCGTGTATTACGTATGTATGTGTGTGTTGTTGTTGCTTTGTTTTGGCTATGGCGCTGTGCAGCAGCAGCAGCGCACGCTGCGCCCAACTCACAATAATAATAATAATAATTGTTGTTGTTGTTGTTGTTGCTGTTGCTGCTGTTGTTGTGCCGGTGATGCGTCGCGCTGTAATAATAATGCAAAATAGACGCAGGCGACAAAAGCCAAAAAGAAATAGAGAGAGAAAGAGAGAAAGCATGAGTTAGTGAGAGCGCATGTATATATGTATGTATGTATGCATGTGTGTGTGTCTGACTGTGCATGCGTCTGTGAAAGCAGCCAAGACTTTGCGTGTGTGTATGTGTATGTGTGGCCGTGTGGGTGGCGTTAATGAGCGAATAGAATGTACAAGCAATTTGTTATAAACAAAGTGCAATATGCATGACTGCCGCATTTATCTGCATGCGAGTTAAGGCGCCTGAGTGTGTGTGTGTGTGTGTGTGTGTATGTCTCTGCAAGAGAGTGCCGGCAAAAGCATGTAAGCAGAGAGCGCGCCGCCGTCTCGTCATTGTCGCGCACTTACAACATGCATGTGTGTCTGCGTGTGTGTCTGTGTGTATGTATATGCTGCATTAGAGCTGTGATGTCTCGTTCAGACTTTTTGTTCATTGCAACTAGTTAAATTGAGCAGCTGAACTAGATCACTTACTAATATTTATGCAAATCAATTATATTTGTTAGCAAAATTATAATCAATAATTAATAATTAAAAGGCGATGGAGCCCAATGAGCAAATGAACAGTAATACTTGAATAATCCATTTGCTCATTTAGTGACGCATGCATGAACTTTTCAGCTAATTCAATTGAACGAGAAAGTACAACTCAATGCTGTATATATACACACACACACACACACACACACACATCTACATACAAGGAGCAATGGCACAATAAAAATCAAATGGAACCAAGAAAAACGTTGAATGAAAATTTGTCGTTTCCGTTTTGCCGTCTGACAACGAGCGCTGCGCACATACAACCCCCACCCCCAAAGTACAATCAAGAGTTCAGAAACAGCCGAGAAAACAATGAGTAGAGTTTTCTGTCATAGACGATAGGCAATACTTTTTACTTTCAAATATCTTTTATTTTAAGCGCTCGCTTATCCAAATACCGTTACCGTTTCAATTTAACGAAACGTATGTATGTATGGGTGTGCATGTTTGGTTGACCATTCGTGAACGGGAAAAAATACGAATACGAATATACGTACTCAAATTTTGGACTCCACCCTCTTGGGGTATGGCCACCCCTTTTCAAATACACTGGCAGTATGCGACACGCACACACACACATTCATACACCTAAGGCAGACTAGCTCGGGGCAATGCAAACGAATAAGGCAACAAAAGAAAGCAGCAGAAATTGTCTACACTTACAATGTATACGTCTCTATGTATGTATTGTGGATATGTGCGCGCCTCTGTGTGCTTGTGTGTGTTGTGTATGAATGTGTGTAGGTGGGTATGTGTAAATTTTAGCACCATACACGAGACGACGATGCACACAGACACACGGGAGTCGCACACTAACACAAAGAAAACAAAAAACACGATCGGCACTGTTCAGGACATTTCCAATACGGTATTCTTCCTTATATTTATTTGGCAAATTGATTCACCGAATTGTCGTTTTTGGAAAGCACAGCCAATTTAGAAATATTTTGGGGGTTCGCCGTTGCTGTGTGCCCGCACCGTACCCGTACAATACGCGTTTTGTTTTGCGGCGCACACACACATTGGGGATGTTGATATCACGGCATATCGATACATCGATTCATCACATGGCGATACTTGTATTGTTTACCATATCGATATTTGCAATCGGGCCGTTGTTAATAACAACGACAATAAGATTTCAACAAATACTTAAAATAAAACAATTGTTGTGTTAAATATGTATTTAAAATTGTACAAATCAATAACCTAGGTTACAAATTTTCTGCCTTTATATTTTTTTAACTAATAATATTTTTTTAATAAATTACATAAGTGATGTTTGATAATTTATCTCTCCGCAGCTGTTTTATTCAATATCGACAATCAGCCATCTCTGAGCACGATAGTCCATCGATATATTGATCGGTACACAGTTCGCATCTCTATTACAAAGTATTGCTTTTAACTTTTGGACAATGCGTGCGCGTTCTTGTCGTTTGTTGATGGTCGTTGGTGCGTTCAAATAGTTAAATTGAATAGCAAAAGTGAAAAATACATATATAAGTATCAGCAAAGACAACGCCAGTTGAGTTGATAAGGAGCTAATCAGGAGCTCCGCCATTGGCAGCTAGCCGCACTCTTGGCCAAATAAACACGCACACACACACACACACAGCACCTCTACTTACCATATACGTACATACATAGCTATTGTAATTGGCTGCAGGTTGCAGCTGCAGCGAAAATCCCTAGCACAGCGGACGCGGCTCTTCAATAATGATCAATCTGGACACAACAAATAAAAATCAATCGTCAATAATGCAGCCGTTGCCATTTTTCCAGGTAAGCGGCAGAGTTACTAAGAAATTGCAAATAAAACAACAGTAAATGCAGCAGCGTGTCATATGTTCCGATTGACATTCAATAAATTTGCTATTGTTGTTAGAGCCCAGAGTATTGCGCATTGTTAATTCAGTTTGCTCACGAAACGCGCGTTGATAAAAAACAAACACACACACACACACACTTGCGTGGCTGTGTACACATACACTACACATACACATACACATACACATACACGTACGCACACCCACAGGCGTACGCAGCTGTTTTGCACAAACACAGACGCGCTTAAGTGAATAAATTATAGCAAGGCTTTGAGCAGACTTGAACGGCGTAAGCCCAGCCCAAAAAAAACAAAACAAAAAAGAAAAAAAAAACAGCTGCGTCGCACTTTACAGATGCGAAAAGGGGCACGGCAAAGCCAGCGATAATCGGCGACAACAACACAAACAAGTGCTCAACGTCAATAACGGTACTTTGCCTATGCCTTTGTGTCGAGGCGCTGCCATTCGCCAGCCCTGGTCGCAGGCACTGATAAGCCCTCGATAAGGCGCACAACAACAGAAAGCCACAACAAGACTCCCATTTGCGTGCTCATACTGTTGTTATTTACAATTCCAAGCAAAACAGTAAGAAAAACAATGAGTACAAAAGCAGTTGGCTAACTGTAAATGCTCGATGTTTGTAAATAAACCCTTAGGCGGACAGTGTCGCAGATCTTCTAATGCAACAATTCAGTGAATGTAATCAGCAAGTGAGACTGAAGGAATTTCATTGCCAACTCTATTTCACAACTAAATGTTTTATGACTCATGATTTAATCATTATTCTTCTAGCAGTAAGACAGAAGGGACACATAAGGGTTAAGCGCGCCCTGTTAATAACTGCATTAACAGAATGCAAACGCAAACTCGCTGTTAACGTAGCGAGATTCTGTTGCTGTTAGCACACACACACACACACACACACGCACGCAAGCAGGCACACATACACAGAGGTGCACATGCTTCCAGGCAAATATAATAACAAAAGAAATGCTCGACGTTTATTTGTTGTTTGTTTTTATTTATTTTAAATTGCGTCGTCACTTTTTGAGTAGTCGCAGCAAACGCTGTCCGCAAGGCGCTGAGTCACCAAAATCAGCGCTCAGCCGCTGACCCCACTGTATATTGTAAGACAATTGATTTACACAGCTGCTAAGAGGCGCAATTAATCGACAATTCGCCCTTAGAGATGGCCTTTCTAGTGTCCATAACAGAGGTGCGCGACACAATGCAAAAAACTAACTCATTCGCTTAACATGCTCACTCTCTCTCTCTCTCTTTCTCTTTCTCATTCTCATTCTTTACACACACACACATACACACACACATGCATGCAGGACGAGGCCTTGCGATTGGATGTGATAAACGATGCCGAATTTAAATCGATACCATTCATCAACACGAACGAGCACGACTCGATTGACAACGAGAACGGGGCGACGACGCGCGCATTTCTCTTTCTCGACGCCGATGAGAATCTGCAGATAGCGACCCCGGAGCTGTTCTGCAAGAAGCTGAAGTGCCAGAGTCTGGATAAAATCAAAGTGATCTCAATATTCGGCAACACTGGAGATGGCAAATCGCATACGATGAATCAGGTCTTCTTCGACGGCGAGCCCGTGTTTCGCACATCGCCCGAGCAGAGCTCCTGCACGATTGGCGTCTATGCGGCCATGCAGCGGGAACAGGGTGTCCTCTGCTTGGACACGGAGGGGCTGTTGGGCACCACGGCCAAAAGCAACAAGCGCATGCGCATGCTACTCAAGGTGCGTGCGATTAATCGATAACCGGACTCTCGACCCGATATACCTATGCCCTGTCTGGTTTTTCCACAGATTCTGGCCATTTCGGACATTGTTGTCTATCGCACGCGCTCGGAGCGCCTGCACAGTGATATGTACGAGTTTCTGGGCACCGCCTCGAAGGCGTTCTGCCTGCATTTCACCCAGGCGCTGCAGGCCATGGGCAACGGCAGCACTCTGGGACCAGCTGTGATCATATTCCATGAGACTCACTACACAAAGCCGCTGGAGAGCAGTAAGTACCGTGTATCGATAAATATCGATATGCCAAAGAGTTGACAACGATAAAGACTATTATTATTGATTGTACAACTATCGATGACTTATACGTTGCTTATATCGATAATAATCGATATACATTATTGTGTAATTATAAGTGCTAGGGAATTTAAATGCAGTTTGCAAACTCTTATATAGTATATACCCTGAGAATCCCTTGTAATATTGCTCTTCTGTCTCTTTAGCCGTGGAGGAGAGCGCCGAGGACAAGCTGCGCAACAATTTCGCCCTGCTGAACTATGAGACGAACGCGTTCAGCTCGCTGCGCTACGTGGGCATCCAGACGGACGCCAAGAAGCCAACGAATTTCCAAAAGATCAGCGACGCACTGCACCTGGAGATAGAGAACACGGCGGTGCGGTCGCCGCGGCAGCCCGCCGTCGTGTTCAAGGCGATGAAGCTGCTGAACCAGAAGTTCGCTGGCGAAATCATCGAGAAGGCGATCAATCCCTTCCCGGAGCAATACTTCACCTGCAGCGCCCACTGCGAGTCCTGCAGCCGGCGCTGCCAGCGCTCCATGGGCCACGTGAGCGACGGCGAGCCGCACTTCAACACGCAGCCCTGCAACTACCAGCACCAGTTCGGCAACAAGCTGTACCTGTGCAAGGCCTGCTACAACAACGGCAAGGAGATCGTGGTCAGCGTGCGGGCGAAGGGGCAGACGGACACCGCCTGGTCGGGCCTGGCCAAGTACGTGTGGAAGGGCGACGTGATCGAGTGCCCCTACTGCGGCGAGATCTATCGGGCGTGGCAGTACTGGTACGGCAACAAGTCGCCCGAGGCATCGGTGGTGCAGTAAGTACCGTGAGACGACCCACTCACTCACTTCCTCGATAACTGACTCCGTCAATCTCCTGCAGCGTTCAGGTGGTGCACGTCTGGAAGGGCGGCAACGCGGCCCTGCGCGCCAATGCGCACTCCGCCCAGATGGTGCTCGACAGCGTCAACAGCATCAGCGAGGCGTTCACCAACATCTCGGCGCCGTGGGCCAAGGCCTTGAGCGGCATGCTGGCGGACAAGGTGGCGCCCAGCTACTGGCGGCCCAACCAGGAGATCATTGTAAGCAAACAAGTGCATCTCGCATACCCTGTAATCCTGTAACATGTGCGGTAGCTGCAACAGGCAGAGCTGCCTGTTATCGGTATCGATAAATATCGATTTGCCTCTGCTTATGGCTGCAGGGTATCTGCTGCGTCTAAGCATTCACCGACTCCGTTCTCCGTTTCGCATTGCAGATGTGCCACGCCTGCAGGCGCAGCTTCGAGAAGACCGGCATGCCCAAGCATCACTGCCGCGGCTGCGGCGAGGGCTTCTGCCACACCTGCAGCCAGCACAGGCTGCCCGTGCCGGGGCGCGGCTGGCTGCAGCCCGTGCGCGTCTGCAACGACTGCTACGAGCAGCTGCAGCGCAAGTCGGACGCGACGCCAGGTAAGAAAGCCGCAAATGATCGAGCGACAGGTGAAGAGAAGGGATCTGAATCGAGAGAGAGAGAGAGAGATCAAAGGAGAGCCAGCATATTGGCAGAGAGAGAGAGAGAGAGAAAGCGAAGAATGATAAATACATGCAGAGAGATTCTAACTTCTACTCCTACTCTCTCTTACTCTCTTTCTCCATCTACAGCTGCAGCAGGAGGCAGAGAGAGAGAGAGAGAGAGAGAGAGCATATAAGGAGGAGGATATGAAAGAAAGAGAGAGCACGTTAGTGATAGCGAGAGAAAATTACAGCGGAATCTCTCTAAGAGAAAGAAGGATTAGCATAGCACTCTCTCTGTATAGCTCTCTCTCTCTCTCTCTCTCTCTCTCTCTCTGTCTCTTAGTAAATTTAGATAAAAGGAGTATATGTAGGATTGTATGCAGAGTAAGAGCAAAGCTCTCTCTACTGATAACGACAGACCTACCTCGGTCCATATATAGGCATTAGTCTCTAGTTCTCTTTCCATAGCTATCACTCGATATTTGTCCATATCTCATGTCTTTCTCTACTTTCTATCTCTATCTCTCTTTCTCTCTTTAGGCTCTCGGCCAACGAACGATGAAGGCGACATCCTGGTGCGGAAATATGGCGAGACGATCTACAACACGATCAGCAGCGTCGCAGCCGTGGCCATAGACTACCCCAAGGGTGAGTTAGGCATAGATGAAGTAGAAGAGGAAGAGTCCAAGTAAATTTCCCTTTGTGAATCCACAGCTATGATCAAGGACAGCGCGCGTCCTGCCTATTGGGTGCCCGATGCGGAGTCGCCCAATTGCTTCATATGCAAGTCCGTTTTTGGACGCGCCGAGGAGCTGGAGCTGGCCAAGAACTCGAGTGAGCGAGGCAAGCCAAAGGCCAGCAGCAGCAGCAAAACAGATGCCAGAGGCAGCGGCAGCAGCAGCAGCAGCAATGGAGGAGGTGGAGCTAGAGCTGGTGCAGGAGATGCACCTGGTGACTGCAGACGGCATCACTGCCGGCGCTGCGGGCAGGCGATCTGCAGCAACTGCTCGAAGCGGCGCATGCCCGTGCTGGAGCGCGGCTGGCAGACGGATGTGCGGGTGTGCGACGCCTGCGCCTGTGTGCCGAGCGGGTCGCAGCCTGGCGGCAGCAGCATCAGCAGCGCCATTTCGGACGCCCTCAACGAGGACGAGGCGGCGGTGGCAGCGAACGGGCCGAGCGAGAATCGCCGCGGGAGCAACAGAAGAAGCAGCAATCGCAGCAACAGCAACAGCAACAGCTCCAGCTCCGACTACCGCAACTGCAATGCTAGCGACGACGTCAAGGCCAAGTCCGAATGAGACGCGGCCCGCCAGGGCACGCCCAGCAGCCAGGCCCGTGCCCAGCCCGATTCCGATCAACCAGTCACAATTTGGTCCATGTGCCCCGGCAGGCGCAAGGCTCCTTAATCCGTTGCTGCTCCTCGACTCGCCACAAAGAATCGTACAATGTGATACTATATGTTCTGATACATGTCTATATATATAGACGGAGAGAGAGAGAGAGAGAGAGAGAGAATGCATGCGTATATCTATCTATACATGTGTATATAAAAGTTAAGCCCAAGTAATACCTGTATGTACATATATATAGTTGATATAGTTATGTCTCTACTTCTTTATTTTATCTTTTTGTTTTCTATTCAAATTGCATCTCTGTGTCGAAAAGAATCGAACTTCGATTCTTTTCTCATCTAGCTTAATTGTTGAACAACAAATTTAATAAAAATCAAACCAAATATCTTTAAAATAGAGTTTTGAAATGAATGTGTTTATGTTGGATCGATCTAGCGGAAATAGAAGGACGCGGCAAACTATATATGCTCCATAAATATACATTCATGATCAGCCTGATGGGCTGCGTCGCTCTGGCTATGTTAGAACTGAGTTCGATCTTGTGAGGAATGCACAGCTTGCGGATACCTTGACCCAATCAACAAATTGAAGATCTTTTACATTTAGTTTCTACTGAATTCCCGTTCTAGGCTCGAATATATTCACTTTCTACGATCGCTTTGATAAACCTAATCAAATAATAAACTGAAAATTTAGTAAAACTCAGGTTTTGTTTTTGTTTTGTTTATTTAATTATAATATAGCATGGTTGTTGTTCATTTGTTGTATTTACTTTTAAAATAATTATAGTATTATTCCATATACATACACGTATATGTTTGTATGTATATATACGCATCGAACTGTTTGCTTTAACAGTTAGCTGACAATTTTTTGTATTTTTTTTCGTTTTGTTTACAATACTTTTTCCAGCAAATACTAAGAGGAAGTAATTTATTTATTAATATTTTTTTTTTTTTGTTATTTTTCTTTTCATTTTTTTCGCGTACAACAAAAAGTTTTTGACAAAACCAAAATGAAAA
Organism: Drosophila meridionalis; assembly: GCA_035045145.1. Taxonomy (NCBI): domain Eukaryota; kingdom Metazoa; phylum Arthropoda; class Insecta; order Diptera; family Drosophilidae; genus Drosophila; species Drosophila meridionalis. The sequence goes on along the minus strand of JAWNPG010000015.1, from coordinate 1,063,109 downwards.
AAAAAATTGAGTTCTAAATTTGATTTACATCGTATACATGATTTTTTGTTTGTTATAAATTTCGCCATAAATATTTAATAAAAAATTTGTATTTTTTTTTAAGTTTTTTTTTTTTGTTTTTGTTAAAGTTGTTCGTAATACTTTGTGTTTTGACAATTGTTGCTTGTGTTTTGAACTGTTATACGACTGTTATAACAGCGGCAAACTGGTATACAAATTGTAGTTATATATCTTAGTATTTCTTGAAGTATTTTCCATAGTATTTTTGTTAGGCTTGATAAATGGGAGTTCCGTTCTAGTATACATTTGTTCTTCTCTTGCTGTATAGTGTTGTTTATATATAGATATATATTTATATATATATATAGAGACGTGTATATATATAGTTCGTATTTTGTAGTATACATGCGTTCGTTTTTAGTATTTTTAGTATACAAATTGTTTTGTTTGCAGCTTAAAAACTACGACAAAAAATATATATATAAAAACTATGTTGTAAACTAATGCCTAGTCGAAAGTGTTTGCTTTTTTTTTTTACGTATTTGAGGTTTACAAAAAAGCAAAAAAAAAAAAAATTATAATTTTGTTTGCAGTTTTGAATATAAAGTTTTGTTTTTCCTTCTAATTTACTTAAGCTAAGCGCACAAAATATTACAAAAAAAAAAAAAAGTGAAAATTAAAAATGTTTTCCGTTTTTATTAATTAATTTGATATTGCAACGCAAAGGATTTTATTTGTGTATATAGGGATATATACGTCTATAGCTCCAATGTGTGTGCGTGCCCATATATGGATATATATATAAAGAGATATATGTATATATTTAAGATTTGTATTTCATTTTCTTCTAGCTTGACTTAATATATATATATATATAGTTATATATACGCACGTAGTGCCTGTGCGTGTTGTTGTTGTTGTTGTTGTTCGGTAACAAGATCTCGGGCATTGCCCAAAACTCTTTATAAATTAGGACATAATCGTATACATATTTGATTGTATGCTACACACACACACACACACACACGCACACGCACACACACACATTGTCATTACAGAAATAAAAAAAACTTAAGGTTTTAATGAATTGTTGTTTGTTTGTTGTTAGTTGTTTGTTTGCTATTGTTGCTGTTGTTGTTGTTGTGGTTTAGCTTTGGCCCGCCTATCCTCAAGGACTTAGATCCTGATGCAGATTGGGATCGTAGCCGCCCATGCTGTTGTCGTATGGCTGCTGCTGATCGTAGCCGCCGGAGCCGCCCATCGGATAGCCCATCGAGTCCTGTGGCGGAGCTGGCGACATCATGGGCGTGGTTGTGCCGCTCGGTGGCCCGGCCATTGAATAGGGCGAGGCGCCGGCCGCCTTTTTGGCTGCATACAGATTGGCCTCCTCTTGGGCCTTGCCGATGTTCTTCTTGTAGCGAATGCGCTTGTTGCCGAACCAATTCGATACTTGTGACACCTGCAAGACATCAAGTAATTGGCGATAAGTATCGATAGCTATCAGTGGCGATAAAAACCGATTCGACTTACTGTTATGCCACACTTGCGCGCCAGCTCCTCCTTGGCCTCTTCGGATGGATACGGATTACTCAAGTGACTATAGAAATACTCGTTCAGGATCTCCGACGCCTGTTTGCTGAAGTTGCGTCGCTTGCGGCGAGCGTCGAGGAAGCGCGACCGCAGTATCATCACCGCCTCGCAGGTCGATTGTTTCAGCTGCATTTGGATGGAGCTGAACTTCTTGTGTATGATCTGGACCATGCGCTCGATTTCTTTGGGTGTGATGGGTCTGAGGAGCGAGAGGAAGAACGAATGCCAAGGCAAATGTTAGTCTAGTTTATGCTGCTCAAAGATCGATTAATTAGTATCGATAAGTATTTGATTTGTCAAATGTCTAGCTAGCTCGTTCCCCATCTTCCTCTTTCTTTTTTAGCTAATGAAGCATCTAATCAATTTATCTTCTTCCGCCCCTGCCCAATGATCGATTAAATGCTATCGATAAGTGTTGGTTCACTCAAATGTCTAGCTAGCTCGTTCCCCATCTTCCTCTTTCTGGCTTAGCTATTCAAGCATCTAATCTATTTAGCTTCTTGCTCTCCTGCTCAATGATCGATTAAATGCTATCGATAAACGTTTGACTAGTTGCACGTCTAACCGTTTCTTTCTTTCTGTTAGCTATTGCCTTAACTCCCACTCTCTTATCTTAAGCTCTTAGTCCTCTCTCAATGTGTTTTGCTTATCAAGATGTCGAAAGTTCTTTCATCGATAACTTTCAGCTCTGTCTTACCTGGTGCGGCTCTGTTCGCGCAGCAGATTCATGACGTGCGTGGTGAACTCATTGCATGCCTGCTCGTACTTCTCCAGCTCCTGGTGATAGATCTGACGAATTTGTGCCAACTTGGCTCGATAGTCCGAATGCTCGATGGCGTTGTCCGCCCCATCGATGGACAGGGAGCCGCCCTGGCTGGCAGCTGCAGCTGAGGCGGCAGCAGCACCACCGCCACCCTTCTCGGGACCAGCCACGCCCTCGGCGATGAGCATGTTGTCCAGGCGCATCAACTGTGGATCTGGTGGCTCCTCCTCTTGCGTGTTGCGAATGGAAAGGACTGCAAAAGAAGAGGAAGAACACAACTTGCAATCAGCATGCGAAGAAGAATAACAAAACTTCATTGAAAGTTCTCACTCTCCCCTCCCCCCTCTCTCCATCTCTCTCTCTCTCTCTGTCTCACCAAGGGAAAATGTTTCGACTTTCGCATTGTTCAACGGGAACTGCAAAGAACACAGCTAAAATTTTATTGTCTCGAACAGCAGGAAAAGTTTTCACTAGACACAGACACAGATACAGCTACAGACACAGGCACAGATATATAGACATCTGCATGCTGTGCTGTCATATTGTCTGGGGAAATGCGTTTTCCATTCTATACCCTGTAGTCCATGGTGAGTGCGTAACACGAGCTATATTGGCTTGATAGTTGATGCAGGAAATATATTTGATCGATAACCATAGATTTTGAAGTATTTATGTGTATCTCTACATTATCATTGATTTCAATATTCTATAATGTATCGATAAATATCGAGTCTCCTATAATAATTCTAGTAAAAGTTAACCTTAACAAATTCCTCAATTTTATTTAGATCGGTTACTAATCGATATCTGTTTTTCATAGTATTGATAGAAAAATCGATTCTGGGATAGTATTCGATTGTAAGAGATTGAGTTATCAACTTTGACATGCAGTTTCTTGGCACATTAAGTTAACTTTATCTACTCCCACTCACAATCCGGGGTATTTACTAGTCAGGCACTTCCTGTGACCAGCCTCGGCTACATTATGCTCGCCCAGTCATGGCTTTGCATGAATTAGATGCCGCACATGCCGCACGCTGCTTGTGTTTCGAATCTTAATCACGTTTCGCCAAGGAGTTAGCCAAAGCCAGAGCTAAAGCTAAAAGCATTTCGCGAATGCCAACAATTGACTCCGTCTTTCTCTCTCTCCCTCTCTTTGTCTGTTCTTTGCCTTGTCTCACGCACAAGCTCATCAGCATTGGCAGAGCGTAGCCGAGATATCCCTGGCGAAAGGACAACAGCTTTCAATGCGGCTAGGGGTATTCCTTGAGCTCCTTTCAGCTGCTTCTTCTACTTCTATGTATTATGCAGACGTTGCGAACAGAAACAATTGCTGCCAACAGGATAAGCATAAGCACAGGACATGTAATGAAATCCCAGCCCCGCCCCTCACTCCCCTATCCCTCTTCCTCCCCACTCTTTGCCTTGAATAAAACATTTCGAGCTGTCGCCTCTTAAATAGACTTAAATTTTTGAGAAACGCATTTAATAACTCCCAAACCAAAAGCATTCGAAACTTTTGTCTAAAACTTTTCGAAATGACTTTTAGCGGAAAGATAAGAAAAGTCTCTGGAAGAAGCAGAACCTGATGACGAAAGGTTTATCTAAAGTGAATTAGTTTTTGCGTCAGGTGCTTGAAAGCCTTTAAATTCTATATAAAGTAAAGTTCCTAAACGAAAGCAAGTATACAGAGCAGAATAGAGGTGTCAATGGTCAGGGTTCCCTTAAAGATAACTTAAGGCTTATGAATAATGGGAAGAGAGAAGAGCAAAAAGGGAGGAGAAGATTATAGCATGCAAGAGAAGTAGATGCAGAGTGATTATCGGCATTGGAAGAGCACAAAAGAACGGGAAATCGAACACTTCCTTCTATATGAACTTTTCATACTCAGATCAGAAATTGAACAGAGTCTCAAAACTACTCCAAGCTTGACCTTCCGCGTTGACCTGCGTCGCAGTCAATCGAATTTCATTTATATAGATTATTTCCATACCGCCAATTCCGTTAATCGCTTAATAAGCACATTAAGCGCATTAACTGCACGGCTAACAGCCGATGAAATGATGCGTAAATGTTAATTAACATTAACAGAAAGACATTAACAGCGCGTCACATTAGCATCCGCAGTCGAATGCAATTAAAGTCGCAGATGAAATTTATTTCGCCAAGCGGAAGAACATATTGGGCGACAGCTGCTCTCGCACATACATACAGAGGTGGGCGGCGGAGGCGTGGCTTAATGTTATTATAAGCATATAGAATGTTTGGGGGGTGACAGAAAGAGGCGGAGGCGAGTGTGGGCGGGGCAGCACCAACTGTTGCGACTTTTGCTTTGGCATCGGTGGTTGCTTTATTTCCTTTAAGGTTAGCCAGAATATTGCCAAAGTTTTTACCACAAAGGGCGGCTGGGGCGTGGCAGTTAAAATAAGCGTCGGCGAAGGGGACTTGTTCTGATTAGAAGAGTGCGTAAATGAAGCAATGCAACCTGCGTCTAGACAAAGTTCTTATCTCCAGTTCGTAAATCATTCAAAAGGATTTCTACCTCAGTCCAAAGTTTTATGGGAACTGCTAAATATATGTGTAGAGAGTCGATCGTAACTTGTGGAATACGATGATAAGCGAAGAATCACCACATTATTTTTAAACGTGGGCAGTTTCAAAAGTTCTCTAGAGAGAGGAAAGAGTCATACAAACCTAACTGAATCAACACTGACCTATGCGAATCTGCTGTCGCTTCACTCTTCTCTTTCTCCTGGTTCCTCTGTTCCACTCCTTTTATTTTCCTCTTTCTGACTCGTCATATCACTTTATCTGTCTTTTCTTTTGTCGTTTTCTATATCTTTTCATCTCCTTACTCTATTCTTTATCAGTGTGTTCTCCACACTCTCTCCTCAACCCTCTTCTTCTCGACTTCTCTTCGTCTCTTCCTTTTGCTCTCTCCAACTCTCCCTCTTAATTCACATCTTTATCAAGTTAAACTCGAGTTTCCTTTAATAAGTCTCTTAAGTTAGTCTTAAGCTGCTTCCCATCTTAAATTTCTCAACTACTTCACATTTCGTCTTCTTCTTCTTCTTCAGCTAGAAAGGACAACCCTTTTTCTTAGACCGACTGAGAGAAAGAGAAAGAGAGAGCGGGTGGTAGGGGGAGGTAGTTATAAAAAGGGAATTTGCGTATCTAATGAAGCATTTCGAAAGCAGCCAGCCAAATTGCAGATGGATACATAGATAGATAGAGCTGTTACCTCAGAGCAGAGCTCGAAATAGGTGGGCGTGACGGGTGGTGTATTTGAACGAGGCCAGAGCGGGCGGAGGTTTCGAATGGCATTTCCAGCTCGTAAATTTGAATGGGCCAAAAACGCAAAAAGGACGAAAGCGAAACAGGATGAAACAACAGCAGCAGGAGTAGGAGCTCGAGCTGGAGCTGGAGCAGGAGCCTGTGCCGACGGCTGACTGTTTCGTATAAATAAACATGTCGCGGGGCCTGCTATATTCCTCGGATATATATAACAGTTATATATGCATACAAACACGATTCACGATTCAAGTCGCATTAAACGTGTGCGTGGTATTTTTGCATGGCTGTCGAACAGGTTTTTGCGCTTTTCAAAAACTAATTTTAAGCAGCACACACACACACACACACACACACACATTACATATATATATGTATATACAAGCTGATAATATATGTTAAACAAGGCACAACAGGGCGACAGAGCGCGCTACAACAATCAAAGCCAAGCATTGAAGTGTTTTTATCTACTTATTCCGAACACCCTCTGGCAAGCCGGGTATTTTGATTTGTGCACCTCACATGGACTTTTCTTTTTGCTCAAGCAATTATATAAGTCAAAGCTCTTAGAATTGCTCTACTTTACAATCCAACTTCCCATGTGAACTCAGCTTTGAGTGCAGCTGACTGGATCAAATTTGGCACAGATTTTTCACAACACTGCAGCAGGTCCTAGAGCTTGGTACCGAGTAAATGGACCCACTATATCATACAACTATCCCATTGAACTCTGCTGCGAGTAAAGCAATCTCTACGAAACTTTGTATAGGTGTTTCATTATCATGCAGGGCTCACATAAGTCGGAACTGTTAGAATTGGTGTACTATATCATCCAGCTACCTATGTGAACTCAGCTCTTAGAGCAGGTAACTTCAAGAAAGTTTAAAATGAATTGTATAGACGTTCTCTTTCATCTATGTGCCAATATGTGTCCCAGTCGTACACATTACAGTTATATAAACTTTCCATTCAAACGTTCTTAGCAGTTTTCTAACAATTGTCATACAGAGTATTTCATATTCTTGTTTTCTCTTCGTCCATTTTTTGTTGATTTCTGTCAAAAATACTCGTTTTCGTTGAAAAAAGAGCAGCTATACCCTACTTATGTCCTCACCACTCCGCCCTTCTCTTCCTCCAACTCTATCTCTCGCAATGCCCCTTTGCTGGTGCTTGGGTCAAGTGCTTTCGTCTTCTTGGCAAGTTGTATTCTTGTTTACTTTGTCGGCGCCCGCTTTCGATACGCACTGAGCCCTGGGAAGTGTTATCGCACACACAGCTAGATAAAAACACAGAAATCACTGTAAACATATATACGTATACTTTATATATTTATATACATAAATATGTATATGTATAAAACGATTTGATTTTTGCCTGGTGCCTCGACATTTCTTTGCCAATTGGCTGGAATCTAGGGCCCCACTCGAATGGGCACCCTTCCATGGGACCCTCTCCGCCCCCTCGGCAGTTGATTATATTAGTCACCTGATCGAAAAGGTAAAGGTGTGACCAGCGCTGCAATGAGCAGCGAAACCCCTTTCTCTAATTTCCCATGCAACAGCAAATAACACATTAAAAACAAGAAGTAATTGGGAATACACACTCGTATATACCCTGTAGTTGAGCCAGCTGCGAGCGTAGATGGGTTGTAATAGGCTTTGTTGCTAATGCTTTTCAGGAGAAAACTATCATTTGCTTCACTCTCTCTCTTTCATATGTTTGTGTAACACTTGTAGGATCTAGGATCTCTATATCTCTCCTCGTTCTACTATCTATCTTTGTATTTAATGTTATCTCACAGTTCCTTTATGTTTTTGTAATTTCTTGTATATCTATCATTCTCTCCAATTTATGCTCTTCTTCTCTCTTATTCCATACTGTCTTGAACTTCTCTCCAAACTCCTTAACTTATCATTAACATTTCCACACACACCATTTCAAACCGACAAAATGATCTATAAAATGTGGAAAATGAAAACCCCATTCAACAAGCCAATAATTACTTTTTTTTTCGACCCGCAACAAATATAATCAAAACTTCAATATCAAAACTGAAAAAGCAGAGAGAATTTTCCGAGCTGAAGGACACAAGAATGTGCTATCCAAGGGGATTTTTTCATTCAAGTCAGTCTGTCTCTCTCCCTCTCTCTCTCTCTCTCTCTGTGCGTGCCTTCCCTTTCACGCTGCCGAAAAGCCCTCCCCGTAAAAATGGTGTTAGCCAGACCCCAAGAAGCTTGCCCAAAAGGCAATTTCGCAACGGTGCGCAGTTTTTCGAGGGTTGGGTAAAAGCACAAAGATACATATACACACATACATATACACACATACATATATATATATATATCTGTATATCTGTGAGGGTTGGCGTGGACTGTGGGCTAGCGGTTGGGGGTTTAGGGTTAGGCTGTTGGCAATGGGGCAACATTGGAGCCATTCAAAACATCTGGGCTCACAATCAAAACGCGCTCTTATTGCCCATTTTGTGTCGCTGCGTGGGCGTAATATAAAGGAAAAACAGCAGCAGCAACAACAACAACAACAACAACAATAACGACGAGAAGAAGAGCAAAAAAGTAGAGTAAAGAAAAACAAGAAATGAAACGACGGGAAAACTCGATTTGAAAATTTCTTGTACAAGGTGCGTGCAAGTATAATAATGCATAAAAAAATGGGAATGGGAATTCGGATGGGAATGGGGTTGGCTTTGGGGCTGGGGTTGGGGTTGGGGATGGGCAATACGCATATTGAATTTTAGTTTTCTTTTTATTGCTTGCAGCGAGAAATCAGCAAATTAATGAGAATCGCATAGAAGAGCGCCACAAGAAATATCTGTATATAAGACACTCGAGTCGAGCGTTATCTCATACGAGACAACATACACATTTACATTCATTGTGTACACAGATTAAATAGCTCTACCTCAATTTATATATTTGAGAACCGCAAAGAACGGCTTTCAATATTTTGATATTTATTTTTTAGCTTTAACTAAATACTTTCAATATGAAAATTGTTCTTAAGATAAGCTTTTTAGGCAAATTAATATTTCTATTTTTGAGAAGTGCATAGAAGAGCCTCACATAAAGTATTTTCAAATTGTTTTACATCGATTATATATTTATACATATTGTACATTTGTCTTTTGTAAGACTCTTGAGTGCTTATTGTCGGCTCTATATCTATACTAGGAATTTCAACAGATTTGCGCACTATATCATCTAGCTCATTGGAACTATTGGAACTATTGGATTCAGAAGTAATATTTGTTCCTCTATGAAATATTGAGTGGAAATAAAGTCAACTAAATTGATATTTCTAATAATATTACTCTATTGTATACAAAATAAGCATTCATACATCATCTTCCCTTATATAGATATCGTCTATATATGAATCTTTTTTGCATATCATCTATAGATAATTTCCCCATATATCGATTACCAACTGAGTATTTATGTAAAAAAGAGCATAGCTTCGTTTTATATGAAATATTCCAGGGTATTTTAGCAAATTAAAGGTCAACATTTGGATAAGATGAACTAGTATACCCGCGCTTTAAACGACTTCTACTGGAGTAGATTATATTTCATTCTTCCTTCTTTGCTTGCAAATATTTATCAGTAGATAACCATACCCATGCTTTATCATCGCTTACTCTAGGGTATATCGGCTGGGGACTCACCTGTCTTCTCCTTGATCTCGCACAGAACCGAGAACAAAGCCGGCTTCATGCGATGACAGTTGAGTGTGTGCTTCCTGGCCTGCGCCTCGTCCAGCGACTGCTCCGAGATGCTCATGATCTGTTGCAGGATTTCGCCGATGTCCTTCTGCTTGCGCACCTCGTTCTCGTTGCCCGCATTTTGGCCATCGTCTTGGCCGGGCAGGCCGTAGCCTTGTGGTGCCATCATGCCCCCGGTGTGGGCCATCATGCGATCCTCCATCTTCGTATGTTGTCTCTTTCTCTCTCGCACGCGCTCTCTCTCTCTCTCTCGCTCTGTCTAACAACTACAACAATTTACGCACTGAAATATGAAGAACAATAAACAAACACGTTTAAACACGTTCGCACATGTTGCAACAGGCAAATGTAACAGTAAAAAAAAAACGGCAACAGTCAGCACAGAAACACGCAAAAAAAAACCCTAATCAATAGCTTTCATTTACGTTGCATTTAGTTTAAATAAATTTTCGCTGCTCTTTTACTCTTCTTCCTCTTGTATTGTTATTTTGCTTTTGCTACTTTATGCGCGCACACACGTCCGCACGCAATGGCAACGCGCTAGCGACTGACTGGCAGCGCTCTCTATCGCCCGCCTCGCTTGCTCTCTCTCTCTCTATCTCATTGGTTCTTTCGTTAACTTGTTTCTGTTTCTGTTTCGGTTTCGCTTGCTGTTTATCTCCACGAACAATGTTAATCCGACTGTCTGTCTGCCTTTGCGTGTGCGTGTGCGTGTGTCTGTCTGTGGTTGTGGTTGTGTGTGTGCCTTCTTCGTTTGTCTTCGTTGCAGACTGTGCCAAGTATGCTGTTAAAATAGAGCACAGGCAACTGTTGGGCAGGGGAGCTGGGACGCTAAGCAAACTGCGGCATTCGAAGAAGTTGAAGATGGAAATAGGAAGGGCGGGAGGGGGAGTTGAAGTTGGGCGCATGGGCGTCGGCTGCTGCAGCAGCCTGTTGTGGGCAGGGCGTGGCGATAGCAAATTGCTAAGGATCTAAAATGAAATTGTAATACATTTGCATCGATAGTGCAAGTGTTATCGATATGTGCTAGTTCAGCTCATTGGAGGATCATAGAGGCGCGCAGGTAGCTAATGTGTGCTCGTGCTCTCTTTCTCAAATATTTTCCATAATTGAACTTAAATAGTTGCAATAGATAGATGACATTTTGTTTCAATTTAGAATTTGATTTTTTTTAACTTTTGCAGCAAGTGTCATACGTGCACAAACTTGCGAGCTGCGAGCTATTGAGCAGAATGGCAAGTGTCATACCAGCATACCTGAAAACATCGCCAGGCTACAACTTTGATAGTGGGCAGAATGACAAGTGTCATACCAGCAGAGAGCCTGCGCTCCATGCAAATGCGAAGAACAAGTGTCATCTCAGGAGAAACCTCGACGTATGCAAATTATCGTATGCAACTCTGCGTACGTATGCGTGTGGGTGGTTGAGCAAGAAAAGGGAAAAGGAACAATGGACAGCGGGCAGCTGACACACGCCAGAGGCAGGGGGCAGGGCAAAGGCAAAGTTACCTGCGCACTAAACACAACTACAACGCAGCAGGATGGCTAGTTCAAGTGTGCGTATGCGTGTGCGTGTGTATGTGTAAGTGCATTCACATTTGCGCAAAATGTTAATTACTTTTTCTCTCTCAAGTGGTTGGCTGTGTAAAAAACAAAGACAACTAAAGGGAACCGTAATTAGTTGGCACAGCAGCCGAGCGACACCAGGAGAAAGCAGCGCTGACCTTCAGGGCCGCGCTGCACACACACACTCACTCACTCACTCGCACACATACACACACGGAGACACATCTAGTGAGATAGATATGTATGTGCATACGGACAAAGCGCATCAAAGGCTGCGCAAAAATAAAAACAACAAAGCACAAATAAAAGCGAATGAAAACCTGTTCAATACACACACTCACACACACACGCACACTCGTGCAGCATAATTCTTGAAAATCAGAGCCGCTTCAGTTCTGTGCTAGAGTGTTTTTGTTGTGTATAACAGCGCTGTCCGTATAACAGTGCACACTGGAGCATTTCTACAAATTGTTATACGCCTGCTGCTACATTTTTTTCTCTTTTGCCAATAAATCAATTGTTTAACTTACACAGCACGTCACGAAGCGATATTACTTTACAGTTATTTTGCGTTTAGTTTTTCTGATTTTGTTTTCGCTTGTCTCACCCTTGCCAGCTGCAATTAGAATTAAACAAAACAAAATATGCACTTGCTATAAATATGTGTGTTTATGGCGTGTATAACAAAGCGCACTCGGTATTCGTTTCTCCGTATATTTTTCAATGCGCTGCTTGCTCTTCTTCTTCTTTTCATACGCAGCAGCAAAAACGTCGCCACTTTTTTTTTTTTTTTTTTTGTATGGTACACAAATTTTGTCTTGCTTTTAGCCAAGTTAAGTTAATAGTTGGTTTATGTATTCATATTGTTAATTTGATGCGCATGCATTTGCACGCCAGCGTATTAGAGTTTTGTTGACATTTTGATATATGTACGCACAATAAATCTATGAAAATTATTTACCACACAAAAAAATCTGCTGCTGACAAAAAAATGTATCTTATATGTGTTTTCGCAGGGTTGTTATATCGATAAAATGTATTGTAAATCTAACGTTGCGTTGCGCACTTATGCGTTCGTTATAGTTCAATTTTGCGTTTACGTGTCTCAGCTCGCGCTTACGTTTGCTACGTTAAGCTGTTGTTCATCGAATGTACATATTACGTGATTAGTGGGCGGTTCAATTTGAAATTCATTTAGGAAATATTTTTAAAGATTCGATTATATGCTTTGAAACGAAGTTTATGTAGTTGATAGCTTATATAAGGAAAGGGTAAATAATATTTTTCGTTATTTATCGTATTTAATATAATAATATTAATGAAATGAATTCCTTTTGCTAAGCAAAAGTTATATGATAAGAGTAATAAACATAATATAAAATAAAAATAATATAAAATAATTCATCAATTGAAATAAAGTTTGAATAGCCAATTTGATTATTTTTAACATGTGTAAAGCTGCGGGAGGAGCAAACTACGTAATGTTAACATTGGCATTTGTGCGCTTAGCAACATTTGCGTGAAGCTGTTTATGCGCTTAAACAGGTTGCCAACATCTTCGACGTTAAGTGTGGAGCCAGCAATGTTAAGTTAACATTGGCATAATGCGCTGAGCAACATTTGGCGCGCAGCCAACTTAATAAACGACATCGCGGGAACAGCTGTTACGTCCACTGTTATTACGAATTAACAACTCGTTGAACGCGGTCGTGTGTTGTGCATCGCCGACGAACGCGTTGCGAATATTTTGTTTCGAATTAATTTGCGCGCGTTCCAAATGAAAAGCATACTTAACAAATCTAAATGAGATGCAAGCTAAAAGTGTATGCAAATAAGTGTGTTTAATTATTTTTTTAAAATTTTTTTGCATGTTAAATTTGGTGTGTGTGTGTGTGCAAAAAGGGTGTGTACTAAAATACAACAAAAATCGTGTGCAGCTGTAAACAGGAGCAGGAGTCACGACCAAAGCGGAGCTGGCAGCGAAAGAGAGAGAGAGAGAAGGAGAGAATTCGTGTCAGCACAAGCGGGAGAGGCAGGAAGTGCAGTAAGTGTTTTTGATGTTGTTGCTTTTGGGCGACAACAAGAGCAATCGCAATAACGGTTGTTGCTATTATTGTGTTGCTGTGGCTGCTTCTATGCACATTTATCTAATGCCTTTTGCGCTAATTCGCGGTTCGCTAGCTCCCTTTTTGTATGTGTGTGTGTGTGTGTGAAAAATCAATAAGAACAGTTGCGTGTGTGTGTGAGTGAGTTTGTTTGTTTGTGTTTGTGCAGCAGCCGGTGGCTGCTCCTGTGGGCTGCGATGCCGCAGCCGCAGCCGCTGCCACAGCCCTTGGCAGTCGTAGGCGTCGCCTGACTTCAAATAGTGAATAAAACTATAAACTTTGAAAAACGTTTTTGTTGCTAGCAGCGGAGAGATAAGCTTGATTTTTATTTGCCGTGCGTGCTTTTAATTAGTTTAGAGCATGTTAATTTAACTAAATGTTTTTTTCTGCAACCACCGAAAACAGAAAAAAAACAACAATAAGAGCAAAGCGTGCGCTGCAAAACGGCAACGCCGACAGCGCTGCTTCTAACGGTGCGCCCGCTTAACTTAACGAAAGAAGAGCGAGAGAGCGCAGAGAGCGCGCTGTTTATGGTAAACAAAACATGCTCAAGCTTCAGCTTGCTAAAACAAAAACAAAAACAATTTTTGACTACTCCTTGCAGCAGGCGAATATAGGGCATATTGGCATTGGGCAAGATTTGTCTCTGGGCATGATAATTGCTATTTCGTATGGCCTCGTCTATCGAAGTGCGAAGCGTTAATTGGACATTACTATATATAGCCCAGGGTTTTCTTTAAGCATTATCAAGCTTTACCGTTAGATGTTGATTTTCGACTAAATTGAAGCGTGTATTAAGCAGTCGATCATGCCCATTAGACGAAACTTTAACAGCGACAATAATTACATGTGTGAGAGAGTAAGGGAGAGAGAGAAGGATGTGCAGAATAGAATTAAATGTGATTGGAAAAAAATGAAGGAAAAAATATAAGAGAGCTAACATTTGAATGAAAAAACTGAGTTTTCATTATTAATGTGATAAGACTAAGTACTTTCCTTTAAGGTAATACATCTCAATACAGAGATATATCTCTTTTAGAGAGCTATCTCTTGATCTAAAAATTGATCTTTTATAGTGATCTATATCTTATAGAGACTTATCTCTGATAGAAATCCTTAAGCTATAATGGCTATATTTAGATATATATCAGCCTTAGCAAAGCTCTAAATATATGTATTTCTCATAAAAATAATGTATTCTTATTGTCAACTTGGATATGTTCTATATGTGATTAATATAGTATATAGATGCTATATAAATAGTTTCGTAGTATGGATAGTATATAACGTATTTAGATCTAATCACATACACATATTTTCTAGTCAAAAAATGGAAATCCCAAATTTAACGCGAATTTAGTCATTAAATAATAATAAATAATTGACTCATAAAACTATCTAATGTTAATCACTGTGTAGTCACAGTTTTTAGTCACCATTTAAGTGCTAATCGCAATTAGAGCGAGAGTCACAGCTGCACTTGGAGATTGTGAGTAGTGTGTTGCTCAGTCGCTAATACCCGACTGCGAATCATCCTTTTGCTTTCAAATAAGTTTGGTTGAGTCATAACAGTGACTCACACACACACACACGTACACAATTGCCTCTGTGTCAGTGTGTGTGTGTGTGTGCATTTGTCCTTGACAGCGAGATAAACATCTCGCATTAACTTTTTGGCGACAACAAAAACAATTATCCCAAAAAAAGGGGAAGAGAAACGCCCACATATGGCGTCATTCATGGGGCGTGGCAGTACCCCCCGAAAAAAGCCTCGAATGAGCTCACAGTGAGATGAAGCTGAGGCAACCGAGCACAAACACGAACTTGACATTGAAACACGCGCAAGAGGAGAGAGAAAGAGGGAGAGGGCGAGAGAGGTCGTTCGGAGGGGGTTCTTAATGAATTAAGGGTTGCCCAAGATGCTTCCGTAGCACGCAATATGTAAAGTGATAAACACTGGTAAGTGAGAAGCGCATAGAGAGGCGCATTGAAAGTCTCAAAACGATTCCCAATATGCAGGAAAGTCTAAGCAAAACCAAAATCATAGTAAACAAAGCATAGCATAGCATAAATTTACAGGGTATATATCCAGAGAAAGCTTTCTATGCGATCAAATAATATGCAGGATACATAGAGACAATATATGAATGTGAGACAGGCAACAGACTTAACTGAAACTATTCCATGTCTTTTTATGCTGAAAACTGAAAATATTCCATGTCTTTTTATGCGATTCTCAAAAAGAACGTTTCTTGTAAGAAAAACATCATTTACAGGATATGTATTAGCTAATATGAATTTGATTTCACAGCTGTAGTAGAGCTGGAAGTAGATCGCAGTTTACAGGGTATTTGTTAGTTAATGCATAACGTCTGCCCAGGCACTCATACATTAGCCTTGGCAGGCGCTCATCTGGTGGGAACCGAGCGCAGGCCAGAGTCACAGTGGCCGCCGCCGCATCTGATTCGGCTAACTTGGTGAGCGAGAACCCGTTGCCACGCCCACCCGCTTGCCCGCCCAAACGCCTCTGCCTACTCGATAAGCAGCGGAGGATGAAGAAGCAGAATAAGAAGAAGATGAAGTCGCTGCCCTTTTTTGGGCTACAGCTGCCGTTCGCCTGCGCAAATTCCTGAACAGCTGCCAAGAGAGAGAGAGAGAGAGAGAGAGAGAGAGAGAGTGAGGAAGAGGGAGAGGTAGAGAGATAGAGAACAGGGCGGGGAAGGGAGGAACGATCGAGCGCGTGCGCCACGTTACGCTCCAAGGAGCTGGGCTAAAGCTGGATAAGTGGAGCTGCTGCTTGATTTGTGTAAAGTGTTCCTTAAGTGTGCTTCTGCTGGCAGGGTATGTCGACTTTGAGAAGCACTTTGTACGCATTGCTATATAAAGAGAGCGATCTGTGGGAACTTGGCTCTCTATAAAGTAAAATAGGATAAATAGATACACATAGTTGGGGAATAGTCCATTGTTCGCACTCAAGTTAAATAGATTATGTAAAGCTGTGTTATATAGGCGTGCCTAACTTTATCAAAGACATACCTCAGAGAACTCAGCTCCCGATGCAGCTATGTTTATCAAATTTTGTATAGTCTTGTCTTTCTGCTGTAGCTATAGCATAAATGAAAATTGAAATGCTGCCCCTAATCTATCATATAGCTGCCTCGGTGAACTCAGCTTTGCGTATGTTGAAATTGATGAAAATTGGAATAGTTCCTTCATTTCATATCGAATTGAGTATATCACAAAATTGATCAGCTTACTATATTATATGATGCTATAAAGAATATAGATATATAAAGAGAGAAGAGGTAATTATATACCCCACATGTAAGGGCATTTGGTATGCGACACTTTTTAGAGAATTTAGTTTGCTTGTTTTCTGCACTGGGTGGAATTTTTACGAGCTTGTTTATGGGCTCGTTGTCAACAGTCCAAAAAATGTTTCGTATATATACGTACATATATATAGATATAGAGATACATGTGTATATATATGGATATATGCACTGAAACTGAAACCATGTCTGGCGCTTTACAATTTGTGGGATTCGCTTTTGTTTTTTCCCTTTACGCTGACTTAGCAAATTAGGTGAATCGGCAGCAGCAGAAAATGGGAATTGAGATGCAGATCGAGTTGAAGATAAGGCATAAAGAACGATCTACAGATGTTCAGATCTACTTGTACAGATGGAGCAAATGCTGGGACAGTTAAAAACTTGTGAGAATTAATGGCTCAAATGTTGCGCTAATAGTTCTCATTTGTATTCCCTGAGATGCACAGAAATATATTCCTTTTCGAAGCTCGAAGCTTCTCATACCAAGGAATCTCAAGTTTATATAGCTGATATGTCATATATATGATTGATTTTGTTGTGTTAGGGGATAGCCATCGAGTCGGTATCTTGTACATAAGGTAGATGGCATATCAGTCAAGTTTCAATGGTTTAGTTGCCTTAAAAGCTGAGTTCACATAGGCAGTAGTGTGATGTAGTAAACCAATCCTAACAGTTCTTAGATATGCTAGCTCTACATGAAAATAAAGCACTTACTCAAAGTTTCATAAAGATCGCTTTACTGCCAGCTGAGTTCAATGGGATAGTTGTATGATATAGTGAGTCGATTCACTCGATACTAACCTCTAAAGGCCTTCTGCATTTGAGAGAGTTCACCAAGGTCAGCTGTCAGTCAGCATAAAAATCTATGCCATAAGCCCAAAATATATATGCAGGGTATATAATCTACCAGCATCTAAATCTCTAATTCGCATTCTTTGCTGCTCTATTCTATTTTGTTTGGGGCCCTGTTCTGGTTTGGCAAACATAATTAGCATAAGCGGATGGTCTGCTAAATTAGAAGAACCAGAGGCAGAGGCAGACGAGGAAGAAGAAGAGCATGGAACCCGCAGCTAAAAGAGACCTCACAGAACTAACTGTTTCCAACTGTTTTTGTTTGTTTTTTTAGTCTATTCATAAAGTTTATTGCTCTGCATGCTCCATGCTCCACATTCTGGAGGCAAATCAAAGAGGAATCTGTAATCAGCGATTAAATTGACGTAACTTTCCATAAATTACTCAAATTGAAAGAGTTATTTTTCTACTTCGTTTTTGGTTTTGTTTCTCGAATAGTTGGGCATGGGCATGGGTCGAGCACACGAAGGGGAATAGTTGGGCCGGGGGGAACGCTTCTATTCTATCAATTGTTTCTGACTACAAATTGAGACTGCACAAAGTGTGGTTGACACAGTCAATTCCAGAGACGGGCCACAGATATATCTCTACATCTGCTCTCTCACTGTCTCTTTCTATTGGCTAAACTGCAAATTTGAATAGAGGTATTAATTACGAATATGCAATGACTTGAGTCCATACTGTATACAGTCCATACTGTATATATAGATCAACGTAGGTCAAGCTTTGCTTATGGCTAAAAATAACTTATAGATGGGATCCAGAAAGAGATGAAAACTGTCTGAATAGTTCTCAAAAGTTTTGTTTCGAATATGTATTGCTATCCAGATAATAGATATATATAGGCATGTGTACAGAAGTTGCTAAAATGAAGAAGAGTTAATTCGTTAAGATGAACTATAGATAAGATGAAATGCTGCTGGATTTTGGATCTCTGAGAATCTCAGATGGATATAGATTAGATATACTACAAGCTAAATATACTAAGCACCAATATATGTACAGGAAAAGGCAATAAAGAGATATAGCTGCGCCTTGCATGGGCGGCTATAGATAAGATTAAAGATATCAAATTGTTTATGATTTAAATATGCAAAAACAAAGTCTTAATTGAACAAAAAATACCCAGATAGATCAGCATGTAAATATGCATTGTATGGAGAAATATACAGATAAGAATTGGATTATAGACTAGATTAAGAGATATGGGATATGCAACTATAGTTATATATAGAAAGTAAAGATTGAAGCTAGATAAGATAGAAATGCACAAATATGTATATAGATTATAGATTGATATATGAATGTACATTTATCCATTTATGTATATATATTACAATCTATTGAATTATTAGTTATACATAGGTATAGGTTTCTGGATATATAGTTCTCATATATGATAACCCAGTCACAACTCAAGCCCACACATACTTGGCATAATGCAAGGCAATTGTAACTGATCTTGGATCGCATTACATTCACTTAAAGCCCTTTTGCACTCCACTGAGAGCAGAAGGCGAGGCGAGCTCCCTCCTCACTCGCGCTGTAGAAGGGGCTGAAACCCTATGACTGTTCTTATTTTAAGCTCTCTCGATGAATTTCGCATACAAATTGCGACGCCTTCAATTGAGAAACGGTTCGCGATTAATTGTGCACTTGAGGGCGTAGGGGGCGGAACGGCGGGAGGAGGGGAAGTGAGCAGCGCCCCTACTCATATGTGCATGTGCCCGGTGCCCGGTGCCCGGTAACACCCCGTGTCTGCTGAGATCATAGCCCATCTGCTTTGTGGTTTGTGTGGTCTTTAGTCTGGAAATATTGTCTTTGGTCTTGGAAAAGTAGCAAAAGCTGTTTCTGCTTTTCATTAAGTAGCAACTGTTATTTAGTTCGAACTCAGCGTGCCTAACTTAAGCGAGATAAAGGTGCGCATATATCTATATAGATTTGAAAGGTTTCTCCAGACGAAAACAATTAACAGTGCTCTAGTCGGGAGTGGGCGACTAGCAGATACCTTGCGATTTATGTTTGCATTTCTCAGAAACATTTGACGATAAACAATCCGAGTTCCGCTATCCGAGTTGTAGAACTTTCTGAAATGTTGTTGATCAGATTGAAATTCGAATCTAAAATCTATCCGAGTTGTAGAACTTTCTGAAATGTTGATCGGATTGAAATTCGAATCTAAATAAATAGCTGTGAGACATGGTTCTCACAGACCTGACAAAAAATACCATAAATATTTGTTTGAAATCTCATATTTATAAATATATATATATAGAAGTATTCTTTTCTATTTGTTTATATATAGATCAAAATATTTCAACGTTCACAACAATTACAAATTTTTTCGTTGGGTTTTTTCTTGCTTTATAATTAAGTCCGCGCGTGACTTCACTTCTGGCTCCCCTCTCATAAAAAAAGATTTGTAAATGGGACTTTTCATGTTGCGACTAATTTTAGTCTGAAGCTCTGAAGTTTTTACATGTGTTTTACAGTTCCCTAAATTTGGGGGGATAAAGATATGACAGCTGCATGACTGACAGCCTGTTAGGCCTTGTGTAGGCATTGAAAGTGTGGTGTGGGTGGGTGTTTCTATGTGATGTATAGGGTATACGTAAGTCGAGCGTACATATATAATCATAATTAAAAGTATATAGGGTATACAATAGTCGTGTTTACTGGCCATGCAAAGAATCTTAAAGGAAAATATCTGTGACGAGAAATATCTTCGAGGGACAATTGAGGAAATGCTCAAAGAGTTGTCAAAGCTGCGCTACGAAGAATTTTTTGCACATAAATCAATGTGAGAAAAAACCATTAAAGGGGAAGAGGGAGTTGAATTGCTTTTGAAGTGCCCGAAGCTGGAAATTAAAGTGTTCGAATGATCTATGCGAACTGCGTGTGCTCAGTGCATGTTCAAACGAGGAAATTTAATAGAGCTTGAATTAGTAACAGCTGGAAAGTAGTTAGATTTGACTTGTGTATGGGGATATTAGGATGATGCAAGGCCCATGTGCACTATGGGAACTGTGCGTTCGATGAAGACGCACAGTATATCATTTGTCTGAATTAAGTCTTAAATCATCTTAGTAGGCTAAATCAGGTATAGTCCGCATGGGAACAATGTGGTGATAATCGTCAATATAATATCATGTAAGCCGAATGAGTGTTCGAATAGGTTATACCCAGAGATACTAGTCCAATCATTCTATACTTCTTTTATACTATAATCGATCTAGTCGAGTTATAAAGTCTCATCAGATCTTATCAAATTTTGTAGAAATATAATCAATAATGATCCCTCCTTCCTCCCTATCCTCTTAATGAAATAGATCCTCTCCTTTAACGGCTAAATATTTAGTTTTCACTTTCTGTGAGATAAGTGGAATTGTTCCTCATTCCAGTATTATATCATATGGTACATGCTAGGGTATATCAGTTGCGTTCTCTCACAATTAAGTGCTTTTTCTGGTTTGCTGAAGTGCCAGAAGCAGGAAGCAAGACTAAAAATATAAAACAAAGTCATGTACCATATGGGGCAGCTCGAGTCCCGAGCCCTAAAACCGAACCTCTCGAACCCAAAACTCACACACTGAACTTGAAGCCAGTTGCAGATGCCATTAAATTATGGCTACGATCTATTAGCGATCGAGCGGAAGGGAGGGGAACGGGCAGGGCGGCGCGGGGCGACAAAATGCGCAATTGAGGAACTGAGGCACAGGGTTGCGACTGCCGACTCGTCCAGCGGGCAGCTGGCAGGCTGCCTGGCTAAAAATAGATGTATCACACACACACACACACACACATAGAGCGAGAGTCGCATGCCTCAACGATTCCCCTTGCGATTCGCTCTACGACTTGCCTGGAGTGGGAGGAGGAAGCGCGGGCGAGCGATGCGAGTCGAAACATCGATCTGTAGATTCACTGCGATCGACTAGCCGAGAAATGTGATCTTGATCCGCGTGTCGTGTCGTGTCTGGGCGTTGAAAGGCTGAGCGCCAATTGCTGTGAGAACGACTACAAGATACCCTCTCGAAATGTATGCAAAATATATATATGCACTAATGATAGTTAACATATGTTCTAGTAATCACTATGAGAACAGCTTAAATAAGAAGTATCGATAATCGAGTAAACTACAATATATGCATTGGATATAGAATAAGAATTGATTATTTTGTATGAGTTAAAGTACTTATAGTTATGACAGACTTTTACATAGTGAATCGATAACTAATTATCGATAACATAGCAAACTGCTCTCAGCGATAAGTAAATATTATATTTACGCCCCATTTGACAATTAATCTTAATATCAACGATAGTATTCAATGTATTGTGAGCATAGTCACAAATCGATTACTTATCGATAGCAGTCGAGTTAGCTACATTTCATGTTTCATAACTGATATGCTTTCTAGCTAAGATCAAAGCTAACAAAGTCTGTGTTGCACTTCGCATTCATTGCACATTACAGGGTATACGACATTCAAATGATTGTTATTGTTGCAGTTGCTCTTGAATTGATTATTGTTTGACATGGCCACGAGCCGTGGGGCAATCTGCGGCCCTATGTTTACCGTCTAGACATAGCCGATGGCCAGCCAGTGGTGCTGCAATTAGGTTCGATTTCGAATTCAATTTCGAGTTCGAGTTGGAGCTCGAGTTCGAGTTGCGTTCATTGTGTGTTGAGTGCTTTTTTCTGTTGTTAGAGACCATTAAGAAAGAAGGTTAAATATTTAAGGGTATCGGTTTTAGACAATAATTTGCGAACACAAATACAAATGGTAATCGATAAGATGAATAGGCTTTTACTTGACTGTACCTCTAACGAAAGATAAATAGCAGTGTTATATATAGATATAAATGTTATCGATATTATGTGTAGCATACTTTGATCGATTTTGCACCCATATTATGTTGATCTTCTTAGCAACATATCGATTTATCGATAACCTAATGAGATGCATTTGCATCAGATTTAAGTAAAGTATCCATGACTCTTTTGACTCATCGATGCATTGATCAATCGATAACAGTGCGAACTGCCCACCCGTGCGCAAAATGTGTCGCATTAGATTTTGTTTTCGCCCCGATTAGCATACGAGTTATTCAACTCTTTATCTGAATGCAAACACTGGGACGTAACGAACCGAACGTTCTGCAAATATTTGCCAACTGTATACGCAAACATGGTCAAAACACAGCACCAGATCAGCCAACGGGAATAGGGAAACAGAGAGAAAGAGAGAGAGAGAGAGAGAGAGAGTGAGTGAGAGCGAGACATAGAGCAAGAGAGTGAGAGATAAATAAGGGAATAGTCTGTGGAGCGCGCAATCTTATCGCAAGCAAATGTTTAAAGTTTTTTAGCGAATACTAAAGGTAAACATAAAGGGGACTAAAGCGAGAGCAAGAGAAAGGGAAAAAGAGAGGGCGAGGTGCAAGAGGCAGAGTCTCTGTATGTTTGCCTTTGGTTTTTGGCGTTAAAGCTGCGCTAATGAAGGGGCTGCCCAGTTGGCAGTTGACAGTTGACAGTTGAGAGAGACGGAGAAAGAGTGAGAGAGAGAGAGAGGAAGGGAGGGAGCTAAATAAAGAGACAGGTGAGAGAGAGAATGGGGTGGTAAAGTGGGAGACAAGACAGAGGAGGGCAGGGAGGTCGCGAGGCAGACTAGGGGGAGAGAGAGTAGGGAAGATTGAAGAGAATGCGGAGCTAGCGAAAGGGTGAGAGTGAGAGCTGGGAAATCATAACGAGACACAACAGAGAGCGTGGGCAGTAAAGGGGTAATGGAAAGAGGGAGAGAGTGAGCGAGGGAGCGAGAGCTGCTGTCTGTCATTGACACTGGGCGTGCCAAAGGATGCAAAAGGATGCACCACTGGGCTCTTATCAGTCGCCCGCAGCAAAACATTGACCTTTGCCAGAGTCAACACTCGAGTTGCAGCAGCTGCAGCAGCTGCAGCAGCAGCAGCAGACGGCGTCGCGTTGATTTAAGCAATTAAGGGGCAAAGGGCTCAGTTTTACAATCATCAACAGTTGCAGCGCTTATTGTGCTCTATGCCTATTCGAATGATATGTGTACAGGGTATATTCAGATTCTGTTTAGTTAAGCATGGATGCAATCCAATGAAATGGAAATGCAAGCAATGAACATATTTAAAACCAGCTGCATATAAGACATCATAGATCTAATCCTCATTTAATAAAGAATAAATATACAAAAAATCTAATAATTTTGAACAAATTTCAGAAACTGCTTTAGAATGTTTTCAACTAGCAGTTTACAGGGCATTTGTTAGTCGTGCATGCAGTGCAGTTACAATTGAAATGCGGGTTCCGTTCGTCGGGTTCATTGAAACAGACACAGACACAAGTGTAGGGTAGTTCGAGTGCTTAATTGAAAATCAATTGAATCGCATGCTCGATGACAATACAAAAATAAATTTCTCAAAAAAAAGTTGTAAAAGTGCTCTAGTCGAGACTGTTCGACTAGAAGATACCCTGAACTGTGCGAATAGCTGATATTCCGATCGTTCTTCAGATGGACGGACAGAGAGACAGGGCTAACTCAGCTCCTTAATCTGATCGAGAATATATGTCTGCTATGCCTCGCTCTGCCTGTTGCATAGATTTCAATAAAACCATTATGCCCTGATTTCCCTTTGTCAATACAGTTTCAGGGTATACACATATCTTCATACTTGTACAATACGTAATTGTCAAGTGATGTTGGCGCTTCAGCACTTTCACTTGGTAACAAAAAATCAAAATAGAATAATAGAGCTATATAGTAAATAGAAAACAAGTGAAATAGTTGCTAGCTGTCATAGCAGGAAGAGTTGATACCCTGTAAATGAAAAGTGATGAATGGAAGTTCTAGCCAAAGGCTTATGATCAGAGCAGATATTGCATTTGGGTCTATATATATAAGTTCTTGAGTTGGGATAGTTATTAAAGTGACGACTGGCGGCGCAGGATGAAACCCTATATTTTATATATCTCCATCAAGTGGAGCATCTTCACTGATTCAATTGAATGTTTTATATAACATGATATTCGATATAAGAAAAGTATGTCGAATTTGAGCACTCTAGCATGCATAATACCCGAGATATTATCAAATATGATTGGGTAGTTTAAATTGACAGAAGTCTGGCTTAAAGCCGTGTAATAGCATTACAACTGCTCTTTTCACTTTTTCTCTGCTGTCGGATAGCTAAAATGGCCGCTTCACGTATTTACAGGGTATGCACGGTAGTCAATTGTATTTCTTTGTAAGTATTTAATGCGCTTTGGAGCTTTAGGTCTTTTATTTCTACTTCAAAACTCTAATAAACGCGTTGCCACATCGTTCGCATTCGCCTCGAGTGGCAGCACCAAAGCTAAGGGCGGGAGGGAACTAGGGCGTGGCAGCCAGTTGTTTGTTTGTTTTGCTTTGCTGTGCTGTGTTTTGTTTTGTTTTGTTTGCTTGTTGTTTGCTTTTGGCATTGGCGTTTCGCATTCGTTATGAATATGCCACATAGTTTCGAGACTTTCCACACACTCAAGCTGCAACGAATTATCGCGCCTCGCTTTGCGGCGCCTCTTCTTCTTGCCGTTCACCTACTCTCTTTCAGAATGTCTGTCGCGTGACAATCGCCCATTGAGCAAAACAAAGCGTTGCATGCTTTTTGGCTGCCTAATTTTTTGGACTGCTCCTCCCCCGGGTTTCCTCGACCTCCATATGTGGCCTGACCCCTTTTCTAATGAGCTGTGCATGTTCTAAATTATTAACGGTTTGGTTTTTTTTCTGTAAATATATGTATAATATAATAGAAAGATATACCATACACATGGCTAAGCGTGAAACATGAAAGCATAATATATAGGCACGTTTTTTTAATTAGAGACAGAGTATCTAATAGTCGATCAATATTATGAGCTGCCTACGAGGTATCTGCTAGTCGTTACTCAAGGCCCTAGTTTCGCTTTAGTTAGGAATGTGTCAATTTCAAGCTAATCAATGCTGCGCCCTTTAATGATGTCTCATCATCCTCGTCATCGCCATCCCCTGAGTCATGGCTATCGTTATCGTTATCGCTATCGTTATCGTTCTGTTGACCTCCATTTGGGGGACGATCCAATTGGCACTGATTTGCATTGGAACAGCTGGCATATGTTCGTGTTTGCACAGCCGTTTCGCTTGCCAGCCAGACCTCAAACTAAGCCCCAAACATTCAAATAGAACTTGGCTCTCGCATCGATTCTCAAGGTCCACAAACAGCTGTGCGTTGCTTCTGTAGCTTCTATCTCTTTAAATTTCCGAATGGTTCGGAGTTGGGTCAGGCGGACAGAGATAGATATGCTCTAAAATAGATTCGATTGGCAATATCGATAATGTTTTTGCAGAGTTGTGAAGTGATTTCTCTCACTTCTCGCTTTTTCTCACTTTTCTCTCCCTCCTTTTGTCCTTCTTTAACTTCATTCTTCTTTTCTCTTCTCTTTCTCTTTGCAGTTGCTTGTGCCGGGTTCTTATCGCCATTTGTAAACAGCTAAAAGGTAAGTGAAACACCTTAAAGACAGGGGCGATGGGGCGTGGCAGTTCAAAGCACTGCGCAGACAAAGAGGAAGAGTTTTAGCTGCAGCAGCTAAAGTGCATTGTGAGCGAGGTTGAACGGACTGCGCGAGCGGAGTTTGTGGGGCGGGAGGAAGCGGTCTTGACAATGCCAACGTACCTTGGCGAGCTCGTGAGTGCTGATGGACTAGGAGAATGAGGGAGTACGTTCAGACCCAGAAACTTCACCCGCAGGGCTGCAGCTTCTACCCCTAGCCTTGGCTTCCTTACTTATCCTGTTTGCCTCTGCTGCTCTGGGGGCTGGGCAGAGGGCGTCTGCTGGCGCATATTAACACTTGCGGTTATTTTGATTTTAGCTTATGCCAAACACACGCACACACACGTACATATGTATACATATATGTATTGTATATGTGTATGTGTATGTGTAAACCCTCTTTTAGTCTGTTTGTCAAGCGTTTTTGTTTGTATTTTGCTGCTGCTGTTGTAATTTTTATGTCTTCGAGGCTTTTGCAACAGCCACACACATCATTCGCGCACACACACACACACACACCTACTCCCACCCCTCTAACTTCTTTCATTTGTCTTTCTGTCGCTTTGCAACCCTTTTTTTAGAGGTTCCTCTTTACTCATTCTTTGTAAGCCACACACATGCATACACACACCGACAATAAGTGTGGGTGAGCGTGTGTGTGTGTGTGTGTGTGTGTCAGCTGCTCAAATTGCGTCCACCCTGAAAAGTATGCAGCGTCATATTTCCGTGCAGAATTTTAGAAAGCAGCCGCAAAGTATGCAATAATTTCGCATCGGACAAGTTAAATGCAAACAAGAGAGATGCCTGACTGTCAGATACCCATAAGTGGAGCTAAACAAGGAATGAGCTATAAGAAAAGTAATATAGCATAATAGTAATCTGTGTTATTTGAATGTCTACCCTGTAGACAGCATTCAGCTATAGTCTAGGGTCAGCGCTAAAAGCTTTTCGGAGGAATTAATGTAATTATAATTATGATTTTCGGATAGTCAGCTATATTTTTTTTTTTATTTTGTGTATGCTCCTTCAACAAATTCTTTAGTTAATACTGAATCCTACGGTACCTCTTCTAGAGCTCCATTCGATTAAGCATATGAGCCCGTCTTTGACTTCAGTCCAAAAGTTATCGAGCTCCGTCACGCGCTTCTATTGAGCACTTTACTGGGTCATCGGATTGTCATCGATGCATACGTCTAACTCGGCATCGTTCGGAGGTATCTCGATTGTCGCGACAGTTTGGACTATTTCGAATGGATTCTCTAGATCGGACGAATCGGAATCCGAAAGAGCGGCAGTCATTTGATCAGGTCTTGAATGCTGGCGTTTGCCTTTGGTCACTCTCTTCACACTGTTAGCTTTGCTTACTTTAGATTTGACAAATATTTTCTGGTCTTTGTTCGTGTCCTTGCTGGTTGTGAGCACTTGGATTATGCTGCGCGGCATTGGCATAGTAACTATATCATCAAGTTCGCCCGACGAAATCGACAAATTGAAGGCATTTTCATTCATCAACTTAATGATTTGTTGACGATTGCGCACACGCATTATGCGTTTCTCAGTGACCTTACGACAAGTCTCGCGAAAGGACTTCTTGCGTATCCTAAGTCCAAAATTTAAACAACATCCCAATGTGTTGCGGCTGCTCACCAAGACACGAGGAGCTGTTGAATGCATTCTTTCCACTTTACTTATAAAACGCGTAAAAAATTGGAAAATTAAAATTTATTTAGATTTAACTCGAAATGTTTTTAAAAATTTGCTTTAACTTGCTAGCACTGTTCAGCTCTACAAAATGTATAATAATGAATATATTTCCTCTCCTGCTACAGTCCCTAGGCTTTCCGAATGACGAAGTCGTTTGTAGGCTTGCTGCGATATTCCGAAACTTGAACTAAAGTGTTGGAAGTGTTTGCTCTATTTCGGATATTAATCAAGTGATAATATTTGCTTAGTTGCATAGGGTATCTGCTTAAATAGATTACATGCTTTTTACATGTCAAACTTGAGCCAATGCTTTCTCTTATATATTATATTATTCAAGTTTATCTATTTCCAATTCTGTTTTACTTATTCATTACGCAAGACCATGTTCTTGCTCCCATAACACCTTCTTATGACATGTGTTAGCTTACAGGGTATATGCTAGTAGAGCATTTTAAGTGTCTTGTTATGTTACTTGCAAGATGTATCCATTATAACGGCTTTGATTTGTAATTTAATGTGATCACTCAACATACAGAGGGTATTATTTAGTCGAGCATTTGACATACACCAATACACCAATAGTTTTAAGTGTAAATCAAATTTTACACATATTTTATTTTATACTTTTGTCACAGGGTATTTTCTAGTAAGCATTTTTGCATTTTGTTCCCAGTCATTGATAGGGTAACTCCTAGTCGATCAATCTTGTGTGGCTTTCAAATTGATTTTTAATGATATTTCAAAGTCAAAGAGACGCCAACGCATTTCAATTCTCCAACGCCAAATAGAAAATATAAAGAGTTTATAAATATTTAAGCAAATATTTGGTATAATTTATACCCATTAAAATGATCTAAATGGGGTGTATTCTTTGCTTATTGGCTTACTGAGCATAGCTGAAGTGCTATAGTATTATTTTTTATTAAATTCAGAATATATCTATTGTTATATAAATTCATGTAATACTTTCGAGAAAGAAGGTAAAGGAAGATGCATAGAGACTTAGATAAAGTATTAACGATTCGTATACCTAAATCGTTTACTGAAATGTTGAATCCTTCTTTTCAATGAATTGCTCAATTGCTGCAGCAGCCTAGGGTATTTTGCAGTCGTGCATTCCCCACTAGATTATGCGCTTGAATTGCTTCTGCTGTTGCTGATTGGAGATATTTGCTGTTGTGCGTTGGCGATCGAGACGATTTAAGGATCGTAGGTGGCGCACAAAAAACTACCTTAGAGTGAGAGGGAAAGTAAGAGAGAATGAGCGAGAAAGACGGACATATATGATGAAGAGAGAGGGAGAGATAGAGAGGTGAGGCGAGTCGGTCTTTAGGCTTAATTAATGGCATTTTGCACAAATTTGGTCGTCATCGTTTCGGATTCTTGTGGCTTAGCAGTTGGTCAACTCATTTGGTTAGGCAATAACCGCAAGACAACGCATTTGTATACCCTGTGGATGGCTTGAGTGTATGCAGGGTTGTATTGACTGCGTATACAATATTTCTGCAGCGTAGCTAAAGTATTGTTTACGTTTAAGATACCTCGTCTTCAGTGTTTGCTTTAACTGAAGAAATTAATTTTCTTGAGCACAGTTGATCGATAGCTATCGATAGATATCAAAAGGAAAATATGGATTATACAGATTACTCTGCTATAAAGCAGCGGTCGACTTCACTTTGAACTCTTTTGTTTTATAGGGTATTGCTTAGTCTGAATGCCAGCTGTGGTCTTTCCTTTACCTGTTTTTTCTTCTGCTTTTTTCTGTTTTCCTGTTTTTTGCGTAATGAAAAATTGCAGAGGTTTTCCTTGCAGCTGATGAGTGCCAAGACTTCCCCCGTGACTCTCTTTCCGCCCCCCTCAAATCGGTTGCTCAATTCGCATATTTGCCAAGACTGCGAGTGCGTGTGTGCATGTGAGTGTGTGTGTGTGTGTGTGTGTCCCACTGGCCAAGTGTCGCTACGCCTCGGTTTGCAGCCCGTGGTCTTTGGGCCTGGCTGAAAGAAAGCTTTCAATGCGTTTCATGCGCTTCAGCTTTCCATCAAATGGGCGTCTTCTAATGCACGTTTTCCCAGACGTGTGCAGACACGCAGACGCAGACCGTCTAAATCCCTTCCCCTCCCCGCCTCTGCATTACCAGAAGCCCTCTTAACCGACTGCCCGGCAGACACCAAGTCGAG
This sequence comes from Drosophila meridionalis, assembly GCA_035045145.1. Taxonomy (NCBI): domain Eukaryota; kingdom Metazoa; phylum Arthropoda; class Insecta; order Diptera; family Drosophilidae; genus Drosophila; species Drosophila meridionalis. The sequence continues at coordinate 1,033,407 of JAWNPG010000015.1, read as the reverse complement.
CCCAAGTTTTCAGTTTTCAGCTCGAGTCCAAGCCCAAAAGTCTGGCTCTAGGTCAAGGCTGGGCGCGGCGGGCGTTGCTTTTTACGTGACAGCCAATTGCTGCTTGTTGTTGTTGTTGTTTGTTGTTGTTGCTGCTGCTGTTGGTGGTTTGTTGTTGACACTTGCAGTTACATCGATAAGCGTACGGTGAAAGCAGCGACGGCGACGTCGACACCGACTGACCAAGAAATTAAAGAAACGAAAAGAGGCATAAAAATGGAAGTCAAGTCAAACAAGTCGAAGTTGTAATGCTCTAACAGAGGGGGAGAGAGAAAGAGAGAGAGAGAGAGAGAGAGAAGAAAACAGAAGGACTGAGAAAGAAGTTTAGATAGAGTCGGAGCAATAGAGAAGAGAGAGAGAGAGAGAGAGAGAGAGAGATGAAGAGAGTGAAGTTGATATAAAAGGATGAGTGACAGGAAGCAGGAGTAAAAAGAGAGAGCAAAAAAGGATGGTGAAGAGAGTGAGCGAGGCAGGGAAAGAAGAAGATCCACGCAAATGACGTTCATTAACGTTACATATCGAATGAGCAAGTCTTTTAGACACTTTCAAGTTAGGGTATTCAAAGAGTGTTGGTTGACACATGTGAAGAGAATGCGACAGTAGATTTAAGATCTGCAACAATAAATTTGATTTGTAGTTCTACTATATCACCAGCTGCCACGCCCCCTGCCTCCCTCCTCCCCTTCTATGCCTAGTTCCAACTCTTTTTCTGTAGAACTTCCAAAAACCGAAATCAGTTTTTACTGTGGGAATCTTTATTTTTTGTGGAAAAACCGAAAGTGCGCTTAAAATTGAGAAGAAAAGAAAAGAGAAAAGAAATGTGTAACTCGCCTATTTATCAGAAATGGGTTCGACGAAATGAGAAGTAGAAACTGGGTTTGTTCTCATAATATGTTGGCTGCAATTGCGAGTCGAGTTTATGGCTTAATCTATTTTCTAGTAGGGCAAAAGAGAAAACGAGCTCCGTACCAAATATTAATAAGTTATATGATAAAAATTCCTATAAAATCTATGAAGACTTATATATGAGTGGAGAGAGAACTTATCTAGGGCAAAAAATTGTGTAAATGAATTGATCTGGAGTACGCAGATCTTCAGCCTGCATACAATCTCTTACACATGATTTAAGATATTAAGAATAGAATAAAATTTTCTATATTTTGAACTTTGGATTATGCCTTCATTACTCGAGAACCTTAAAATTTTCTATGTTTACCATTCAAGTACTCTTTCAGATAGTAAATATCTCGCTTTTATGATTCTTCATTTCAAAATTTTAAGCATTTTTAAGCATAACTTTGGGAGCTTCTCCCTTCAAATTCGATGTATTCCAAAAGTTGAGTTTAATCGACTCTTGGCCTGCCCTAATTCAATTAATGCCCCGAAGCATGTTTTGAGTTTCATAGCAAGCAGTCTGTGGCTGTATCTCTTTGTTGTGTTTGTGTATTCGATTCGTATTATTATACATTTTTGTGGGCCGTTAACAAATTAATTGTTACGCTCTTTAAATGTTAATCAAAATAGACGCCAACGTTCGCACAGCCACAAAGGGCGGCTGAGCATTAAAAAGTCTTCAAAGCAGCATAGGAAGAGGAAGAAAAGAAGAAGAAGAAGATGGTGATGAAGAGGGAGAGCCAGAGAGACTGAGTTGAGACGGTGGAAGGAAGGGGGCAACACACACTCACGAATGGCAAACGGCAAACGGCGAACGCCTTTGAACATAATTTATGGCCAATTTGATTTTATTTTCATTCAAATTTTATTTCACTTTAAGACGTTCCACAGCATCTTAAGGGCAAAAGCAATGGGGTATGATAGACTGCAGACTATCGAACACTTAAGAGGAAAACATATTTTATAGCTCATCAGGTCTAGAAGCACAAGCATGTACAGGATATCTGTTAGTCGTTCAACACCTCAACACACTTTACAGGGTATCTTTCGGATTTTCAACTGTACACTTTAGCTTGTGTATGGTTTATAGCTGAATATAGATGATAAAGCTTGACTAGAATTTTTAATTTCTACTTAAGACAGCTTTACGTGTCCTGTAGGGTATCTCTCAGTTGTTCATCTGTATCATTTTTAAAAAACTGTATAATGTTTGTAGATTAATGAAAGAATTTCGCAGCAGAGTTTCAATAGCAACTCAAGTCAATACAGGGTATCTGCAAGTCATTCAACTGCTTTCTCGTAGTTTTCCATAGTGAAGAGGACATATATTCAATATTTATCAATTAGAACTGTGTGGCTCGCCTTAAAAGAGCTTCGTGTTAATTACAGGGTATCTCTCAACTGATCAATTGATTTTCTTCGACTTTCGGCTTTGTGCAAAAAAACTTGTATAGAAATTTACAGCCAAAACAAAAAATTAAGAAAGAAAGGAGAGAAAGAAAGAAGATCGAGAGGAGGAGGGGAGAAAAAATGTGTGTTTTGTGTTTTTTTTTTAGTGTAAGCGATTAGCAAGAAGAAGAAGAAGCAGCAAAAGCAATTAATTGATGGGAATTTCTTTCTTTCTTTTCTGGCTTTATTTATTATGATTTTATTTTGAACTTCAGAGGAGCTGCCGGTCTTTGGCTTCGTTTAAATATTCAAATAGAAATCGAAAGCTATTTGATATTTTCAGCTAATTTCGTTTCTTTCTCTCTCTGTCCCTCACTCACTCACTCTCTCTCGCCTCGGTCTGTCTCACTCCAGCTCTGTCTTCTAATTTTAACTATAGAAACAATAGATGCATTTGGTTTTTGTTCGGGGATTACATAAAAACATATCAAAAGCTGAGACAGAAAGAAAGAAAGAAAGAAATGTTTTGCTTTATTTCGCTTGCCAGACGATTCGCTTTTCCTTTAAGCGAAATTAAGTAATAGAGTGTTGTTGGGAAAAGCATTAAGTGGGGGGCGTGAGAAGCGCAGAGAGTGATGCTTTTGTCTTAATTACTCTATTAGCTTGTCTCTGGCATTCAGGTGGCATAAGATATACATATATAGAAGCGAACCTGTAGTGGGTGAGAAGCGCAAAGAGAGGCGTAGAAAAGCTTCTTTACTTTTCAATCTCGCTCAACATATGTTGGGAACATGGAAAATACGCACACGAGAAGCGCAGCGAGAGGCGCAAACGTTTGCTCAGCTTTAACAACTTTATAAGCTAGTATTTGTACCTTGGTTCCGCCCCCTCTCCACAGATATGACTTCATAGCGCTGATTAGCAACACTAACTGTAATAACAAGCATCGACATTAACTTTATTTTTTTCTTGTTGCTGCTGTTGCTCTTGCTCACATTTCACGCACTCACGTTTTTCAATGCAATGCTTACACACACACATTACAAACAAAACATGAAAATGCCGCAAAAGCCGCAAGTAGGCTCCGCATCTACCTCTCTCCCTCGCTCCCTCGCTGACTCTTTCGACGCTCGTTTAATGATCAGAGCTTGAAATACTCTTGCTCTCTGTGTGTGTGTATATTAACTTTGTGATGCATTAGGGGTAATGCGGAATGACGATTGATTGACTGACCTGCTGATTGAGGCATTATATGATTGACTGATTGATAGACTAATTGACTTGAATGATTGAGTGATTGAGTGATTGATGAACGAACTGATTCTTGGCCTAGCTGATGTTGGCTGATTGATTGATTGGTTGATTGACGTCCCAGCTTTCATTGACTGATGGAATAACTAATTGTACACAAGTTAATATTGGTTGATTGAGTGATTGAGAGTTTGAATATCAGCATTAACAAACTGTTTGATTTGCTAGAGTTGTTTCTGATCTGATCTGATTGATTATGTACGAGTTACTGGTTTCGATTGATTGCAATTGATTGAAGGTCATATATTCGTCAATTGATTAATTGATTGATAAGCCATCTGGCTGACAGCCTTCCTCTGACTTGATTGATTAGTTGATTGACTGGCTGTTATCCTGACGGCAAGTGATTAATTGATTGATTGAGTGATTAAAGATACTTATTCATTGCTTAACTTACTAATTACTTAGCTGACTTGCTAACAAACTAATGTTTGGATAAACATAAATGAAAGGGTATTCAGAAATTTGTTGCTTAAATGCGTTTCTTCTCTTATCTGTGACTCTCCTTAAATAAGTCATGTTTTTATTTTTCAACATAAACAATTATAAAAAAATATATATAAATAAGTAAAGTAAGGAAAAAAACGTATATGAAATACTTTTCGCGCGTACTTAATCATTTCGAGACCAATGGCAAAATATCTCAATGATTCGCATACAAATACGTGACAATAAAATACCCTGTAATAAAGTAGCAGTAGCGGGGTTTAGTGAAGTTTTTGTTGATTGACTGATAGAATTACTCATCTAGTGGTTGAGTGACTAATTAACATTGATTGATTGATTGATTGGTATTCCATCGATTGACCCATTAACTGATTGATAGAGTGACTTTTTGCCACTGCGTGATTTTCTGCTTAGTTCTTGATTGACTGATTGATTCATTGGCAAATTGAATGGTTTCACCAGGTAATATTCAGATTGAATTGAAATTGAAAGAAGATATCATACAATTAATTTATACCCTGTGCTAATTATTGGTTTAGGGTATAAGTTAGTTTGCTTTTGGGAATGGCTGCCCAAAATTCGTGCGAATCTCTTTAACAGAAAGAAGAAGAAGACACAAAACACATATTGCGCAAATGGTTCGCAGTGAATGCGGAATGTGGAATGACCTTTTGCTTAGCTCGAATCTGAAGTTCACGCCTTGTTCTGCCTCTGGCTCTGGCTCTGGCGCTGCCACTGCCACTGCCTTTGCATTTGCGTAATGTGGATGCGGCTACAACTGGGCTACAAGAAAGAAGAAGAACAAGAAAAAAATACATATACATATACAAGTCAAGGGTTCAAAGCAATAAATTGCCTTGGGCTCTCAGCTTGCACATTTATGAGTTCAAACCTTGTTTCGTTTAGAGTTTGAATTTTTTTAAAAATATCTGTTAAATATAAACAAATATAAACAGATTTTTAAATTTTTGGGTCATATTTGTATAGTTTCTTTGGACTCTTTCTTGTTTTTGTTTTGCTTGCAGTTCGCTTAAGCTGAGCCTCTTCTTCCTCTTCCTCTGTCGTTTTCGCTCAACTAGTTTTCGACCTAATTAATCGGTTTAAGGCTCAGTTTTTAGTTCAAGGAAATTGTGGCTCATCTGGATTTGAGGTTTCCACTTTGACTAGTTTCGGTCATGGAACGGTTCGCTTACTCAGGCCAGGCACTGGCTTTCGGTTTCTGTCGGACTGAGGTGTGGCCGGCAATGAAGTTTAATGCGTTGCATTAGCCCAGCATGAGTAATGCTCTTTAATAAGTTGACAATTAAACAGACACATAGATGAATGTATAAATGTGTGTGTGTGTGTGTGTGTGTGTGTGTGTGTGTGTATAAAGACGTGGCATCTAATGCAGTGTCGAGCTAATTTACGATGCATTAACGATAAGTTGCGTTGATTTCTTTTAATGACCAACGCCTCGGCTTACGGCTCTGCGCGGAACTTTGACCGAGCGATCATTAAAGGCTAGCTCAAAAGGCGGTAATTTATAATGCATATTAGCCGAGATGAGCTGAACTGAACGAGCACGGAATACCCTGTAGAGTAATCGGTTTTCTAGAAGAGGATAAGAGAGGATGGGAGAGTGTATAAAGAATAGAGAAAAGCAAAAATTAATCATAGAGAAGATCATATATGTATTTAAATTTGTACAGAGGTTTCTTTAGATAATTCATACAGTTTCTTATATACATATATACCTGTCAATAGGTTTAATTAGAGCTTCATATTAAGGTTCTTATAGATATTTCTGTAGAGCTTATCATATAGAAATATAGGGAAGCTTTTATAAATGTTTCTTAAGATATGTTCCATGCTGAAGTTGTTTTTAAGAAATCTTGAGATAGAGACTCTACATTAATAGCGCTCTATTCGAAATTCCCTTAGAGATGTTCAGATAAAATTGTCTTGAATATGCCTTGATCAGGATTTTATTGCTACAGGGTATCGAAAAGCGCAAAATGTTTGCGCAAATTTAATTGGAAATTAAAAAGCCGGCATAAATTTTCGTGACTATGAACGCAGCTGAGTCGCAGTCGTAGTTGGAGTCGCAGTCGCAGTCCTCAGCAATCATGTCCCATATCTTAAATCGTCAGAGTCAATGCCAAATGCATGCCATGCCACGCCCACACTAAAAACTTTTACTTTGAACTTTGACAAAAAGCGAAAAAAAAACTCTCCGGGGGCTAGGCACCAGCTGGAGGTTAGAGACATGCGTGTGCAATCCCCTGTCCGAGCAGCTTCGAGTATGTTGGCCAGTTTGTGTGTCTGTGTGTTTGTTTTTTATTTTTTACTTTGGCAAATATGTTTTTAATTTGATTTCTGGTCACCAAGTTGAACTGCGACGCCAGCTGCGACTTCATCTCCAGCTGCCATCTTCAGCTGCAGCGCGATTCCTCCTCGCCTGAGTCATTCAACTCGCGAGCGCAACTTTCATATAAAGCAATAGAGAAGACCTAGACTCGCAATTTACTTTCTTCACACACACACACACACACACACACACACACACTCACGCGAGAGTTTCCTCCAAAAACAGGTGAGAGTGGGGGGAGGCGTGGTCAGCCGCGGGGGCGTCCATGGTAAAAGGAGCTTTCGTTGTTGTTCTTTTTTTGGTTTTGTTTTTGGCTTTTGGTTTTGTTTTTGTTTTGGCTTTGGTTTTGGTTTTGTTTTTGGGTGGGTGAAACCGATATTAGCTGAGCGGAATTGTTAATTAACGCGTACGACATATGTTAATAATACGCATAGGTCTCTTTGATTTCTGCTTTTGCTCGTGTGTCTGGGCGAAACGGTCCAAGCCGGAAAGGCGAATGACGGATGTGCATACAATGCGCGATGATGGCATAAACTCTGATTTACTGAGAGAGAGAGAGAGAGAGAGAGAGAGAAATTGTGGAGAATGGAGTAGTTCGGGAGTGGGAGTGGGAGGAGGGGGCCTCAAACGGATGACTAATGCTGAAGAGAAATTCGTTGAGTTCGATACCGATATCGCACCGATTGCTAGCAATTGCTCGATAATGGATTGAAATGACTCACATAGGTAAAAGGTATTGAGCATCATCTATATAATATTCGATTCAAATAAGGATTTCTTTTACAATCTCTAGTGAGTAGATTGTAATGGCTTTGTAGATCTCTATGAGAATTTAGGGCTACAGAATTGTGTCTGTTATCGATAACCGATAAATGATATCAATTGTAATATAAGTCTATATTATGCATTTGTTAAATTTGGGCTTATGGCTTTCTCGGTTATTCTCTTTCTCTCTCTCTCTCCGTCTGTCATTCTCTATTTCTTTATATTTCTTTGTTCTCTCTCTCTTTCTCTCTCTCTATCCATCTATCCTCTTTCTTACTTTATCTTTATATGTATTCGATATATATCGTAAGTATCGTTATTCTCTTTTCTCCTCTACTCAAACTCAAGTTCGTTGCCCAAGTCTTTTGTTTTGAAGCCAGTTCGTTGCCTAAGTCATTGCATATACTTCATTTATTTTGGGTGTCTATGATTGACAATCACATTTCATCAGTTTGTCAATCTGTCGTTCTGCTACTCAATCAGTCAATCGCTCAGGCCTTGCGAGCTCTTCATGCAGCTAAGCTCATGTCGCTCGCCACACAGACTTCTTTTACTGCTGCAGGCACTTGTAATGCAAGGCATGTTTGAGTCTTTCTCTCTCTCTCTGTCTCCGCGCGTTGTAAGCGAAACAAAATATAATTTTGGTGTGTTTATTTCCACATTTCGCTTCAATTTCTTCAGCTAGAATATCAAAAGGTTTTTTTCTTTACTTTGGTTTTGAGGGCGACTCTTGCTTGGTTTGGAGAGGCTTTCTAGTGAAATTGAAAACACATTTTAATAACATGCCAAAATTGAAATGCAAAGACAACAACAGCAGCAGCAGCAACAACAACAACAAAAGTTGTTGACAAAATTTCACTTTCAACAAAAAAATCAAGTGAATCTTTCAATTGGAATTGGGAATTGGTATACGAATTTAAGAGAAAGAGACAAAGAGAGAGAGAGAGAGAGAGAGAGACATGAGCTGAGTTGAGTTGACTTGAGTGTGGCGTCTCTGATTAGGCGATAACACATTTTTTGTTGTCAGAGGGGCGTGGCAAGCAGCAACAACAGTAAAAGCCATAGAAAATTTTGATTAGCCGGAATTGGCTTTGAGCTTTGGGATAGAAGAAGGCGTAGCTCAGCTAATGAAAGTGTTTTTTCTTTTCATTATTTCGAAAACAAACGAGATATAATTGAAACACTCTATATATATCCATTCCCACATATATATACCCTGTAAGCATACAGTGGGGCAGTTACAAAGTCTTTTTTCTTCTGCCTGTGTCATAGTAGAATAAGCTTAAACTGTAAATACAAATGTATTAAGGGTAATTAAGGGTATGTATATGTAAAGGGTATTCAATAGTCGGAAGATTGTCTAAGCAAAAGGTATTTGATGAGTCGAGTACATCTAAGGGTTAAAATTGTAACAATACAGGGTAGCTTATAGTCGAGCCTTGTTAGATGTCTGGCTATTTAAGAGGTGCTCCACTTCTGGGCGCCCGAAAGTTTTTCACGTTTTCTTAAGCAATGGAAAATGCTGTTCGTATGAAGTAATTATGCAAAGTTTCGATTAAGATCTCAATGACTTTTCACTGTGCGCAATGAGTTGGCTTTAAGACACAGGGACGGAGAAAGAGAGAGAGAGAGAGCTAATATCGTATATACATGCATTAAAAGTAAATCTAAATAAATTTGTGGTGTTCGCCTTCTATATAATTACAGCCAAAGATTCAGAGATAACGTCTAGATGCCTAACCTAATGCTGTGCTAAGAGGTAAGTTCGTTGCCTAAGTCTTTCGTTTCAGCTTGTATGAAGTACAAGGCGTAATGCCTCAATGAATTGCCAAAAATCAAAGACAGATGTAAACATATATGTATAAATATATATAAACAACCACACATACATATATGTCTGTATATGTATATATGTTTGTATCCAGGAGACATTGACAGCGATTTAAAGAAGTAGCGTTACATAAAGTCAAGCAAACATGACACGTTTTTCAGTTTTTTTTTCTTTAACCGTTATTGCTCTAACCACATTTATTGAAATACTCTTTAAAAAACGGTACTACACATACTCCGCACATGTGTAGTATGACTGCTTTTGACTTCTGTCAAGTCGAATGTGTTCACTCATCTGGTTTATTTGTAGCTCCCTTTCTGTGGATAGTTGAGCAGGTTACAAAGGGTTAGGGTATGCCATGAGTGTTGGCTCTCTACTTGGGAATTAGAAGAGGGTATATAGCATGACTGGTGAGGATACAAAAACAGCCTACTCTGTAAGTATGCTATAGGGTTTTAGGTAGGTAGGGAAGGGTATAGGTAAGGAGGGTATGGAAGATTATAGATACTGTAGGGTATATAAGTAGCATAGAGTAGCTGAGGGTCGGGTATTTCTGGACGGGTGAGTCGCTCTATACCATGTGTACTGGGTATATTAGTTGAGTAGTATAACGTTTCACTCCATATAACGTATATGGGGTATATAAGACAGCTGGTAAAAGATTGTAAGCGGTATTTTTTGGACTGATGATTTGCTATTCTCTCTCTAGGCTATAGTATGATTTAATAGGGTATTTTAGATTAGTATTCTACTATTTTCTACCTCATTTTAATTGAATAGGGGAATAGTACGAAATCCTATATAATGATAATGATGTAATGTTCTCACTAATCATACAACTTGAATTGGACATTCTTGAGCGCCAGTTTCACTGCTCTCTGTCTCATATGGCATGGTAGGGTATATTATGCTTGGATAGGGTATTACTGGTCGAGTGTCGCACCATTCTCTTTCTCTCTCGCACTCACTCATATTATTTGCTTTTCCTTTTTTACTTTTGCGTGACAGACGTTGAAATATTTGTAAGCCCATTCCGTTTGGGGCCTTTCGTTTGGGCAGCGACCTTAAATCGTTTTTGACTTTGACTTCAATTGGCGAGCCGCAATATATTTATTACTATTATTATTATTATTGTTCGACTCGTTGTTGTTGTTGTTGTTTTCTCTCTTGTTCGCCTCTTTGCTCAAGCTAATTAAGCTATTTGGACTTGTTGTTTGTTTGTTTGTTCAGTCATGCATTGCAGAACTCGCTAATTCTCAGCTAAAAAAAATAAGATTAAGTCAAAATATATTTGGAATTATGTTAAAGACTTGTGAAAGAGAATGCGGCGCACAAACGAAACGCGTTATAGCGCGCTCGGGGTAATAGGCCGCCTAATTAACGATTAACATGAAGTTTCATAGCAGGCAGCTAACAGAAATGGTTTTGGGGGCGGGGCAGCATAGCAAAGAGCTTTTGCAAGAGACCTTACTAGATGTAGAGTTTGAGAAATATTACATTATTTAGTCATATACCAAAATTTGGTAAGTTTGTAGATATATAGTATATATAGACATTGGAAATTTCGGAATTAATGATATTTTGCAATAATTTTTCCATCTAGCCCTACTTTGTTGCGATTTACAGGATATCTTTTAGTCGTTCACTGCGGACGCTAATTCGTTTCTCTGATTCTATGATCTGCTTGAAATATGATCCATAAATATTGAAAGTTATTTTCAGATACATCTAGGCAAAAACCCAGTAGCTTTTTGAGCTAATCTCAAGCGTCAAGTTCTTGCCATTTCTTGAATATTATTAGTATAGCTACACATGTCTTCTACAGTATTAACAACTCGTAAAGACCTTCACAAAAACTAAAACAAAAAAATAACAACCGAAAGTTGTGCCAAAAGTGAAAAAGTGAAGAAAAACCAATCCAAAAAACTTTTTAACTTTTTGGCCTTCGAATCATGCAATTAGTTTTGTCACTCTCTATATATGCATACATATATATACATATGAATATAGATTGACGTAAACAATTTGAAGGGATTTGGGTAGATGTGAACATTGATCTAAATCTATATCTATCTCTATTGTAAGATATGATATATATTTACTTCGTTCGCTCTGTCTTTTGATTATCTTATATAAAATAAATCAAAGAAGATAAATAGTTGAATCTTATGTTGGGGTATAACAAGTGTTCCTATGCTTAAGTTGAAGTGCCTTTTTTATACCCTGAGCCCATTGAAAATGGGAAATCAGGGTATAATGGTTTTGTGAAAATGTATGTAACAGGCAGAAGGAGGCGTGCCACACCCCATAAAGTATATATATTCTTGATCAGCGCGACAAGACGAGTCGATATAGCCCTGTCCGTCTGTCCGTCCGTCCGTCCGTCCGTCCGTCCGTCTGTCCGTCCGTCCGTCCGTCCGTCCGTGTGAACGCTGAGATATTTGTAAGTACGCAACGTAGAGACTTGAAATTTTACATGAATACTCGATAATACCATACGCTGCACAAGTTTATAAAATTTTTCCGATAACTCATTCCATTTCGATTTTATGAGCATTTATCGATAATTTTAATGTGTTTTTAAGGCGTGGTTTGTACATCGTTTGAGCTAAAGACTTCAAATTTGCTGTGTAGTTGCGTGCAATGAATACGGAGATAACGTTATCTTTAGATTTTGGATGCCACGCCCCATTCGCCCCCTATTTGTAAAATCGCAAATCAAATACTAGAGACTTGTGCTTTGGCACATACACACATATGAATGCCATTAATAAGTTGTAAAAGTTTGATGCACTTAGTCCATCGCTAAGAAAAGTTATTAAACAATTAAATTCTCATAGAAATGCCCACATTGCAGCCCAAGCGCAGTCGCTGCGTCAACTGCGCAGTTGGCAGAGCGCGCGCTAATGCTTGCGTGCATATGTGTGTGTGTGTATCTGTTGTTTGTATGTATGCTTAAAAAAAACGTTGAATGATTTGATATTTGACTCTTCACAGGGCTCAGGGTATCCCCTAGTCGAGCGGTCTCGACTAGAGCACTCTTACTTGTTTTGTTATTTTGTTATTTTGCCACCCACCAAGCGAGACGCCAAAAAACTAGCTCAGAAAAATAATGTTTGACAATGCACAGAAGATGCAGCGGCGCAGGCAGAGGCGTTAGTGTGGGCTGCAAAGACAGAAAAAGCAACAAAGATACCGGCAAAAGCAGCGACAAAGGCAGCAAAGGCAAAGACAGTGGAAGAAGCAGCAGCAGAGATAGCAAAAGCATAGGCAGCAGAAGCAAAGGAAGCAGCTACAGCGGCAGAGATAGCAGCCGAAACAGCAAAAGCAGCAGCAGAAGTAAACAAAGCAGCGGCAGAGACTGCAAAGGCAAAAGCAGACGCAGCAGTAAAACCAACAGCAGCAGCAGCAGAGTTAGCAAAAGCAGAGGGGCAGCAAGAGCAAAAAAAGCAGCTCTAGCGGCAGAACCAGCTCAAACAACAACAACAACAACAGCAGCAGCAGCAGCAGCAGCAAAAGAAGTGACAAACCGCTAGTTGGCGCTCTCTGCAAATTGCACGCGGCGCTCGTTCGCTCTCTCAGCTGCAGTCGTGCTGTTCGGCACTGGCAGACACGCTCTTCGTTGTGCGCGCTCTCTCTGCCTTTCTGTTGCTCTCGCCTATGTTAGGCACCTGTCGCGGCAAGTTTGTCAACGAAGCCGGCGTCGCTGTCGACGCCGACGTCGCTGCCACTAGAGCCAAGCTCAGCTTTGCGCTGCGCTGGGCACGTCGCGATTTTTCAATGCGTTCCGAGCCGCCGATAAGAACGCACGCGAGCGAACGAACGTACCGAGCAAGCGAGATAGCAATATAGAAAAGTATTCAATAAATCCAATAATTGAAACGCGCGCGCGTGTTAAATATCTTACACCTCTTTTTTTTTCGTTCGTTTTTGTTTGTTTTTTTAAGAAAATATATATTTCCATATAAGTATATATGCATATATGAATGTAATTGTTTGAGGAAAAAGTTTCCCAAAGTTTTTTTTGTGCACTGGAAAGAAAATTGCGGCCTTTGCTTTTGGCCTAGTTAATCACTGAAAACTATTTCCACTGTGTCATGTGACAGTTCTCAACGCCAGGTGTCGCACCACATGCAACAAAATGTCAGCGAAAAATCAGATCAACGTCTTCATGGAGAAGTTCAACACGGTGAGTGAGAGGACAACACAGGACTTTATGTAGATATAGAAATGATAGAGAAGACATATGTGAAGACATAAATGGGAATGTAAAGGAATAAAATATTTATTTGCCAAAATTCAGATCATTTCTAAAAAAAGTGCAGATGTCACATGTATGCTATGTATTGAAACCAATTGAGATTCGGGATATCATATCGATATTTACTTTACAATATGATAGTCTAAAGCAAAATTTCGGTTGTAATTCGAAATCATCTTTTTAGTATTGAATATATTTAATATATGAGTACTATATGTGGCTTCTTCAGGGAACAAGTGAAATGGACAGATCTAGTCGCAGAGGCATTATTAAAATTTCGGCTATTGTAAGAGCTAAAAGCAGCACTAACATTTTAGATGTTACTAAACTGCAGACTTAACCTTCGAGCGCCTATTCAAATTTGAACTTTCTATATAGTAAATGCACAATGTATCATCCATCTAGCACCCACTTCTCTAGCTCTTAAGTATGAACTTGGAAATATGTTATGTTTTTCCCATTCGCATTAAGTAGGAAGAAAATATAAAATGTTTTTAGTTATGCTAGATTTATATGAGAATTTAAATAGGTAGCCATGTATAATAAAGCCCATATCATGGATCTAACAAAATTGTAAGATTAAAGACATTTGGAATGTGGATTAAATCAAAGGTGCTTGACTCGTATCAGACGTCAAATGTCTTCAATCTAATCTGTACAACTTTTCTGGAGAAAACAAAAGGATATGTTTTAGACTTGTTCATGAAGTGGTATTGATTTGGCGAAATATATACCTATAAATGTTTGATATATGCTACCATAGATCACAATTATCTAGGTCTTTTAACAAATATGCTGTTTACCAGCTTTATAAATTGACCAAGTTTTAACTATTTACTATTATATGGAAAATCACTGAGGTTAGTTTTAAACTATTCGGACTTGTCAAGATTTGCAAGTTCGAAGCTTTTTCTCATTGACTTATTTCAATTCGAAAAACTAAATTTGGAGTAAACTTTTACTTCAGTTAAATATAATTCTGAATTGAAAAGTTTTAAGATTCTGCAAAAGTTTGGCTTTCGCTTTGTTTAAATTCCGCCTCTTTAAAGATTTCTTTTGTCATTTGCATTCAATGCTGCGCATCAATAAATTGTAAATTGAAATTGAATTTGAAACTGAAATTGAAACATTCAAATTTTGATTTGCTGCCCAAGACAGACACAAAAATGAAAGTGAAATGCGCTTCAAATTAAGTGCTTGGTCTAACGATTTGTCTATCCCCCTCTCTTTCTCTCCCTCTCTCTCTCACTCCGTCTATTTGGCTACTTCAATGAGCCGCAATTGAAAATGTCTGTCGAAATGCTGCGCGCCGCATAATAAACGACGAGCACAAACAACAATTTAATGCAGCCGCAGTTGTGCTGTTGTTGCTGTTGCCACTGCAATAATTAATAAATATTTGCGAGGTGAGAGTTGCCCAATTGATCAAAATGCTCACGCTCGATAAGTTATCGAGCACATTCACGCATATCGAATGTATATGGATTAACAAGAATCCCATTTCTTCACTATTTTTAATGAGTAATTGCTACAAATGGGTTAAAAGTGACTGTGGAGTGGCAATGTGTAATTGATAAGTTATCGATAACATAGGTGTATCAAATGAGGGCTTTGAATAGTTTTAGGAAAGTGTTTGACTAACGTTAACTATAACTAGGGTAAAATTGAGCATTAGGTGTTGTTTGTGCACTCAGTGTATGTTCGATAAGTTATCGATAGCATATATTTAGCAAAGTTGAAGCTTTACGAATACTTAACACTCATTGCTTCAGGTTTCTATGCATTTTATTACAAATGAGAGATGAATATACCAAATTAAGTTAAAGAAATTAGTTTTTTCAGCCACGGAATATATTTATAGAAATCATGTTAGAATGACTAATTATCAATCGATTATCTTAGATAATTTATCGATTACTAAAATAGAGTACAGATAAGATATACGCCAACGGATTAGTTCGATTAAAAATCCGGCCTATAAATCTAAAACTTAAACTTCAAACTACATGTTTCTAATGGAAAATCTTTGTAGCTTGAGCATTCCACAAATGAGACATAAAAGTAAATCAAATCGGTTTATGAAATGCTGTTAAACTGTTGCCTATGGGTCAATGCCAATCATTGGCAATGGCAACAACTGTTTAGAATAGCCAGCCAGCTAGCCAACGAGCCGGCCAGCCAGGTAATCAGAGGCTGACGTCACGATGCGTTCAGGAATCAAATGCAACCAGTTTGCAAATCGAGCTTTATGCAACCAAAAATCTTCACAGGAGAGAGAAAGCCAGGCAGGCAGGCGACTAGGCTAATTGAGAGGGGAGGAAGTGACGGGAGTGGGGGGCTGTGATTACGGCATTTGAATTCTAGCGCAGCTTGCGGTAGTTGACGTCACAACGAATGACTTAGACAACAAACTCGAGTGTGTGCGTGTGTGTGGTCGAAACGGGGCATTTGCAAATGCCGTTAATGTGTGCAGCCAGAGTCACGGAATAAACCATCAAAATTTATTGAATTAAGCGCAACTAGTATCTGTGCAAATTGTGAATATCTGAAAATCTGTTAACCCATGTCAAATGCAAACCTGTTTGCCTCTTCAACTGCTTCACAAGAGTTGAGCGGCTTAGCTGGCAAGGAGATTGTGCCACTCATGGAGCAGTAAACGACAAGTGCTTGCAGTTGGCTCGTCAACCAGTCAATGCAGTCAGTCAGTCGGTCAATCAGTCTTTATCCATATTTTGTAAAGCAATCGTCAAGTGCTCACCGTTGGCTAGACAGTTTGCTGGCGAGCAGTCATCAGCTAGTCTATGCATCAAGTTAGTCAATCTGTTAGCCAGAAAACAATAAGCTGTGCCATCAATCAGTCAGTCAGTAACTTTATCAATCATGCCAGTCAGGCAATCAGTATTATCGAGCTATCCAGCTAAGCAGTCAGTAGTCAATCGGTCATCTAATCTGACAGTCAATCAGTCACTCAATCAATCAGTCAGCCAGTCAATCAATAGTGCCTGCTAATCAGTCACTTATAAATCATTCGCTCAGACTTTTAGTCATTAATCAGTCGTTCAGAGAATGTCTATTCATCAATCAGTAGTCGTTTAGCCCATTGATAGGTCTGAGTCTAGTCAATCAACGATCAATCTCTCATTCAATCAGATAGTTAACAAGTCACAAAATCAGTTCGACAATCAATCAGTCCAATCAAAATCAATCTGTTATTAATTAATCAATCGATTACTCATCCGTCAGCCCATCAAACAATAAGTTCGTCAATCCGTGAAGTTTGTCTGTCAATCACTTCTTCATCAATCAGTCTGCAGTTATCAGTCTGTCACAATCATTTTCCTACTCTTTACCTATGAGACTATAGCTCTCAATTGACTAACGATTTATTAGCTAATCAATACGTCAGTCAGTCACTCAGTCACTCAGTCAATCAGTCAACTAGTCAACCAGTCGTTCATTCAATCAGCCAGTCAGTCAAGGTAGCTGCAACTTAGTCTTTCTTAATAACATGCTTTATTATTGCTCCGCATTCGATAGGTGAGTGCGATAAATGCAGTTTAATTGGCGTCACAGGTGTCAAGTGCGTAGGGGGGGCATTAGCTAAACAATGTTGTTTTCGTACTCGCCCCTAAAAATGTCAGCTAATATATCAACTTTTCAACACTAGGAAGTTGGTCTATAAAGTGCTTCAATGGATAACTAAAGTTGAGCTAAACAAAGGCAACTCGTTTTATTACAACTTGATTTATGATTATGTTAACAGCTAAGCTAACTATATTTATTATATATATCCATATTAAGAAAGAAGTTTTTTAATGAGAATCAACTTGGGTATGCATAGATATCTGTAGAGAACATTTATGTCAGATGACGTCTGCGGTGGGAGTTTTTCTGGAACTTGCCTAAAGAATTGCAAGCGAATGATATTCAGTAACTGATTTGAGCAAAAGACAATAAATGTAATGAGATTCTTATGATATATATTCTCTTTAACTATATTTAAGTAGTGGGCTATCGATAATTTTTATCGATAACAATTTATTAACAATGCAATCAAGTGTGTAAAGTCTTTTCAGTAATCTCAATGTAGTTGATAAATAGTAAGTTGCTCCCTTGCTTTATGCGCCTTAAAAGTTAAGTCGATAAGTTATCGATAACATATGTAGTATGGCAGCTTAAAAGAATCTAGGTAATTGTACTTCCTATGTGAAAGCTAGAAAAAGCGGAAATATAAATATAAATATACATATTCCTATATATGTATGTATATATACGAATATCTGTATAAGATATATATATCATTATATATATCATTAAAATGCGCATTTAGCTAGCATTACGCATACGCCTCGTGGTGCCTGCGGTTTTTCACTTTGTAAGCAAAAACTAACCGCCAATGCCAAATGAAAATGCTTCCTCAACCAATAGATTCGACTTTCCGATGTGTTCAGATGTTTGATAAACCTGGAAAGGAACCATTTCAAGTTCTCTTTAAGCGTTTGCCGACACTTTGGCTTTTGTTTCGCGTGGCGGCGATTCGTGACGGAGCAAATGTGTTTATTTGTTACTTGAGCCACAAAAACAGTTAGCTGAGTTGGCAAATATCTATATAGTTAAGTATACACATATATATATATATCTGTATATGCACTTAAAGCTGTAAAATCCTCCAATTATGGCGTAGCTCTGACCCATATTGTAAAGCGTTGACCAACTCGTTGGGTGCCAAATACGGAAGCCATATGTAAGCCTAATGAATTGAAAAGCAAAGCAAAAACAAACTCAACAGCTCAAAACCCAAATCTCGAGTGTGCAACTAGAAGATACCCTCGAATCTCATTTATCGATATTTTATGGGGGAAAATGTCTATAGAAGGCGAAATACGACTTTATGTCCACCTTGGGATTATTTGTTGTGGGGAGTTATCTAGAAAAAGGATTGCTTGATAACTGCGTAGGCCTTGGATGAATCTATATTTGGATCTTCATAGTAGGTCGACTAGACAGAGCTAATCATAATGTGGATACTAATTATTATCAATATGATATACCAATACCATACCACCAATACCATACCATACCATGGGCTACATCTGCTGCCCGTCGCATGCACTTGGGCCCAATCAATATACCCCGTTCACACCCGTGCTCAACTTAAGTGGAGCCAAAGAGAGGGAGAGAGAGAGAGAGAGAAAGAAAAACGGTAAATTTGACAACGCTGTTAAAAAGTTGTAATAATAATTTCCTGGCTCTGATTTGCATGCTGCAAGTTTTGTTAAACATACTTAATCATTGCTACTTTATGCCGCACCGCCTGACCACTCCGACTCTTGGACCACCTACGCGACTGGGCAGTTGTCGGTTGGGTATTCGAGCTTTATGCACGCGGGAAAACGTCTTGAACTAAACTACATCAGAAGCAGTCAAATTTTCCTCTTTTGTTTCAAGTAGTCATCTGACATCTGAGCAGGCTGTGCGAATTCATTCAAAAACTATTTGATGGCCTGCAAATTGTGATTATAATTGTATTATACTAGCGATAAGAATTGATATCTTGAGATTCAATTCAATTAGAATACAGCTAAATATAGATATAGGTGTCGTTATCGTGCGCTCTTTTCATTATCAACCAAGTTCTCGGAGATTCTGTCCGAAAGAGTGCAGTTCTCAGGGCATCTTCTAGTCGCGCACTCCCACACTAAATTACTCTCATTGTATTGTAATTGTAGCAAAATAGCTGGAGCCAAAGGCGCCGAAAACCCGAAAAACAGCTGAAGTGAAAGTCTACATAAAATATGATAACAGATATTGGGATATCTTGTTGTTTTATTGTTTTATGAATTGTTTTTGGTTTTGTTTTTGTTTTTGTTGTTCTGGTTCGCCGCTTGTACATTTATTTGCTCAAGTGTTGATAAGCAGCCGTGACTTTTGCCTAGCGTTCTCCTCATGTTCTTGAGTTGTTAATCTCAGTGTCAAGCATATTTGCTGAGCAAGCGACAAACATTCTGTGCTTTTTCTGTATTTAAGTTAGTTTCTTGCTGGAGATGCTCGAAATCGGTGTTTTGCAATTCTGATAATATTGTCGTGGAAAGAGCTGGAATGAGTGCGAGTTATGTGTCAAAAACAATGAAATGAACTGAATTGCGAATCGAACTTACAAGTGTGTGAAGTATGTGAAGAGTTCTTGCTCAGTGAAAAGTAAGGAAATCCCGTGTATTTAGATATGGAACTACATCGAAGATCGTTCCATATTTAATCGTTGAAACAATGCCAGAAACTTCTCAATGATCTTCTGAAGCTTTGTTAGCTCCTTCAAGCAATGCTGCAAAGCGCGTTGAAACTTGTGCATTAGCTTGCAAACTTTCGACTTGAATCGCCTCATCAGGCTGCGAGGGCGACGACGCTCTACGCCGTTATTATGAAACATTCCGCCTGAACGCATATTACTTGAATCGCTTAAATTGTTTTCGCCTTTTATTTCTAAAATGAAAAAATGATTTTTGTTTTTTATTTCTTTTTTTTTCGTAGGAGTTTTTACAATTTTTGATATTTTTTGTAGCGTACGGTCTGCTCTCTACGAGTTAGAAGTTGAGACTGAATATTTTTGCTTGCTCTGTGTTACAAGACAACATAATTTGATCATAGCCTACTTGGATAAGGAAAAAATCAAAAAGCTTTCTAAGCGCAGTCGATTAGAACTGGAAATTGGTATCGATATCTTTGACAGCACAAACATATCGACATACATATATATGATATAGTACAGTTGCTATATGAGCATTGTAAAGCGGCATTCAAATCGTAATAGCCAGCTCTATCCATGTCTATTTTGTTGAATTCAATCTGATGGACTCTATGTGTTGGGCCACATAGTTGTTCTATAAGAACTGAGCTTCCCTTGATACGCTCTACATACTTCTTGCAGCATCAGCTAAGTCGAGTCCTCAGTTTTCTGCAAGAATCACTATCGACTCTCTTGAGAAACTCGATTCAAAAGCGACTCACTATGGAAATGTAGTTAAAGATATTACCAAATAATGCTGATGCTGGCCAAGTTTCCATGGGCTTAATCAAAACTTTTAATGGCGCATAAAATTGTGATTGACTGGAATGCCAATATCTAGTGGGCACCCAGTTGACTGTGGGGTCAAGCAGCTGGGTAAAAGTTTCGATACGAGGAGCACATGAAAATTGCCAATGGAGAATGGAAGTGTAAAGAGAAGAAGAAGAAGCAACAACAGCGCAGCAGCAGCATGGGCAGGTGTAGCTTAAAGATTTCACCTAACCAGCAGCAACTCGTAGAAGAAATCGCCAACTTAATTTACAGCATTCAGCGATCTATGCAATCTTCTGCTTTGTTTTGCTTTCTTGGCGCTTTTTTCTTATTTTTGTTTGTCGCCTTTTGAAAAAACATTTTCACTTTCGTTTTCAATCTGCGCGCGTGTGTTTGGTGTTGGTTTTGGTTTTGGCCCGGGCCAATAATCACAATAATCGTGGTAAGCGGGCAGTCAGTCAGGCCAGCTAGCCAGGCCGGGCCGGGCCAGGCCTCGGGGCTGCGGACAGAAAACGAAAAACTGGTTGCCAACACTTGGCCGGATGCTTGGAATTTTCGGATGCCGAACGAAAGTGAAAACACCGCCGCCAAGAAGCCAAATGAAATCAAAAAGAAAAAAGAAAAAAAGCCATGCAAGAAAAAGAAAAAGAAAAAAATTGAATTTAAATAAATTACGTATGTTAATTGCGCAGCCGGTCAAGAAAAACGGTTCGAAACCAACTCCAACTCCCAAGTCTGAAACCAAAACTAAAACAATTTTTTCGGTTTTGTTTGGGTTTTGGCTTTGCGAATTCGACTTGCGGCTTGCTTGAATTAATGAGGGTCAAGACACTTGACTTGGCTTTGGCTTTCTACTCTGGCCGCCCACTGCATTATCGGCCAGATCGTTATCATGCTTATTGTTTGGCCTCTGGAGCATCATCTGATCAGCATCTGCTTCAATATCTTCACCTTCTCGCTGTCAGCTGTTTTATCATCATCATCATCATCTTCTGCAGCATCGCCTTCATCTGCATCATCTTTTGCTTTATCAGCAGCTTTAGGCTTTCTTCATAAACCTGATCATTATCATCATCATATTCATCATCTCCATCTTCATCTCCACCTTCATCTTCGCCATCATCAGCAGCAGCAGCAGCAGCAGTTTTATCGACACCTTGAAATTGTTGCAGGTGGCAGCGCGAACCGTTTTTTGTTTCTTGCTTTTTGTTGTGGCATGTGTATAAGGGCAGACTGCAGCTCAATATGAATGCGACTAAGTGTTACCCTGTAAATGTTGTTGCAGTTGTTTATCTATATATTTCCATTCAACTTCACTGTTTAATGATATAATGAGTATGCTAAAAAGTTATCGATCAATTGAAATTGAAATAACCTATAGACAAACAGACCAAGGTACAGAGAGTTTTATTGTACTCAGTCAGCTCTTTGTATCCTCTTATACTTGTCACATATCGCTTTAAAGAGTCATCATACTCTGTTTCAACTCACTTTCATCTGCGAGCTCAGCAACGATCGATGGTCAAGCACGTGGCTTCAGTTAATGAAAGCGCATTGTTAAGCTACCTCGCATCTGCTCATCTTTCTCCTCTCGCGCTCTTCTGCCTCTCCTCTCTCTCTCTCTCTCTATGCTTTGCAGGCATCTATATATCTCATGTCTAGAAGCTGACAGCAATCAGCGAGCCATTTGTTAAGCGGCCAAACAGTTGACCTTCTTCTGCAGCTCCTCTAGAGTTGCAGGCTCTATGCGTATCCTGTTTACGCATAACAGTAAACATATGTAACATCGTTTTCGACAGAGCTGCATGGCGTGAACTTTCTCGAGGCAATTCGCATCTGCGGCATCATTAGCTGCGCTGGCTTATGATTAATTGCGCCTGCGTTTCAGGGCAACTACTGTCAGAGGCCTTGAAGTTTTTGTTAGCTAGCGACAGACTATGACACAGAGTCTATAAGAAGCTGAAGCTGAAGTCGAATTCAAAGTCGTTTGGCCTTAGAATGCCGAGTGCATTGACTAGAAGATACTCTAACCATATATGTGAGAAAGAATAGTTCTAAGACTCCAGTTTGAATATGAGAAACTTTTTTTATACTTTCAAGATTTTCAAGATTTATTTAGAAAGCTGTTAGCTTTAAGTTTCCTTTTTGTGTATTCTTCAATATGAACTTGTATATTCTAGGCATAATGAAGTAGAGTTTGAAGTTTGTTCATATTTTCTATAAAGTTCATAGTTTTATATCTCCTGTTCTCTAAGGCTTTACAAGCTTTAAGTCTTACCATCTTCTTCGTGTATATGTTCAAAATACTCCACCTCTTTCTAAGCTCCCCACAATTCTCTCAGTTGCACCCAAACAGCTGTCATGGTTTGTGTCTTTAACAATGTTCTACTTAATGATAAATGAATGGGGCTTTAAGGCATTTAATGAGATAATCTTTAATAATAAGCTGGCCATTATGAATTTTATCCAAGACCCCCAAACAAAAGACTCGGAACGCAAACTTGAATGTCAATTCACTTTTCATCATTCGTCGTCGTCGTCGTCGTCGTTTTGGAGTTGTGTGTCTTTAATCTCAACAATTATCGTATTTAAGAGTGGAAAATGATCTCATAATCAGTTTTGTATCCAGTCCAGCATCAGCACAATTAAAGGCCAATTGAGTCAAGCGACTCTTTTAGCCAATTAAATAATCAAAAATGAAAAAAAAAAAAATATTAAAATTAAACTTGTTTTTTTTTTCATTTCTTTTTTTTTTTTACTTTTCTTAAACTTTTCTTTTCCGCTTGTTGAGGCCGGCATGTACGTCTTTTCTCTCCCTCTCTGCCTCCCTCATACCCGCTCTCTCTCTCTCTCTCTCTTTGTATACCCTGTAAATGTGGCGTAAAAAGGGTATACTAGTTTCTGTTAATAACTGACAGAAGAGGGTGTATGATATATTTTTAAACAGAAAGAGTATTATGCTTGAAGATTATTAGAGTATAAGACTAAGGGAATATAAGAATGTTAGAGTAGAAGAAGAAGAAGTGTGTGCAGTTATAAGCGTATGAACATAGAGAGAGTATATTATATTGTCATATTAAATATATAATATAATATAAGAGTTTAAGATTGGGAGTTGGACGAGTATCTATATACTAGAGTTGAAAATAATTTGAGTAGTACTCTTATGAGTTGGTCTTGAAGCTTTCAAATGTATATAGAAGTTGGAATGTTTGTAGGCAACTTCATATATTTGATGTCTAGAGGGTATTTCATATATACAGGGTATCTCTCTAGTGACTCACTGAATTCGAGAGCACTCTCAATTGCTTTTTTTGTTGATTTTGCTTTGCATTGTTTTGAATTAATAATTTATATCGATTTTTATAAGCGCCCGCGGCGCACATCAATTGATTTAACGGATTAGCATGCACAGACACACAAACACACGTGTATGTGTGTGTGTGTGTGTGTGTGTGTGTGTGTGGGTATTTATAAACTCTTGTTGTCTTTACTTCTTCTCCCTCCACTTTACAAGTTGATTTGCAATTTATGAAACGCGTTCGGCCAACGAGACGAAGAGACGAAAGTAAAAGTTCAATTAAATAAAGATAAATTGCACAACAATTGTTGTTGCTTGTTGTTGTTGTTGTTGTTGTTGTTGTTGTTGTTGTTGTTGCTGCTGCTGCTGGTGCTTGTTGCCCGTTGTTAACTCTGCTCTGGTCCAATTCCAATTCGCAGCTTAAGCCACAGCTCAGTTTTCAGTTCATGTCCATGTCTCCATTTACTTTACGTAAGCTTCAATAAAAATGCAAAAATAAATTCCGAAATTAAATACAAAACAAAAACACTCGAGTATCTGCCCTTAAGGTCCCCGTCCCCCCGTTAAATACCACGCCCACAAGCTATGTTGACATTTAGTGAAAAATGTAATCACTTGGCTGATTTTTGTATTCATTCAACTCAGCTCCGTTTACACTTTAATGTGATATCTAAGAGCATTACTTGAAGGCCAAGGCTCCTCCTAATCGATATTTATCGATATTTTGTAAGGGAGATCACAAAGGAGATCCTCTTTTGCTTGCAACACATCGATTCAGTCGATCATCTCGCCCAGTTGGAATTCACTTTCATCGCAGACAGAGCTCTGTCGATCGATGGTCAAGCACGTGGCTTTAGTTAATGAAAGCGCATTGTTATTACACCTTTTGCTACCTCGCCTTCGATCTCTCGTCTCTCACGCGCTTCTCTTGGGGCAGAGTTCCCGCGTTCATGTCTAGAGGCTGGCCGCAATCAAGCGAGTCATTTGTTAAGCTGCCAAAAAGCTGATCTCTGCTACTCTACAAATATATGTGAATCCATCAACTCGTGTTTCTTCGCATTTGAATAATATAATATAGATTGGATTAAGTCAGATTGGCTTGGGTTAGGTCAGGTCAGATGAGATGCTCCATCACGAAGCTTCTGATGATTTCTCGTTATATAACAGTTATTTTTGGTTGTAAATATGATATATATAATATGTATAAGGTATATGTTTAGAAAACTGATGTCAATAACATGGCAGAAGAAGAGTATAGTAAAGGTCAATGCATTTAGCGTGACATTCAAATGGGTTTTTGTTTACTGCAGCTTGTCGTCAGAGCAATGAACATGATAATGTAGTACGTGAAGACAATGATAATGCTAATTAAGTAATGGAGGTGATGATTGTGATAATGAAAGTGATAACCATGCTAGTAACATTCCCAATGATAATATTAAGAATAATGATAATAACAGGGCTAATGACAATTATGATGACAATAATAAAGATAGGATTGTCAGAATAATGATGAACATTCTCATAATGACTAGATGATCAAGTGATGATAATCATATGAAATTAAGATGATGACAAGACTTTAATTAAATCATGAGTTCAATGTACACAGAAGCAGAAAGAGCAAGAGCTGCAGAAAGAGAGGGAGAGAACATATCCGAGTAGCCTCTGGCCACACTGAAAACTCCACAGTCCACAAAACTGACATTTGAGGACGACATTAAAATGTTGCAGAAGATAATGTGTGACAGCTGACATCTGACTGACAGACGTCTGCATGAGGAAGAAGAAGAAGAAGATGCTGTTGATGGATTCAATGTGCGAGCATTTGCATCATACACTTGTCGCTGTTTGTTGCCGTTTAGTTCTTCATCTGCTCAAAAGTGACCATGGAGGACCAAGTGAAGCCAAGAGTGTTTTGTAATCTTGGCAAATTTCAGAGAGCAGCAAAAAAGACTTAAAAATGCGAGACTATCTATTATGTTTAAAGACTGTAGTAGACGTTTGACTCGAGGTGATTGACTGGCAAATACCTTGCCTTTAGACACTGTATGGAAATGGAAATTTGAAAACTAATTACCTTAACATAATCTTAACTAATATGCCCGCACGAGCTGCTTGTTACAGGGTATCAGCAATTTCGGCACATTGGCCTAAGATGCAAGAGATAAGAGTATAGCTATAAAAGGAAACAAAAATACATTATCATGATGTTTTAGTCTGAAGCAATATACCCGCTGTGTGCTGCTGTGTTGTAAAGGGTATTGGCAAACATGGCAAAGTATTTTGCACGATTTTATCGACGATTTTGGTGCGCTTTGTGTGCCGCAACAAAGCTGAAAGCTAAAGTGCACACGATGACTGAAACTGAGCCACAGCAACAACAACAGCAACAACAACACCAGCAACAACAACACCAGCAACAACAACAGCAACAGCAACCTACAACACCAACAAACACCAAGCCTAAATCAAGTTGCAAGAATGCGGAATAAATGTCAGGAGTAAAAAAAAAATGAAACAAAAAGCTAAGAAAATAAAAGCCGCTCAAGTTAAAGTATCTGTAAGATACATTCATGTATCTCTGCCTAATGCCTCAGATACTTAGTAATTGCATTTAAAAATGAAAAGAAATATGTCGCAATTGCACGACTAGTAGATGCCCTATCAGTTCAGCCATCTACATTACTGTCGGTTAACCCAATATACCCTCTTTGACTCAAATGACATACAGGGTATAGCAGAAGAAAACGAAGCATGCTTAAGTTAGCGGGCGCGCATAGCTATGCATTGACAACTCGCATTATTTATGACTGCGAAACTCGTTCCATATGCCCTATGTATTTATGTATAATAGCTCATTAGAGAACATATAGATATATAAACTAAATGCGATTATATACTGTGCATATATACAACATGAAAAGTGTGTTAAAAATTATAATTAATTGGCATTCGGCGTAAAAGTTGCGTCGAACTTCGTGCTACTCAAGTTCTGGCAAAGTATTTCAAGTTCTTCCGGCTAACTGTTCGCTGACTGAGAGACCCATAGCTATATTTAGCTAGTTTTCTTTGGAAATATATTAGAGAGAGTTAAAGAGGTTGAGGAAATAATTATGCTTATACTAGGTTAGTTTTAGGGTTCAATATATATAAGATATCTACCCAGTGAATTTCTTATAGCAAAACACAGCTAGTCTATGGCTCGTATGTCATTAGACCTTTACGCTTGCATAGTCTACGGCTTTCTTAGCCAGAAATAACGCTAGTTTCGACTAATGTAGTCTTATACAATGAACAGTCTTAGGCCTTTATATTCTTGTATTCATATATTCATATTATGTATGATCATATCACGTTATCTCTGTTTTGTCGCTCAGTCGCTTTGCCTCAGTTGCTCTGTTGATCTGGCCATAACTCTGACGCTGGCCTCTTAAACTTTAAATGTCAGCCAAAAAGCAACAAATAAAAAATGCCAAAAATATATATATTTTGATATATACATACAAATTGTATATCTATATTTAAGAAAAGTCAATCGAAAAGCTATGAAACATTCAAAATGTATATTTGCCTTCAAACTCTTTCTACTCATTCTGCTTCTCTTTCTCGATCGACTCAATGTATTATTTATTAGCTATGCAAATCCAATGTTTGTTATTAGCTCTAAGAGACTTCAACAGCTTTATATTTAACCGAGACAAAGCAGCATGGTATACTCTGTAAATTTGTGGACGGAAGAGGTATTTAAAGTTGTCTTAGGATGATATGTTTATCTATATAGAGATACTGTTCTATATACTTGATCCCACTGTGTATAAAACTTGATAGACTACATAGTGCTGCTGCTTTAGCATAACTAGTCGCAGGCCTGATCTTCGCTCTATTAAAATTCAGACAAAATTCAGTGTTTCAGCATTTTTGGAGCTCAGCGATCTGTTGCATGTTTCTTGCACACATGTTTCGAGCTGATGTTGATGATCCAGCGAAGCAACATCAATTTGCAAACTCATTTCTTGTAAAGTTTTCATTGTTGCTTTGTTTTTTACTTGTATCAATAATAATTAAAAAACACTTTGGCAACGGCTTGTGCCCAGCCTCGTTTACAACATTGATCGTCATAATTATGTTGATTTAGCTCATAATTAAGTTGGCTAAATGAAGTTCAAGTCAAGCGCAGAAAATGGCAAATTGTTGAACTTTTTTTTCTCTTTCTTGACGGTTTATGCTTTGCCATGACGAATGCTTCGAGCGGGGTGGGAGGGAATAGAAGTGGTTGGGTAGCGGGAGATGGGGTCATTCAGCCATCAAACAATGGGCCACCATGCAGAGTTAAGTATCCAAAGCGTCGCCCCCGAAGGCCCGCAGACAGACAGCGACAACAATGCCAACAACAACAACAACAACAACAACAACAACTGCGACAAGTTGATTCAAGTGAAAGTTGTGTCCAGAGCTGAGATTTGCCTACTCAGGTGCTCAGAGGATGATCGTCGTTGGTCAAATCAAAAATAACGCAAAATATGAATACCCTGTAAGCAGCATGCATGTAACTGGACAGTGGAAACTGGAACTGTTATATAAATGTATATGTGTGAAGGAGTAGAGATAATGGCGTTCAAGACTCTCTTCAGTATATGAGTATAAGAGTGTAACAGTATAACATTATAAGAGCATATAATTATACATATTCGTATAAGAGTATAAGAATATAAGAGTACAAGAGTATAAAAGTGTAAGAGTGTAAGAATATGGGAGTTGAAGAGTATAGGGACATAGAGTATAAAAGTATAAGAGCGTAATATGCGTATACAAGAATAGTAGTATAAGAATGTATATATGAATATTTATATGTATGAAAATGTAAGAGTATAAGAATAATACAGTAAAAGAGTCTAAGAATATCAGCTTAAGGGCGATTCAGTATAAGAGTTACAACCTTAATGTCATATATTCTATATTCTGCTAAAATCAACTTTGTTTTTAATCAGCATTACAAAAATGTACAGGGTATCTGGCATTCACTGCCCTGTACCTGTTTAAGCCTGGCATTTGATCGCCCGATCCAATCCGTTGCGGCTGCACCCTAACAGCTATAAATTCTTAAGCCTAATTTTTTCGGCTAAATATCAAATGCAATAAAGCCGGCAAACTTTTGTAAATGTCGCTCGCCGTTCAACCCAAAGGCTGCAAAAGATATCGAGAACATTTCAGCCGGGTCTAACGCACTGCGAAATACTCGTTTGCCGCCGAAGAGCTGTAGATAATTTCGTTGAAATGCCTGAGGCTGTTTTTGCTTTCGCTTAGACAAGCACTCAAACTGACAAGAGTATATCGAGTATTCCTCAAGCTACATACACTCTATATGCCTTCTTTAAATGTTTCTGAGCGAGCATAAGAAACGTAACGAATTTCGCTTTTGGTGCACTCGAGCTCAACTTTGACTAGAACTTGACACCTCTGACTGCTGATTATTTATGTGCTGTGCCTTTGCATGTTTCGCTTTTGTTGCTGTTTCTTTTCGGTGCTTCGGATACCCAGTAGTTAGCGTTTAGAGCGTCAAAAGTATCGGATTAAGATTGCAAGTTTATCTCATGTCTGTCGGGCTGAAAATAAATTTTTGATAAGCGGCCAAGTATCTTGAAGTCCTAGTTTAAGACATTCTCATTTCAGTTAGTTAACGTTGGCTTAGCATTAGGTTGGCAGTCTAGATGCACTGTCAAATACCCTATAATACAGAGTAGTTGATATGAGGTAAAAAAGAGTACGTTTCTTCAACTTTAACTAAGTCTAACTTCTGAGAACTTTTGTCTACATATGTCTATATCGAACAAACTCACAATTTAGGTATATACCAAATTAGTAGGGTTAAACTCTAGTAGTTCCCGAGTTTCAAGGGGTTTCTCAGCTACTTTAAGGCCACATCTTATATACCCAGCGCATCTATTATATTATGAGGTCTAGTTGCTTGCATGCGGGGCCTTTTTTTGTTTTATTGGATGCCAACATGCAAAACTGAAATTCGAAACTTGAATCTTGCATTGTAGTGCATAGCTGGCCAGCAGGTGGCGCTGCGGGTGTTAAAATAGGGGCACATAGGGCAGGCGGCAGGCGGCAGGCGGCAGGCCGTAGGTGGGTGGGCAGGTAGGGGTGCTGCCTTAGCCAATTGCCTTGTGTAATAATTTTTTAACACCCGCATGCCTGATTACACGATTTCGATTTACCTTTACTTTTTTATATTTTTGCTTGCTTGCGGATTCGGATTTGCTTTTGATACAAGCTGAAACTCAGCTATTGTAGCTGTTGTGGTTGTTGTTGCTGTTGCATGTAAACAACACCTTACAACACCTTCATCACGGTCCAGCGCCAATTGTTGCTGTTGTTGCTTTTGCCGTCTTGGAGCAACAAACACAAACCACATCATAAAACAAAATAATAAAAATAATAAGAAATAACAACAAATTTTTTCTTTATTTTGTCTAATGCTGCGCAATTAGATATACGATAGTTGAGGGGCGATAGTATTGGTGTATTAGTATACAGGGTATACTTGTGCAGAGGCAGGCGTGAACGAGTTTTTTGACTATGTCGGTCTATTTGTAACAATGGACGATTCGATTAATATGTATTTAACCTTTGTTTGATCGATAACTTCTTCCATATGCATAAGATCGATTAAAGTGGATTACAAACCTGAGTAAAGATATAAGATTTTGTATCTAAACTTAGTTATATTATTTGGCAGCTCGATAAGTATCGATAAGTCTTTCCCATTGCCCTAAAAGTCGATATAAATGTTTCTTTCGTGCTTTTATTCTACACTTTATCTGGTAACATTTAAAATGTAGATTGATAGGGTATCTGTAAGTCAGTCACTCTCTTTTTTCAGTTTCCGCATCTCACTTGAATGTGTTTATTTTTTTTGAGGCAGTTGTCTTTTCTTTTAGATAATTTAGAGGAGCTTCACCTGACTTTAATGGCTGTTGCGATTACGAATGAGATGTTTTTTCTCTTCATTTTTATAAGAAATGAAGTGAACATGATTAACATTACTGGCAGCACGTGAGCCATGGCTTAAAGAGCCAGCTACGCCTTTATGCCTATCAGACATACACGTATTTATTTATTTCTTTTGCTATCTGTAGCTTCAAGTAATTTCCTTCCTTAATAAAAAAGTTTTCAACTTTTTACCTGGCTTTAATTCCTTAAGCATTGCCTATCAATTGGAGATGATGAAACCTTTCGCTGCCAAATGCACTGAAAATGTGCTGAAAATGTGCTGCATGCAATTAACTCTGGAGTCCAGTCGTCCCACTGTCCAACTGTCAAGTTGAACGAAAAAGAAAGAGAGAAAACATAAAAATAGTAACAAGAAAAACTGTTTGAACAGTTCGTTATATCAACTATCGTTAGCTGATCGTAATGACTATTTTTGGACCGTGCGACAATGTCTGGGAAAGTAAAGCTCCCCTCTCTCTCTCTCTCTCTCTCTCTCTCTCAATTGCCTCTCTATGTGCACCTGATTGCTCCAGTGCCTGAATGCCTGAAAAAGTAGTTGGTGCCATAAGGAAAGCCTCGTATAATGTGGCGTATTGATTGATCGATATTAAAATCGATAATGGATGAGCATGTCAAATAGTTTATGTAAATGCAAATGAATTGATCGAAATGGCATAGTCTATCGATGTATTCAAAATTTTCTAAGTAGGATATTGATGTCAACCATCGATACTGGACTATTCTTAAGGAGATGTTATCGATAATAACTATTTGTCAGCTATAAATCAACGTATTTTTTTAGTTAGCCGATAACAATTTTATCGACTGTTGTTTTCCATGTTGCAATTAATTAAAGATCGATTCTTCGCTTATCTTCAATGATTGATGACAACTGATTGTAGCAGCTGCTGTGTGTGTGTGTGTGCGTGTGTGTGTGTTGCGTGTATGTTGGGTGTCTCTTTGTAAGCTGCTCAATCAGCTGCCATTTGCATAAAATGTGGGTAAAGATGCGCTTAAATGCGGCGACAGCTGATGAACGGGTCTTTTGCGGCACGAAAAGGAAAAGTTTCACATAGTTTGCTGCGGCTGCGGCTGTGGCTGCGGCTGCTGACAACAGCAGCAGCAACATCCACGGCAACAACAACAACAACACAATAAACGACGACAACAGCAACAACAATGACAGCAGCTACCGTCGCCAGTTGGCGTCGCTTTCAACATTCGCGCAACAATTTTTCCAGGCAATGCGGAAAAACAAGTTTTTCCCATTTTTGCGAGTCACTTGATTTTTCGTCTCTTTGGTATTAAGGGCAAGCACACATTGTTGTTGCTGTTGCTAATATATATACGTACATATATCTATATACATATTTATATACATCTTCTTAGCTTCCTGCCTTGCTGTCAGCTTGTTTTGCATACCCTGTAAACCATTTTAGTGTGGATAAATGTGGCTGAGCCAGCATGAGGCGTGGGTCGATCAGACGAGGTATATATCCATATACAGATATATGAGTCAGAGAACTATGGACAAGCAGTTCGATAACTTCTGCGATATAAATAAATCGACACAAATCCATAAGTAACTTGATGTATCACAGTTATCAGATTTGGTTTATATATTCACTTATATAGTAGAAGCACATATCGAATACTTTCTTTTTCATCTATATATATTTCCAATTGCTTGAAAAACTACAAATGCTTGCAAAAACAGCATGATGCGCTACACAGGGTATCTTCAGGTCGAGCATTCGCTTTGCTTACTTCTCTGGTTTCCCTCATTGAACATTTTCCATTTCACTTTTTGGCGCCCGCTTTATGAAGTTATTACGAGACAAACCTTTCGAGTGGGTGTACTCGGAAATGGATGCCTGCAAAAGGGGGCGTGGCACGGACAAGTGTGAAAAATGTAACAGCCATGCAATGCGACACGGAAAGACAGTAGTGGATCGAATACCACTAAAAAGAGGAAGAAAAACTGCCAAGTGCAATTGTAATTGAATAATCAAAGGCAATTTCATATGAGGCAGGAATTCGAACTTGAATGAAAACTATTTACCACTCAATTAGAGTGGAATACCTATAAGGGAGTGAGCTGTTACAGATAGTGTGGTACAATGTTTGGCAAGGCAAGTTGAGCAGTGGCTGAATGGAGATTATAAAGCAACAATTATGGATTATGTTTAGTTAGTATATATAGATATATATATTTGTGTGGAATTGAAATTGTAAATTAATACACTTAAGAACAAACCAAAAGTCTAATAGGTGGATATATAGGAAATAACTAACATTTCAAAATGCATTCAAGTCATATTTGTTAACCAGATAATTACTTAATTATCAGGAAATATACTCGAGGCAGGCCTAGGTGTTTATATATGTGTATGCAGTAGATTACGTTCATATTATTAATACATTAATAGCGACTTTTCCTTAGCTACAAAATATGGATAGAAATGGAATAATGAGAGTCTTTAAGTTATGGGTTTGAGAAAGTAGTTAAGTATGAGCATGTGGAGTATGTATGTAAAATGGATATATACCCTATATAAAAGGATGATGATAAATAGTGTATAGAATGAGTACATTCACTATATACAATGATATATAGAGTATATGTGATGAGTATATAGGATAGCTATACAATGAAGCCATAGAGTATATATGATGATATATAAGGTAAATAAATATTTTTGATAAGGAGTATACATACTATATAAGAAGTGTATGTAATGTAGCATTTAGAGCGTATCTGATGAGCATTTATCCTATGATATATGACGAATGCTTGTCCTATGTGTGAGATAAGTAGATCAATATGCGAATCTCTAGACTAGTGAAGGGGCGCACTCAGCTTTAGGCAAACTAAATCTTTTAGCCAAACAATTTATGGCTAATAGAGTTTGATTTAGTTTAAGTTTACAGAAGTTTTGGACTGTTTGCTGGATGTAACTGTGTCAGATGTCGATTTCGCAATGTTTGATCTTTGCGTTGGTCGTGGGTTGTGTTTGTGTGTGTGTGTGTGTGTCTGTTGACCCTTTTTTAATGAGCAAACAAATATTGGCTCTTAATTGTGGCCAAATAAGCGGCGACTGCGACTGCCGCGTTGTTTATGGCCGTAACGCTTGATTGGAGCGCAGCAAAAACAATATTCAAATGACAAACAAAAGTCGAATAGGCAGAAACAAAAAGAGATGAAAAGACGCAGCTTTAGTCAAATTAGTCGCATAGGCCGAGCAGGCGCCCACACAGAGCGTTGCCAGACTGTTCGCTGACAGTTCTGAGTCGAAGCATTGACCCGATTTGACAGAAACAAAAGCAGTTGGCGTTGGCAACTGGGTCGCGACTTGACTTGATGGCAGCTAAATTAGTTGCCTACTTAGCTAGTTAGTTACTCAAACTATGTTGAAAAGCGGAAAAGAAAAAGCGCAAAATAAAGTTAGTAACAGCTGGTTGGCTGGCTGACAGGCTGGCCTCAATCGACGTTGCCAGACTGTCTGCAGAGAGTGGGTAACTCGAAATTATCTAACAAGCGTTACACACACACACTCGGTCTATTATTACATTATATATTAACATAAATTTGATTGCAATTCGCATAGCTAATTGAGTGAAACAGCAATTATGAAGTAAACAATAGGCGGGCATTCCCATATGCCTCAGCCTACCATCAAAAGACATTCCAAAGCGCATTCCGAACCCATTCCGACTCCATTCGCAATTCCTTATTTCTATATCTGCTTGCTAGATCTCGATCCACGCATATACTCATTCTTAATTCCACTTCTATTTCCATTATATGCGGCTTTTGACTTGATCTGATTCCGTAATCCACTTCCCACTCTATCTAATCTAGCCTTCATCCATAATTATAAGCTGTTTTCAAAACTTTATCTTACTTCCCTACTATGATCAGCATTCTGTCGATCGATAGCCATAAGTCTCAATCCGATTGTCATTCTATGTATCTTATCTTATTCCATTTCGATCATGTGTGATCTAGTCTTGAGGCCTACCTATATGTAATTATAAGCTGATTCCAAGACCCATTTCATTCCCAATGTGATGTGCTGTTAATACACTGGCATGCACCCATTTCGAAACCCAGTCCAAATTTCCCATTTCGCATTCAACATCATCTGGTCTCGACCCACACGCATTAAGGAGGAGGTGGGGACTTTGATCCTCTGTGCGATTTCAACACATGTCAAAACGCATTTCGGTCTCGACAATTGCCAGACATTTATGACAGCCAGCACAGCGAGCAAGTCTAGAGATTTTACATTTGCCCACGCGCCAAACAATAACGAAAAACCCACGAAACGGAATGCATAATGTTCGATATAAATCTCTCAAGTACTCCAAAAAGAATATGCATACCCTGTCTGCGAGTGTGGACTAGCAGACGATAGATGTGGTTACTACAAACAAAATCTTGTTATCGATAAACAGAGTATGGTAAAGGAAATCTCTTAGATAATCAACAAATGCTCAGCTAAGCTAAGAAATTGCATAAGTCTTCATGCTGTGGACTTACGCGCGCCTTAATCAATAATAAGTGATATATATCGATAAAGTTCTGTCGATTGAGTGTATCAATTAGTTATCAAGAATGGAAATGATTTTTATAGTAATTAATAATTGCATCATCGCTTTCTCGTTTTAACAACTATCGATAATTGTGTTTTTGATTCATTTTGTCTGATAATTATCGATCATACAATTATCGGTTGTGTATATCCATTAGTAATCGTAAATAAGTTAGTTATTGCGTTATCGAAAGTGTTTCAACTTGACATCGTGTTATCGATTGGTAGTGTGTGTGGTTCGATAGTTCTTGCTAACTAGTTATCGATAGTATATTTGATCGATTGTCTAACTTTTTTATCGATTAAAATGAGCTCGTTCAAGTTCCGCCCGAGCTACAGTAAAAGTCATATGCCCTTATATAGTGTAGGGTATATACATTTCACACACGCACACACACACATACATTCAGCTGGCTTTGATAGTCATTGAATTGAACGCAATTGCATTCGCTGTTGCCAGCGCTGTTGCCTTGGCATGCGAGCTGACAGCCATTTGTCTGGTTAGACACCTCGGCCCATGGCTTTGGCCAAGAATGCAATGACAAGTAGGCTGTGCGAATGATTTAATAGACAAATTCCGATCGTTACATAAATTTTGATTAATCTGTGTAGCTCCATCTAAACATCCATTTGTGTGTTTCTCTCCTTGCAGAAGCTGCAGTCGTGCCCCATTGTCTGTATCAATGAGCCGGATACGCAGAGCACCAGCACGGAAATATTGCAGACATCGCCAGAGAGCACACTAGAGAAGCCCAAAGGAACAGCAACTGCCGCAGTTAGCAGCAGCAGCAGCAGCAGCAACAACAACAGCAGCTGCATTACAATCAACGCAAGCCCAGCAACAACAGCAGCAACTGGAGCAGCAACAGCAGCAGCAGCAACTGCTGCCACAACAAGCAGCACAGCGGGCGTAACCAAGATAACAATAACCAGTGACAACAGTCCGAGTAGCAACAGTTGCAACAGCAGCAACACCAACAACATAAACAGCAGCAGCAGCATAGTGCTTAACGGCTACAACAGCAACAATCTGCGAAGCAGCAACATTCGCAGCAGCAACAACAACAACAGCAGCTTAATATCCATCACCAGCCTGAACAGCTGCAGTGACTTAAGCCAAGGCAGCACAGCGACGCTTAAGCTCAGCAGCAGCAGCAGCAATTGCCTGAACAGCAGCTGCAGCAGCCGACCCAACGGGAGCGCCAGCGACACCTCCTCGGCCAATTTTCAGGAACGCTTCGATTTCGAGCACTGGAAAAGCATTTTGAGTGATTTGAGCTGTTTCAATAGTGTTTATCGCTACTGGCAGCAGTACAGCAGCAGCAGCAGCTGCAGCAACAGCAACGGCAACGGCAACAGCAGCAACAGCAGCAGCCGCGACAACAGCAACGTTTGCGTGGAACATGCAGATGAGAGCCGCAGCTTGGGCAACGGCGCCAACTCCTTCTACACCCACAATATATTAGGCTACACCTTCGGCTATCCGTTTGGACTGAGCAAGGAGCAGGAGAACGACGCCCACGACAGCAGCAGCAACAGTGGTGCAGGCAACGGCAGTGTTGCCGGCTTCAAGAAATCGCACAGCAGCTGCGAGACCCCATTGCAGAAGCACTACAGACAGCAGCAGAAGAAGAAGATGCCGGTGTTTCGCGGCAGACGCGTCTGGTGCGGCTGCTTCAAGGTGAGAAGGGGAAGGGACACGATGGGGGGAAGTCTAAATGATAATTATTATATAACTAAAAAGCGGGAAGAAGAGAAGAATCCATTTCTACAATATGTAATTTAACAGATATAGTATCTATATGATAATTCTTTCGAATTGACCTAGTACTGATGATGATATGATAGATATATAGATATAGTAG
Organism: Drosophila meridionalis; assembly: GCA_035045145.1. NCBI lineage: Eukaryota > Metazoa > Arthropoda > Insecta > Diptera > Drosophilidae > Drosophila > Drosophila meridionalis. Next base: position 996,306 of record JAWNPG010000015.1, on the reverse strand, counting down.
CTATCTAATTCTTCCGATTTGGGCTAGTCCCACACAGCGAATGAATACAATTTAAAGTTTCTTAAAGTTGCCCATAGAATATTTAATTTGATATGCGAGTTGGACACGATTTGTGTTTGTCTCTCGTACATTTCAATCAATTTTAAAGGTGAGCACAAGAATCGTCTTTAGTCACGTGCCAATTGTTAACATGGGTGAGCAATTGCTGCCCGCTCCGCTTGAGGCGACTCCCTTCGCCCCGCCCATGACCCACTGGAGTCGCTGGAGTTGAAATATGAGTGCGACAGCGACTCGAAGTGATTTGACTGGCATCGAATTGTGCACGAAGTTGCATAACTGAAGTGAATAATCAAAAGAAAATTATAATAAGGTGGGCGAGAGCCGAGACCGGCTCGACTCGACTAAGAGATGCCCTTGAGCAAATCAAAGAAACTAAATGAAAACTTCTCTGTCTATCGATATTTATCGATTTCGTGTTTCGTAATCCAAATGCTTCCCTATAGTCAGGCATAGCTTTCCCATATCCTCTTTCTGATGCATTCAGGGTATACAAACTTGGCGAAAGCAGCAAATCACAATGGAAAGAACACTTCAGTAGCTTTCGATAACGAGAGGCAGCTCAAATAATGTTGTCTCAGGTGCTTAACTAAGCCAACAGAACTTGTGTCGAGTGCACTTGGTCTTAGAGCACCTGAAGAGCCGCTGCAACGGGTGAAAGAGCAATCAGGTCGCTGTGACTAAAGGCTGAACAGATTGTTGATAGTTGATAGGCAAATGGAGAAGATGTCGCGTGAGGCAGGTCAAGAGAGGGAGTGAGAGAGGGAGAGGCAGAGACGGTGAGTGCAAGTAAATGCTTCTAGGAACAGAGAGAGGAAGGAAGAGATTTCAAGAATATGCATTGAGTTGACAGGAAATCTGAGAGAAAGAGAGGGACACCGGAAGCAGGAAGAAATATCAGAAATGTGTAGAAAACAGAAGAAGAAATAGAGAGATGTAAGCTTGAGAGGAGGAAAAGGAGAGGCAGAAAAGGAGCGAGAATGAGTCTAAATGAGAGAAGGGAAAATAGGATTGTCTAATTATACAATTTGAGTCTCTTTCTAAATGCATATAAATGTAATTAGGTAACACTAATCTGTAGATGAATATCCAAAAAAAGTGTAGAAAGACAAAGCGATAGATAGTTAGATAGATAGAGTGTGGGGCATTGCTCGTAATAATGTCTAGCTCTCTGACTTGTGGCTAAATTCTCACAAAGTCCACATCCAACGATATATATTCCTCGTAATAAATTCTAGTTCTCTGCTCAATTATATTCTAAATCTTAGACAGAAATTCCTTAGCCTTTCCCGCCCGCTCTGTTGCTTAGCACCAGCTTCGTTTTCCGATTTATGCATTCAAGAACTAGAACATTTCTGCCCAGATCTTTGCTCTCCACTTTAGAGGTAGAGAAGCAAACACTAGTAGAACGCCAGCTCGTAGAATCTGAAGTGGAACCGAGTGTCTAAGCCAGTCTAGGCCCCCGCAGTGCTGGATCGATTACAAATTCAATTTCAATGCGGCTCAGAAGGTTGCCCCATGCCTTTGTATTTGTCTTTGTCTTTGTCTTTGGGTCTTTCGCAACTGGTTCTGCACTGCTAGCGGCCCTCGCCTGTGAGTTGAAAGTAATAGTGAGTCTGTTGCAGGATGACGAGCCGCCGGAGATCTGCGTGGTGGAGGGCGAGTTCACGCTGCAGACCCTGACGCCCACGCAGCCGATGCCGTCGGTGGACGAGCTGGACACGAAGTTCGCGGAGCTCGTGGAGGAGCTGGACCTGACGCCGCCCAACAAGGAGGCGATGCTCAGCCTGCCCGCCCAGAAGAAGTGGCAGATCTACTGCTCGCGCAAGCTGCCGATCGACGCCAACGACGGGCCCGACGCGGCGGCCATCACCCAGCCGCCGACCGCGGAGCACTACATAGAGCGGCTGAAGGAGCTGGTGGTGCACGTGTCGCTGTCGCCGGAGGACTCGCCCAGCCACGAGCTGAGCACGCGCATGGACAACCACGCCGCCTTCGTGGACGCCCTGAAGACGGCGCTGCGCACCTCGACGCACAGCTTCGTGCTGCGCTTCGTGGAGCTGGACGGGCTGCCGACACTGCTGAACCTGCTGCTCCAGCTGGACATTCGCGTGGCGAACAGCTCGCTGCATACCAGCCTGATCGGCTGCATCAAGGCGCTGATGAACAACTCCATGGGCCGTGCCCACGTGCTGGCGCATCCCACGGCCATCGACACCATCGCCCGCTCGCTGGCGGCGGACAACATCAGGACGAAGATTTCGGCCCTGGAGATCCTGGGCGCCGTCTGCCTGGTGCCGGGCGGGCACCGCAAGGTGCTGCAGGCGATGCTGCACTTCCAGGAGTTCGCCACGGAGCGCACGCGCTTCCAGAGCATCGTCAACGACCTGGACCGCTCCACCTACGCCTACAGGGACAACGTGAACCTGAAGACGGCGCTGATGTCCTTCGTGAACGCGGTGCTCAACTACGGGCCCGGCCAGGAGAACCTCGAGTTCCGTCTGCACTTGCGCTACGAATTCCTCATGCTGGGCATCCAGCCGGTCATCGACAAGCTGCGCACGCACGAGAACGAGACGCTGGACAGGCATTTGGTAAGCGAAGGTCAAGATCGTGGACAGAACAAAGACTAATCCCTTTTTCCTCCCTCTTGCAGGACTTCTTCGAGATGGTGCGCGCCGAGGACGAGAAGGAGTTCGCGCGCCGCTTCAACGAGGAGCACGTGGACACCAAGAGCGCGGGCTCCATGTTCGAGCTGCTGCGCCGCAAGCTGAGCCACTCGCCCGCCTATCCCCACATGCTCTCGCTCCTCCAGCACATGCTGCTGCTGCCCTGTAAGTGGAAACCCCTCCCCAGGGGAGAGGCATCCCTCTAGCACAACTGATGGAATTCCTGTTCCTTCTTTCAGATACGGGCCACTGCACGGAGCACTGGCTGCTGATCGACCGCGTGGTGCAGCAGATCGTGCTGCAGGTGGAGCAGCGCCCGAGCAGCGACTTGATCAGCGACCCCGACGATCCCGGCAAGCAGCTGAAGCTGGCTAGCGAGTCGCCCGTGCACGACCCGGACGTGGCGCCGCTGCAGATCGATGTCAACAAGCTGGTGCGCCTGCTGGTCAAGGAGGAGCAGCTGACGCAGGCGCGCAAGCGAGCCGACGAGCTGGAGCGCGAGAACTTCGAGGTGCAGTCGCGCCTGGCCAAGAAGGAGCAGGAGCTCGACCTGCGCATGCAGGAGAAGGAGGACCTGGAGACGGGCCTGGCGCGCATGCGCGAGCGCCTCGAGAAGGAGTCCGCCCAGCACTCGCAGGCCGTGCAGCGCGCCCAGACCGCCGAGATGAAGGCCGAGGATCTGCAGCACCGCCTGCAGTCCGAGCAGCAGGAACGCGCGCGCCTCGAGCGGCTCGTCACCGAGGGCAGCATCCCCGACGACCAGAAGGTGGCCGGCCTCACTGGCTGCAACGGCGCCGTCTCCCCACCGCCGCCACCGCCGGCGGCCAAGGCGGTGCCACCGCCACCGCCACCCATGGCCCCAGCCATGCTGCCGCCGCCGCCGCCGCCCTGCCCCGGCGCCCCACCGCCACCACCCAGCATGACGCCAACCATGGGTAAGTAGCGCCCCTGCTCCGCCTGCTCCGAAACTAATCTCCATTATGTGGTGCAGCTCCAGCACCACCCAAGGTGGAGTTGCCAAAGAAGAACGTGCCACAGCCAGCGAATCCATTGAAGAGCTTCAACTGGTCCAAGCTGCCCGACGCCAAGCTCCAGGGCACCGTCTGGAGCGAGCTGGACGAGAGCAAGCTCTACAACAACATGGAGCTCGAGTCCATCGACAAGCTCTTCTCGGCCTACCAGAAGAACGGCGTTTCGGTGAGTCGGAAGAGGGATGATTGTGGAAGGGGGAGGGGGAAGGGAGGAGTGCTTATGCCGTGCAAGAGCATCGACATAGCATCCTTTATGTACATTCTATCCCCAGCTCAATGAACTCTTTCACTCACAGACCACCGACGGCTCCTACGAGGACCTGCGCGTCTCCGGCAAAAACAAACAGAAGGTGCTCTCCGTCATCGACGGGCGCCGCGCCCAGAACTGCACGATATTGCTGAGCAAGCTCAAGATGAGCGACATGGACATATCCAAGTGAGTGGCAGAGAGTCTAGCAAATGAGCATAGGAGTATTACCAGTGTTCGCTTTCCTTCACAGGGCCATCCTCTCCATGGACAGCAACGAGCAGCTGGCGCTGGACATGGTCGAGCAGCTGCTCAAGTTCACGCCTTCGGCTGAGGAGCGCGCGCTGCTGGACGAGCACAGCGAGGACATTGAGTCGCTGGCGCGTGCGGATCGCTTCCTCTACGAGATATCCAAGTGAGTGGGACGAGCTGATCTACCAGGACTCGACCAGGCCTCTAATGCACATCTCCCTCCCTTCCAATTGCAGGATTCCCCACTACGAGCAGCGCCTGAAGAGCTTGCACTACAAGAAGCGCTTCATGCTGACGGTGAACGATCTGATACCGCGCATCACCAGCGTCATGGAGGCATCCAGGGAGGTGGCGCGCTCGCGACGCCTGCGCAAGCTGCTCGAGCTGGTGCTGGCCTTGGGTAAGCTCCAGTGGGAGGCGAAGTACGCAGAGCCTAAACATAGTTTCTTTGTTCTCCAGGCAACTACATGAATCGCGGCGCTCGCGGCAATGCGTCGGGCTTCAGGCTCGCCTCGCTGAACCGCCTGGCGGACACCAAGTCGAGCGCCGCCAAGGGCACCACGCTGCTGCACTACTTGGTGCAGGTGATTGAGAAGAAGTTCAAGGATCTGCTCAAGCTGGAGGACGACATACCGCACGTGCGGGAGGCGTCCAAGGTGTCGCTCGGCGAGATGGACAAGGACATACAGATGCTGCGCACGGGCCTGGCGGATGTGGCGCGAGAGATTGAGTTCCATCGCAGCTCGGGGCCGGCACAGCAGGGCGATCGCTTTCTGCCAGTGATGCGTGAGTTCCATGCGCAGGCCTCGGTGCGCTTCGCCGAGCTGGAGGACAAGTTCCAGGACATGAAGACGCGCTTCGACCGGGCCGTGCGGCTGTTCGGCGAGGACGGCTCGGTGCTGCAGCCGGACGAGTTCTTCGGCATCTTCGACTCGTTCCTCGCCGCGTTCGCGGAGGCACGACACGACAACGAGAGCTTCCGGCGCCGCCAGGAGGAGGAGGAGAAGCGCGCCAAGCAGGAGGCCGAGCTGAAGAAGCGCACCATCGAGCGCAAAAACAAAACCGGACTCATGAGCAGCGTCGCCCGCAACCTGGGCCTCAAATCCGCCAGCAATGGCGGCGGCTCCGGCGGCGACTCGCTGACCAAGAGCGACAACAAGGGCGAGTTCGACGACCTGATCTCGGCGCTGCGCACCGGCGACGTCTTCGGCGAGGACATGGCCAAGTTCAAGCGTTCGCGCAAGGCGCGCATCTCGAATGGCTCCGCTGCCGGCGGAGCAGCTGCCGCCGCTGCCCAAGCCAGCGGCCAGAACTCGCCGCCGCGCCTGCAGCGCGAGGAGAGCGGTCGGGAGCGAGAGCGCACAGTGAGGCGACAGTAGACAGCGGACAGTAGGCAGTAGAGGCGCCTCAGCCTCAGCTCAGTAGTCAAAAAGAATCCCCCCTCCCTTGATTTCTCACAGTTTTTGTTATAGCATAAGCTAAATGCTTCTCTACATAGCAGCAGATCACCAAATTTTGTAAACTAATGAAAGTTGAAAAGTCGTTAGAATGGAAAACAACAACAACAAAAGCAACAAGCGAAAAAATATTAAACTAACTATAAAGAAAGCTAACTCTAGAAGCAAGTTACAAACATTTTGAATGTGCTCAGAAGAAGAAGAAGAAGAAGGAGATGGTGAAGAGGATGAATGAGGAACAAGTTGATGATGCTATGCAATGCTATGTTTATAGCGAAAGGTCATTGTAGCAGATACTATATAGCATCTATATGAATATACGGGTATATATGTATATTCGATGTGTGTGTGCAAGTTTTGAAGGCGTCTGCGGCCTGCCATAAGAAAAGTCATGTTCATTATTAACATTTATATATATACATACATATATATACATATATATGATTATTATATTGTGTATTATCCCCTATTATATATACATATATTTTTTTTTTAGCACGAATCTCGCTAAATACTTATATTAACGCACTTTTGTAAAAGATCAAAGTTTATATTATAAAATTATGATAAATAAAAATTATTTAATACTAAAGCAATGTTTGAATTGAAATTTGTGGAAATTAGAGATGTAAATCTACGACGAAAATCTGCTTTAAATGCAGAAATAAATTAATAATCTTCGCCTAGTTGAGCATGCCAAGCTCTAGCTTTTATCTACTCTGTCATTAATCTACAAACGGGCATATAAGTTGTTGCCTTTATGTCAATTTGAATCAACTTCAAAAGTGTTGCCTACTTTTGCGCTGAGCGAGCTTAGCCACGACACTTAACCAAGTCACAAACCACTTCTCATGCGTGCATATTGCTGCAATTGAATATTAATATGTTTGTGTGTGAATATTATATATGAATATTTGCAAAATTACATACTTATGTAGAAGGTTTGATTTATATAATTAACAAGCTATCTAAGTCAGTATAATAAAATTAGATAATTTAAACAAATATATTAAATATGTGGCGTGCATAAAACTGCTGCATACTTTTGTGCGCAGCAAATGAAGCTTAGACACGCACCCTAAATGCCTCCTTGTTGGACTAATTGGCGTGTGCGTCTAATTGGTTGGTGCCTTGACTACATCAAGGTGCCTAGCAGTGTGATCTATTGTGAACGTGTCCTGGGCATTGATATTTTAGAATTATGCAAACAGATTGACCTTTGCTTAGTTGAGTGTATGTAAGGTATATCATTAGACAATTGATTACACATTTGAATCAAGCCTGAATACACAAATTAGTCTCAATGCAAAGCATTCTTCACACGAGCTAAAAACTTAGCCAAGACATGAACCAGCTGCCAATGTGGCTTCGCCTGGAAATTGATGCAAATGACAGTCTATTGACTAATCTAATAAATTTAATAATATGTGTGCTAACAAAGCAAATATATAGATAATTATATAGTAAACTAGACAATATCCTAATAATATATTCAGTTCTGCAGGCAACGCAGTCAAGCGGACGCAAACAAGGCGCTCATGTTTCGCGCCGCCTTCAAGCAGGATGTGCGAGAGTCAACGATTCGATGCGCCATTAGCTACTGACTTGGCAGAAACCATTGGGAGTCGGCATTAACATAAATATTGCAGAAAGCAGAAACCGCACAGCGAACAGGCTCAATGGCGAGGACAAGCGCCGCAAGGATAACAAAGGCGCAAGGCATTTGCCATTGCCAAAAAAATAATAATGAAACCGAAAAACGAAAAGCGAAAAGCGAAATACCTGAATGTATTGCAAAACAATATAAGCAAAACAATAAATCAAAATATATATATGAAATCATAATACGCTGCGAGAGACACGAAAACGGCGCAAGGACTCGCCCAGGCAACAGCTGTGCCAATGCCTCCTCCCTGCTGTCCAAGGCTCTGCGCCCTGAAATTCGAGCAGGCGCAGGAGGCTGCTGCGCGAAGGTGAGAAGCCGAGAAGCCGAGCAGGAGCAGGAGCAGGAGGAGGCGAGGAGGCGCCTCTCATCTTGCGGTCGCCTCCTGTGCGCAGTTTCCTCTTCTTCTTCGCGCTCCTTTTGTGCTATAAATATAAATCTTAATATGTCATAATTCGTTATAATTTACGAAATGTATATATATAAGTGTGATTGTGAGTGTGTGTGTGTGTGCGTGTGTGTGTGTGTGTGTGTGTGTTACCGCAAGTAGTTCGCGACCCGCTGTGCTCGAGTGCTGCTGCTGCTGCTGCTCGGTTGGTTGCTTCCTGAAAAACTGAAAGCTGAAAACTTAATCCCACAAATTATGACTTTAATCGCCGCCCATTGTCGCGGCTTAGCGTGCCACGCCCATTTATCAAAGCAAACAAAATATGAATTTCAATTTCAGAGAGAGCCAAAAAGCCTTGTGCAAAGTCAGCTGCTGCTGACCTCGCGTGCGGTCAGTTTTCCACTTTCCGCTTTTCACTTTCCCTTTTCCCTTTGTTTTTTCTTTCTCGCCCAGTTTTCAGGTTGAAGTTGCGCACGCGCTCGCAGCAGCCGCGCAGCAGCCGCGCAGCTTTTGTTTGTTTAGGCAGCGCAGTCGCGCTCCTTTTGTTGTCGCTGTCGCTGACCAAACGCTGCCAACACAAATATTCAAAAATATAAAAAACAAATAGACAAACGCAAAAAAAAACAAAAACAAAAGGGAAAGCGCACGCTGACATGCTCGGAAAATGTTTGAAAACATCCTCAGTGACGAGCGAGTCCTTGACAAGGGGGAGGCAAAGCTCTATTCGCTTCCACTCACAATTCAATTGAATAAAATTGAATTGAATTGAATGGAATCGCTGAGCTAACAATGAATTCACGCATAACCTGTATTTGCTTAGGGCCAACTCTGCATATGTATCTATGTATTCCTACCCAGTTGACCTAAGTGAACTAGGTTCCTGCTAAAAGATGCATTTGTATCTCACGCCTATGACACTGGCAAACGTATCTAACAGCTATGACTCGAAGAGTTACTCTAGTAACATATCTTTTAGAGACTGTTGAGACAGTTGAAAGTAGCTTCTGTATCTGAAAGATACTTTTGTGTATCAAAGATACGCCTATCTCTTTCGCCCGCTCACAGATCTCTTGTTCTAACAAAAGAATCTTAGATACATTTCAATTGTCAATATATCAAATACCCTTGCTCTACCAGTGTCATTTTATAGATATTTCTGCTGCAGATACATTTACATTCGATACACATTGTTGTATCTTAAAGATACGCTTGTCTCTCAGAGACATTGTTTGCCATTGCACTAGAAGCTTAAAAGATACATTTGTATCTGGTAAATTGTGTTTTAGCCACTGAATCTTTCAGATGTGCATACCAGAAATGGAAACGAGTCCTTGAGATCCACGAATTATAAAAGTATCTTTGAGATGCTAAAGTATCTAACAATGGGAACTAGCATCTCAAACCTATGCAAAGTGAAGTCACACGCAGATACCTTGACATCTTTCAGCTAATTTAACTCGTATCTCATAGATACTTCTGCATTTTGTGCACTATAAATATTTGTCTATAGCAAAGATACATTTACATACATATCTTACAGATACTTTTCAACTCATAGATACATTTTCCTACTCTCACCTTTTAGCTAGTTATTATATGAATGGCTTTTGCCACTCTTAACTGAAGACTCTTGATCCATATCGCAGCTAATATCACTTAATGCGTGTGTAATGATGCGCTCTTCTCTGCGATTCTCTGAAGCCAATTGAAGGCAACTTTTTGCTGCTTTTTTTGGGCATTGAACTCCAAATCGCATTACTTAACTTGTGCACATTTGAATATTCAAATGCGCTTTCATATTCATATTCATATTCATATTCATATTCGTATTCGTATTCGTATCCGTATTCATGCACATATTTATGGCTGTAAGCCCAACCCCGATGCTGCAGGCACAGACGCGCGGCGCGCGAGATGAACAGCGGCAGGACACCCCCAACCCCTTCGGCGACATGTTTTGGATTATAATTTGATATTTTGTTGAGTGCGCTTAAAGCAGGCGAATTAGCATTTAAATTGCCTCATTAGCTGGCGAGGGGCAGCGGAGCAGTGTGAGCAGTGTTGGGCAACGTCGCTTGCCAGCACTGGAGCTGGATAATTTCTATAATTTCGCACTGATCAAAACAAAAATACGAGCAGCGACCCAGTGCCACGCCCAGCGCACAGCGCGCAGCGCGCAGCGGCGCAGCAATAATTTTGAAATTAAATGTAGCCTGGCGCAGGACGAGGCCCAGCCGAGTCGAGTCGAGCCCTTCGAGTAGCGAAATGCCACAAATAACACAAATCAAATCTAATCAAGCAAAGAAAAAGAAAAAGGAAAAGAGAAAGAAAAAGGAAAAGAAAGCGCAGCCGCGACTTTCCCAAGGCCGAAAAGGGTACAACCCACAAAAAAGTGTCGGAGATTTTTTAAGGAAGGCTGCTCACCCCTCACGGCAACAGCAACAGCAACAACAACAACAACACGCAGCAAGGACATGCTCTAGTTTTTTGCTCCTGCGCCTGCGCCTGCGCCTGGATTCCCTCTGCTTTGTAGTCGCTGCAATTACACGTAGTTTTTCATTTTCATTTTCATTTTCAATTTCGATTTCGATTTCAATTTCAGCTTCAATTCGAGTTCCAATTCGGTTAGTTCCTTCCCTGCCCACCCAAGGGTGCGCCGGGTCCTTTCGCGTACCCCGAGCCTTGGGTGTCGCTGTCCGTCTTGCGTCACCTTGTTTTTGTTTGCGCTGCCGTCGAGCCTTGTAATTATTTAGTTTGCGTTCGCCATTCGAATATACAATATATAATTTGTGTTCTCCTTTGCTGCATTGTCCTTTCTTGCTGCGCAGCCCTTCATCCTGTCGGCAGGACGACTGCAACTCAGTGGCTCGGAAATTTCAGATTTCATGCTTAGTTTTGGATTCATTCTGTTCTTGTTCTTTTTTTCGAGGATTTCGAGCGAAAAGCTTAACGAAATTCTTATCACATTTTGGATTGGAATGAAACTCTAGTAGAAACTTGGGATCTACAGATCTACATAGGGCTCGAATATGTTGCATAGATACTTTCTATATAGTCAATAGATTCACTTATAGATACATTTGTATCTTTAGAATACTTGATTAGTGCATAGGAACTACAGATACTTTAGTACTTCTTAAATGTTTTTTATATCTAAACAGTTCTATTGAATCTTGCAGATACTTTTTTATGCTGCAGATACTTTCGTGTCTTGAATACTGTGGATACTACGTGCATCTTGCAGATACTTGTCTATGTTAAAATTATTATTATATCTTGAAGATATTTTTGTCTATTACAGCTACTTTAACATCTTGATACTTTTGTATCTTGCAGATACATATCTATAAGGTAGATCATTTTCCACTTTCACGTTGATTTTGCATCTTACAGAGATTTGCGATTGTGATAGTTTTGCATATAAAATATACTTTTAAGTGACAGAAATCCTACAGATATTTTTCTATTATTTGCATATCTTAGATACACATTATGTATTTCATAGATACTTTGAGGCAGCTCATCTTTTCATCTTTAAGCTACAATCGAAGAATAAATTGGTATCTATAAAACACATGTGAATATTCCAGCATATTATGCAGTTACATCTTTGTCTTAGACATGAACAGTTCTGTATCTTCCAAATATAAATGTATCTTTTTATATTGCTTACGATCTAGTAGACTTACGACTGGTTTCTGCAGAATACAGATACAGCTTTGCATATATCATATCATATATCATAAATACTTCTGTAGTTCAGGCAAACTTCCGAATCTTACTGTTGCGTGTATTTCATATTTTGTGTAGATACTTTTGCATCTTACAGATACTCTTCCATAGGAAGTAGATGCATATATTTTTGCTTGAAAGAAACCTTTCATCAGAAACTATTTTGGCCATGTTTGTTCTATTGACAGTCTCTATATACTCCTACCTCTATTTCTCTCTCTCTCTCTCTACCTCTCTGTCTATTCGATCGCTACCCCACCTCACTCTGTCTTTCTCTCAGTCGAAAAGCAAGTCACATTCCCATTCTTCGTGTGCTGACTTCCATGAATCTACCTCATACCCCTACTCCCCTCTCTCTCTGTGTGTGTCTCTCTCTCTCTCTCTCTCTCTCTCTCTCTTTCGAAAGCAATTAGTTAATTAAGCGCAACTTGAAGTGCCCCGTTTTTAGAGACATAAATCACTTGGGGAGCGATCGCCGTCGTCTGACAATTGTGCAGCATCATCTGCGAACAATTTGCATATTTAATTGAACTGAAGACGCACGAGAAGTGGAAAGTGGAAAGTGGAAAGCGCAAAGCGAAAAGTGGAAAAATAGTTGGGAAAAAAAGCGAAATTGTTTTCGACAATTTTCTCATTTTTAATAAAAACAACAGCGAAATCAAGTCGAGGACGACCGAAGGATGTCCCGCTGCGCCTTGGCGCAGGGAAAAGGGGCGTTCGAAGGGGTTAAATGCAAATGAGTCCGAAAGATGCGACAGCAACAGCAGCGACAGCAACTATGTCTAGCGGTTTTTCCGAGGAAAAGCGAGCATTCGAGTCGCCCAAGGAACCTACCCTGGCCCAACTGTCAAATGAGTTTGATAGATCAGCCGCGGCAGTTGTCCCGCTGTCCCGTTGTCCCGCTGTCCCGTTGTCCCGTTCGCCCGGTTCCCGCTTGGGACGGCTGCTCAACAAATTAATTTGCCGCCAACTTGATTCGCAGCTTTTTCTCTGTCTCTCTCTTACTCTCTCTCTCTCTCTTTCTCTCTCTCTCTCTCTCTCTCTCTTCGTCTCTGCCCTCGCAGTGTCACATTGTCCAAACATTGCGACTTTCTGTTGTCCATATTGCATATTGGTTGCTTATCGCCTTTCTTCCTTCTCTTCCTCCTTCCTCCTTTCTCCTGTCTGTCCTTCCTTTGTTCGTCCTCTGTTTCTCTGGCATTTGCCTTTGTCTCGGCTTGACCATGGGCCACCACGCCCTGAGGTTTGCCTTATGATTTATGCATTGCATTTGCTTTCATATCGCATCAAATCAAAGTGTCAAAACAATCCGCATCAAGGGTTGACCATCTGCAGTGAACAAGGCTGATGGACTGCAGATACCCTGTAAATATGAAAACCAGCTTTGAAGGAATGCTTTCATGCGGAATTTCATGGATTTGGCATTAAATATGGTGTCCTTATGAGAAATGGTGATCAGCTTTTATGGTTGATTGACTTGCAGATACCCTGTAAGCTGCAATAACAATATAATTTTATTTGACATAATTCACTGATAGTCATATTAAGGACCAAATATGTTGGATATATATAGTACACATATATGTATAAAAAATCTGTGTTGATTGACTTGTAGATACCCTTTAAATTGTAAAAACTATATAAAAGTGTGTCATATACTGTACCTAACTAATCTGCATAATTATATGAGCTTAACAAGAAACTTTGACAAGATTTGATTGTTGATTCACTAGCAGATACCCTGTAAATTGTATCAAATTTCTCAATATGAAGTTGTTGACTCACAGATATAGTGTTAACTCGTGCTATAGTATATTTAACAAGCATCGAATTTCAGACACCCTGTAAACAGGATCCATTATATGATAACTGTTACAAACAAACCTTTTCCTTAAGCAACCCTTTCGACATACTTTACAGGGTATATACATACAAAACTGGACTTGGGAAAATCGCATGACACGTGTCGCAATGCTGACCGTTTAGGAAAACAAACAATGGGAAAAACTGGACAGACAGAGATAGATTGAGATAGAGCGAGAGTGAGGGAGAGAGAGAGAAGGATGCACATGGCGAAGGCTCAGTTGCAACCCTTTGCCGACTTCCCAGTTGGTCAGCAAACTGCAGGCAGGCGGAAAATGCGCGTGAAAAATGAGAAAAACATTAAAATCGACGCATTTGACGAGGGTCGATGAGATGTCAACATAAAAGTGCAGCAAGTGGCGGCAGCAGTTGGCGAGGCACAGGCTCGAGCACTGGGGACTGGAGCTACTTAGCATAAACGTCAGCGGCAGCGGCAGCTGTGACTGCCTAACAGGTTGATCCCTGAATAGCCAGCTCATCCCGCTCATCCGGCTGATCCCGCTGCACAGCCACGCGCCGTTTCCCTATGTAAATGCCCAGCGTGCGGCCCGACAACACCTGCGGGGCGGGGGCGGGGGCGGAGCTGCAGGTGCTGCGCGTAAAGAAGTTCGAACTCGAACTCGAATTCGATGTCGACTTTGACTGCGACTGCGACTCGCCATTAGCATAAGATCGTAACAGGAATTGCTACGGCAGTCTAGGCTGATTAATGAGCTAGACTAATGAAAAGAGAGAGAGAGAGAGAGAGAGAGAGAGAGAGAGAGAGCTTGTTTGATTGCCAGCACAAACACTCGGCGCAAAGCAAATGTTTGCCAGGTAACAGAAGTGTCCCAAATCCAGTTGCGAACGACAAATGGGTTAAAAACGCAACTGACAGTCGGGCAATTAATGCGAACCAAAAAGAAATGTAGGAATAACAAAACGGGTTCGAGAAAAAACATTGAAGGCATGCGACATTCGACACAGCCAGCTCCTTAGACAGGATCTCGGCAACTGCAAAAGCAATAGAAACTGAAAGAGAGGGAGAGAGAGAGAGGGAGTGTACGCATACATGCATATATGTATGCATACATGTATTGTTTAATATTCATATGATATACGAGTATTATATCTTTCTTTTTCAAGCAAGTTCTCTTGACTTTCCTGTGAAAAGCTTAACTCAAAAGCAACTCCTATGCCATCAGCCAACATTGAAAGTCTCTCTTACATGTTTCTCTCTTCGCCTTCATCTTCTCACTTACTTTCTCTTTCTATCTTCTTCTCACTCTCTCTTCCTTTCATGCACTCTTTCTAACAAGAAGGTAGAAGATCTGTCTCGAAATCAACTTATATAATATCTCTACAATAAACTCACTTTATCTCTGTACCTCTTTACCTCGCTTTCTCTTTCTCTTTCTCTCCCTCTCACTCTCTCTCCCTCTATTCACACTAACTAATCTTAGCATAGGATTTCCTCAAAGAGAGAGAGCGACTTTCATTCATGCATTTGGACACGCGCCTCGCCATAGGCTCTAGTCTAGGGATTAGTCTTTGCGCAATACCCTTTTGCTTGGCGATTAGCTTCGGTTTTTAACAATTCGTAGACCTGTCCGCTGGCTGCTAGGCTGCTAGGATGCCTGGCTAGCCCATTCCTTAATGGCCGGCCCAGTGGAACGTCCACTACCTGCTGCTGGCTTAAGGATCGTTTTCGAACCCGTTACAGCAGCAGCAGCTTTCAGGCATTTGCAGCGCATTTGCCACGGGCCGCACTTAATCCGATTGAGACTATTTACGACTCGTCGCATGGCCATTAGCTCGGATCCTTTCAATATGCATATGAGCAGGAGCAGGCCGAGGATCAGCGCATCAAAGGAGTCCAATTGAGAGAAATGTGGAGCAGGCGAAGAGCTGAGGCAACGCCTGCTGCACTAAACACTTGCACCTGTTCGCGCCACGATTGACGATCGTTTGTCCCGTCGCAAAGGACCTCGCTGCCTTGCCGTCGCTCCCTCCCGGCTCTCTATTGATTGCCTATCGAGCGGGCCGGCAGCAAGTGCCGGCCGATGACTCTAAACGAGAGCAACGAATTTTATTCTGTTTTCTTTTATGTTTTGTTTTTTTTTGGACACCCGCTCGACGTCGAGCCACTTAATGAAGACGAAGACAGGTGCAGCGGCATCTCGAAGGACCTGCGAGGACCTCACCTCAACTCAATTTAGTTGCACAGTGGTGCGAGCTCGAGCCAAGCAGCACAGTAGTTCCATGTATCCTAGAAGACTCAACAAGGAAGACGCACAGTGGAAGTGAGTTCAAATATTTGACGGGGTTCGATATTGGTATCTCATAGATTCATTCGTATCTCTTGCTGAATAGGTGGGTATTGCATTGCATAGATATATATTTGCCGCTGAAATAGAAAAAGAAAGAAATATTAATTTTGAAAGATCAATACTTTTCAGTCTCTTAGATACTAATTCAAAGAATAGTATTTTTAAGATACTTTTGTATCTTACAGTTGCTTCAACATTTCATGCAAAGTTTTGGTAAAGTTGATAACATGCAGAAGATACTTATTTGTAGATACTTTTGTATCTTATGGTTACTTTTGTGACTAATAGATACTTTTGTATCCCAAGGATACTTTTTGCAGATAAATTTGTATCTTGCTCTTGCTGATACAGTTCACAGATACTTTTGTATCTCACACAGCTACTGCTCTAGCTCACATATACTTTTGTATCAATTCTAGCCACTTGACCTGCATACTTGATTATAGATACTTTTGTATCTTATGGTTACTTTTATGTCTAATAGATACTTTTGTATCCCAAGGATACTTTTTGCCGATACATTTGTACCCTGCACATGCTTAAACAGTTCACAGATACTTTTGTATCGACTCTAGTCACTTGACCTGCATAATCTGGCAACGCTCTGCGTCCTAATGCTGCCAACTCGTCAGCCCTTCGCTAATGAGCTGCTGCATACGCTAATTTCGAGTCATTTCAAACGTTTTCGCACAGCGAAAATCATCTATGATGATGCGGGCTCAAGCTGCAGTCTTCCCTCTCTTTTGCTCTTGCTCTCTCTCTCTCTCTCTTTCTCCTTCTTTCTCTCTGTTTGTTTGTGTCATTAAATTTCTGCCACACGCCCCGAAGAGCCACTCGATTTTAATGACATTTCTGTGGACCTCAATGAAGGATGTCGCGTCGTCCCGAATCCTGGTCGCGATTTATGGGCGAGTCATAAAACTTTGCGGCCCGCTCGTAAGCTGGGAGAAAATCCTCGAGTCCTGCCACTGGCAACAGCAACTGCGCAACTGCTTATTCATGTAATGGAGTTTTACGAGCACCTCAGCCAAATAATCTACTAAATGAGAAGAACTTTTTAATGCGTTTCTTATGACAACTTTTGTGTGTAAATATTGCGGCTCGATCTCAGGCGCCGCGATCGAGGAGAGAGGCAGAGGGAGAGGCAGAGGGAGAGGGAGTGAGGGAGAGCCATAAAATGTGAACAATGAGCATTATGTAATAATTGATAGTAAATGCTTTACAAATGATTTAGATAGGGAAAGCAAATTTCCCTAATTGAGACAATGCTCAATGGAGGACCTGAGATGGATGCGAATGCTGAGAAGTTTTCCTAACAAAGTTACGAAAAGGAGATCACGATCATGCTTGCCTTGGTCCGTCTGAGGTTGAGGCCTCAGCCTGCGCTAACCCAGGCGAAAAGTTTATCGAGTCAGCATCAAGAAAGTCCTAAGGCAAACAAACCGCTGGCCGGAAAGCTGAAGGAAATTGGCTTAAGTGCTCGAGAACCGGTAAACCCCAGTGGAAAGCAATTAGGCGAAAGCCAAACCCGAATCTGAGTAGAAGTGCAAACAACTTAGCATCTTAGCATCTTAGCGTCTCGGCCAACCACCTCTGACCCCTTTTCTCCCAAACGCTGACCCGCAACGATTTTTAATTACCCGAGCACCTCTTCGGTTATCCTGCAAGAGATCGGCATTAATGTATCTATTAGTTTTGCGTTTGCATTGTCCGTGCCGGAGTTTGTCGTGCAAACAACATTTACATACAGCATCCGGACAACCCCTTCTCTCAGCCTCTACCTCTGCCTCTACCTCTCTCTCTATAGAACTGTCTCGCTTTGAAATGCAAATGCTTATCGATTGAATCGTTTGATCCTGTGGCTTGACTCTTCCATATGTATTCGTTAACCCTTAGCGACAATAAGAAACTATTCAAGCCGCATTCGAAGCGGCTTTTGCGAGGCGCGTGGGCGTCTATTGTTCGAACTCTTTCAGCACTTACTTCCGGTGGCTTGAGTTATCTTTGCCTATGCAACATCTGCGGCATTTGATGATGACAATAATATAGAGTAGAATACGTAATTGTCATATGATCATAGATCCTTTAATACTTATTATGCCTGAACTAAGATTTTCACCCTTATTCTCATGGTTTGATCTTTATTTTACGATCCTTATGCTTGGCTCCCTGTGCTAACTCTTCGCACACCTTTCTATTTTCCACTAATAAGATCGCATAATTCGATCTTAGGCAATCCCAGATCGGCACAGCGAAAAAGAGATTTTAGCGAGGAGCTAGAGACTCTGATAAGTATCGATCAACTGCAGAGGAACTCTTTGGCTAATATTTCAGCCAGCTCTGCCCAGCCAAAGGGGAAGGTGAAAGGAAAGGTAAGCCAAAAACTGAATGAAAATCCAATTTCACACGTTGCGCTCGCATTTCGGACAGAAGCAGAGCGGCGCAGGACAAAAACTCAATCAGGACTCTGCCGAGGTCTGCCAGGAATTGTTCCCGCGCCAAAAAATACAAAATACAAACCCCGAGCTGCGTGCCCGCAAGGCAAGATGTCCCCTGGCAGCCGAAGAATGAAAACAAAACCGAGACGAGGCGCAGTTGAAGTTAGCTGAGGCACGAAAAATGCGCACACGTCACCTTGATTAATCGTCTCGTCTTCCTCTCTCTCTCTCTCTCTCGCTCTCTCTCGCCTTCTCTCTTCGGTTGCCTTGACAAATACAAATAGTTGGCAAAATAGAAAATACCTTCAGCTGGGCGTCGTGAAACTTATCGCGCACGTCGCCTGGGATTAGTCAACTGGGCCCTGTCCTGTCCTGTGCTATCCCTATGTCCCATGCTTGATCCTGTCTGCGGAATCCTGCCCTGCGTTACTCTGCTCCATTTATTGACAGTCGCAATTGCTGGCATTGCCCCGTGTGACATTGATTGAGTTGCCCAACGTTATCTGCAGCGCCCCTTCAGCTCCGATCTTTATCGACTCGCATTTGCCCAGCTGCACGATCTTCAGCTGGAATCTGTGCTGAAAAGTGCATGAAATGCAGTTTTTCAAATATTTACATTGCTTTCCTTGAGCTAGGCTCTATTCATTATGAGCCTCACATTATGTTTCTTATGCTACGATCTGCATATATAGATGGTAATATAGAGGAGATCGTAGTAAGAGGATTGTATCGTTCACAGTACGATCCTCATACTAAGATCCTTATTCCATGATTTATGTACTCAGTTCATTATCCAACGATCCTTATACTAAGATTTTGATACTGAGTTCTCCATACTACGATCTCTATGATCATATCAACTTAAACAGCGATCTTCTCTTAGTCCTAAATGAGATATTTAGAGAATTTCTATAAATTTGAGGTTCTGTTTCGTTTTTGCGCTTGGTCAGCTTCAATTTGGCTGCTGTTGCTGCTGCTTCCGGCACTTAACCCATTTTTGGGCAGCACTTGAACCAATTGCCAGGCACTTGAGAACTTGCAAACGCCTTGCCACGTGCCACACACACACACACACATAGCACACACACGCACTCAGAGTGAGACTCCCTCACAAGCGACGACAGCTGTCCCCAGGGCTCGCTTTGTTATTTGTTTGCTCTGGAATACCCTGTACGCTAAGCAGATATGGAAGCGGGATATTTTGTTGCTCTGTCGGGTACTCTTGAGACTAGTTTGATGATGATGAGATTAATGGATAGTTGGGAGTATACGACTTGTCGAATGCCCTGTGAGTGTTGTCTTGATAATTGCCACAAGGAGAAGAATCTTTCAGGCTCTTCATATTCTATTAGTGAAATAGTTTAGCAGGGTATCTGCTAGGCGATCACTCTTGGTCTTCATTTTTTTTCGCTCGACTCTCAGTTGTTCCACCTTTTTGGCGCAATTGGCGCAAGGTGTGCGAGCGACAACAACGCCGACGCCGACGCAAGGATCTGAAGGATCCTTTGCGACTCTTTTATGTGACAAATCAGAGCAGCAGCAGCAGCAGCAGCAGCAGCAGCAGCGGAGGCAGCAGCAGCTGCTGCTCTGCCGTAAAGGAAACTCAATTGAGCAAGCAGAGGAGGCGAGGGAGGAATAGCCGAACAATGGGCGCATTTTACTTAAAGGCATATTTAATAGCCGATTCAAGGCGAGTCGGCGAGAAGCTAACGACCCACGCATTGCATTGAATTGCATCCTTGAGTCAGGATCTCAGCCAGCTGCCGCTGCCGCTGCTGCTGCTGCTGCTACCGTTCCATACTGCCTTTTGCATAAGTTGGTTCCGGTTGGCTGGCGCTCAACACGCCAGAGCGAGAGATACGGTAAGGCTCAGCCCGGGAGGCACAGCTGACGGCCTGCGCGAGTGTGTGTCCTGCGAGCGTATCCTGCGAGTCAAGCATTTGTAGCTGGCCAAATGCAAATTTATGCAAATCGCTCACCCACCCAGGCCCCAGCCGCGCCCTCCCTGGCGAGCCGCTACCTTGGCACAGGTGTGTGATAAATGCCATGTAAATGCAGTTGCCTTGGACAGGATACGGACAGGATATGCACTAGACGCATTCAACAACCGACAGTTCGGCTCGGGGTGGTTCAGCGACTTCGACTTTCACGCACCGTACGGTTCTCTCGCCTCTACCCTATCGCTTAGTCGCCTTCGTTTTGTGTCTGCGAACAAATTGTCGCAGCATAGATTTCGGTTATGCTACAAATGCTGAATACAAGGAGATGCTCGTTCAGGAAGTGTCTCAACGGGCATATTAGCTTTGTTCATTGTATGTCTTGCTATCTATCTGTTAGTATAGGCTAGACTAGGCTCCACTCTACATTTGTCCCCTTGTCCGACTCATTCTTCGTGTGTTCTTCTTTATCTCAATTATGCAGCATCTCATCTATCAGCATTCCTCATCCCGTTCGATCAGTCCATCCGTCTCTTTGTCAGTTAATCCATCTCTTCGTTTATTCTCCGCCGTACTGCCTGTTCGTCTCTCCTTCTATCCACCCGGAATTGTCTTGTCTCTCTCTCTTCATATGTCTGATCCTCCATCAGTCTCTCTATATACAATATATATCTTTATCTCTCTAGGGCTGTCCATCCGACTGTTTGTCCCAGTATTTATTTCCCCTTTATAAGTCATATGGCCCGCCCTCAACAAGTCAACGAGTATTATGCAGTCGATTACGCCCGTTTGTAACGTTTCTAATTGTGTTTTATGCATTTCACAAGTGTATAAATTATTTTGAAGTTAACATAACCTCAACAAGGGGCGGAAATATGGACAGGGTGAAAGGCATGCATATAGACGTATATGTAAAGTAGTATATATCTACTACTACTACTACTAGTAAGCATATCCAGCTCTAATGCGACATTTATGCTATATCATACTCAGAATATATCCTGATGGAATTCGGTCTCAAAGTAATTTCGACTCATATTTAAGACAGCTGCCTATGCGAACTCAGCTTTAGATTAGTACAGAGACAGAGTTAGTAACTCAAAATATCAGATATGATAATATGATAGAATCTTCAAACATTAGAGATCTCAGAGTCTCGCTCCATATGCAGGCTAACTTCCCTCAATTTCTTTGCCTTCAACAATCCCTGATTTTGGGCCTTATGTCTTCTCCTTCTACAACAATTTCCACTGTACTTCTTCCCTCTCCCTCTCTCAGTTACTCCTTCTCTCTCTCTCTTTCTCTCTCTCTCTCTCCCTCTCTACCAAGAAGCCCGTAAGCAATTGACACTGTTTCACGTTCATTTGTTTTTACAATCTTGGCAATTTTATTACGATAAAAAAAAAGTATTTTTAATTAAAGATTAAAAGTCTTAGATCGGAATGTGAGTTTGAAGAAGGCAATTGAAAGCTTTCAGCAACAATTTTGCTAAATTCAAAGAATGAAAAAAAAAACAACAGCAAAAAAAATGTTTTTATATTATTTGGGACAGCCAAAGGTTCGGTTGGATGCAGGCGTGCTCACTGCTCCACGAAGAGCTCCTCGTGGAAGGAGAAGCTGAGCCGCCGCTTGGTCGCCGCCTCCAGGACGCAGTCGCCGAAAGGCACGAGCTTTGCCTCATGCTCCAGCGCCAGCTCCATGTCCAGCTCCAGCTCGCAGTCGCTGGTCGAGTTGTGTCCGCTGTCGGGGCTGATGTGCCTCTGGGACGAGTGGGCGTGGGCGTGGGGCAGCTTGTGGGCAGATCGGGCGGCAGCTGCGAGCAACTTCTGCGCCGAGTGGCGCACGCTGGACGAGATCTTGGTCGCGATCTTCCGCTTGCGCCGCACCACGCGCTGCCTGCGCAGCTGCTGGAGGGAGCGTCGCCTGCCCACCAGGGACAGAGACGTGTCGCCCGCTGCCTGCTGGGGGGAGCGCACCTCCCGCTCCTCGTAGACATCCGCATGGCTGGGTGGCTGCCAATACTCGCGCAGATCGCTGGCCGGATCGAAGGCGGGTCGGTAGGTGGGCGAGTGGCTCGTGGAGACGAGCGGCAGAGGAGCTGGGCGGGGGCGAGAATGGGAGCGAGAGATGTGCCGCAGACGGGATCGGGGATGGGGATGGGGATGAGGACGAGCGCGAGTGCGAGGAACTGCAGTTGGTGCCTTGCGCGTGCTCTCGAGGATCGCATCGATCATGCGCTCCAAGGTGACATCGCCCATCTGGGTGGAGCTGAGCATCGTCTGGTCAGCCATGGGAGCAGCTGACGGAACGGAAGCAGCAGCAGCAGGAGCAGGAGCTGGGGCCGCTGGCTGCAGGTAGCGCGGCTTCTCGAAGTAGCTGTCCGGGATGCCCATGCCACGCAGTGCCAGCAGCGCTCCTGGGATGATCCTGTTGTCCTGCGTGTCCCGCTGTGCCAGTGCCAGGCTGTCCGCCTGATCCTTGTTGTCCCTGTGCCCGGGCGAGTACTCCGCCTCGAAGGTGGGCAGCGTGCACGCGTAGGCGGTTCTCTTGAGGGGAGGCGTGTCCATCGGCGAGAGGATGTTGCTCAGGTCCCTCAGCAGTGGTGTGCAGCGTGGTGCTCCAGCAGGAGGCGCAGCAGACATCGCAGCCCTCGCAGCGGGCAGCGGCGTCGACGTCAGTGTGGAGGTCAACTGATTCTCCTTGTCGCCTTCCGTCTGCATCTGGATGTGGAGCAGCGACTGTCGCTTCACATTCACATTCACATTCAGCTTCATGCGAGAGGCGGCTATCGGGGTGGGCGTGGCAGTGGGCTGGAAGTCGCTGTAGCTGCTTATGACATGGCCTCCAGCTGCCTCTCGATCGGGCTGCGTCTCCAGGTAGGACAGACGCGGCTGGTTGACAGCCCACTTCAGCATTGCGGCAGCTGTGCGAAAAGTCTGCAAGAAGAAGAAGAAGAGGGAGATGGAACGGGTTAGAGATGCGCTCGAAGGATCGGGCTAGTTAGGCCTGAATTGCCATTGTCTACGAAAGGACAACGAGAGGATGAAGAAACCCGCTAGACTTGCGAAACAAGTTTGCTTTTCGCAAGGATTCGCAAAAGCTGCAAAGCGGAAGGCGCGCAAAAAAGAAACCAAATCAAATGAATGGAGGAAGTTGAGAAATTGGATAGATTTTGCTTCCAGCTGCGCCCCGGGCTGAGCCAGATTCGCCTGCCCTCGTCCTGTTTTTTGCCATTTATTCCATTTATTCCATTTATTCCATTTTTGCCATTTGCAATGCGACTCGAGTGGAACGCGCAAAAAGCCAAAAACACTTGAAAGTGCGCGAAAGCATTTTGCGCATTTGCCCGCCTCGTTTTGCTCTCAAGCGCACTTCAGATGGAACTCGATAAAAAATAATAAAAATAAAAAGAATATATTGTATGGAAAATGACTATAGCATAGCTGAAGCTGAAATACCCTAGATATACGACAGATATGCTGCTTCTATGAGTTTAAAACGAGTTTTACTTGGGTTTCCCATATGATAGAGTCCAGTTATTATTGATTTACATGTTACTTTGAGCTTCAACTAGCATGTGTACCGAATTTCATTAAAATATCTCCAAGGAGAGCAGAGTTCACATAGGCAGCTATATGATATATCAATTGAAATTGAAAGTAACTTACTCTAAGCTTTTACAAGCACCCATACCAAACTTCATTAAGATATCTCCACTAATACCTGAGTTCGCTTAGGTAGTTACATGATATAGGTGGTGAATATCTGTAGAAAATCAGCTAATGAGCTTTGTGTATCTTTACCGACGTGAGATAAAACTTTAACTTTAACTCTCTAAGAGAATGTTCAAACACTACTTAACTGTTGTTCAGGCATCTGCATACCTTTTCGCTGTACACAATATACCCCATATACCCTATACTATATGCGAACCCAAACGTGACGCACGCGCACAATTTGAATGCATTTCATATTGAAATGAATTAAAAATTGCGATGATTTTTGAATGGGGTGTTTTATAATTAAATTTCTCACAGAACACTTGAGGTTCCTTCTCTCATTGCTCTTTGCTCTTGGTTTTGCTCTAGCTCTTGGTCTTCTTCATGGTCGAGATGTTTAATGCATTTTTAATAGCTAATCACACTGCACTTGTCCTCATATCTTTACCTTGTTTCAAATATTGTGTTAGTTTCGTGGTGGCGGTAGCTCGTTTAGTTGTATATCCAAAATTGTTTTCACACAGTCAAAAAAAATATATTTGTAATCCAAAGAAATCCGTAGAGTCGAAAAAAAAATATTATATGCTCGCGAATCGGAACGGAACGAAGCGTTGCAATGCGGAGCAGTGCAAGACGTGCTGTCAGAGCCGCAGACGCAATGTGACTGATTCTCGCTAGGCACGTCATGTTGCGTGCTCAGCTCTGCGCAGCCCATCAACCACCAACCAGCGATGACTTAAGCTCTCTCCAGTTCTGAGCGCGCTCACTCTCCCTCTCTCTCTGTCATTCATTTAGTTGCTGCATTGGCATGTTGGCTGCTGGAATTTGTGGGAGAATGCGCCAAAAGAAAACACACGAATGAACACCGTTACGTAGCGCATGAGTGTGTGAGTGAGCGAGACAGTGAGTGTTGGAGAGTAAATGTAGAGCTGCAGTTTGCATATGCACTCCTTAAGAAAGTACACAAATGAACACGCTGCAGAGAGTGTGTGAGAGAGAAAGAGAGAGGGAACTAGAGAGTGTGAATGAAGTGCCGCAGTTTGCACATGAAACCAAATCAATTTGATTGAAATGCCAATTGATTTGAATGACATTCAAATCGAAATGTGAACTGAGAGGCTTTTGCCTTTATTGTCTCATTTCTGATACCTGAATATATCACTCATACATTTATGAGGACGTGAGCCAGCACCGGGACTTCATAGTGAATATGTGCCAATTCCATCAGATGACAAAAGCGATCCTCAGACTAACTTTCAATTCGAAGTGGAACAAAGGTTACATCATTTTTGACTCAAATTGCAAAACATCTCAATTGAATTGAACAATATATTCAACATCATCTTCAACTTGCTTTTGAATTTCAGTGGGATTCGATTGAAGATCACATTCTAACTCATGCAATCTAATCGTATGTCTATATCTTGATCTATATAGCTCTTCTACCAGTATCATTCCAGGTAATCCTTCGCCCATATTACCCCGGTTCACTTCTGCTCCAGGCCAAATCAATCAAAGCTGAGCTTCGATCTACTTCCATTTTTCCGGGTTCTAATCCCTTACAGCTGTTCCAGGATCCAGCCTGAGCCATACAAAGAACTGGCGCTATCTACCTCAAGACTCAAGATTAGCTAACGAACTGCCCTAGCCCCGAGCCTTACCTACTCTATCGCAATGTCTTCCACTCTGAGTGAGGGACATACAAACAGGGAAAAAGGTAGTAAAAAGCGTGAAGCGATTTTTCCATTTTCGCAATTTCTCGGCTATGAGAAATTGCGCAATTGTTGGGCAATTTATTAGCGAACCGATTTGATCCTCTGTCCTAATTTATCTTCCGTCGCCGCTCAGCCCCTCTCTCTCGCTCTCTCGCTCTCTCGCTCTCCCGTCGCCGCTCCCTCTCCGAGGCAGGGGCGTTTGTAGTGACCAATGCGTTAAATTGGCTTTGATTCAATGCCTGTCACAAGGACAGATTATTGTGAGGATCCTTTTGCTACTGCAGAACAAGAGGAAGAAGAAGACGAAGAGAGGCAGCAGAAACAGCTGCCCCTTGAGACGCGCGCGCGCTCTATGTCGAGAGTCCTCCTCCTGCTCCTGCTCCTGCTCCTGCTCCTGCTCCGACTCCTGCTCGATCATATTATTGATTTATTTCCATTAGCAGTCGCCTCTTTGTTTGTCTTTTCTCCTCTTCTCTTTTTTTTTTTTTTGCTATTGACCAATTGCTCAAAACGGGAGCAGCAGCTGCTCGGAATGGAACAAATTGTAATATGGAACAAGACTCTGGTTTATTATGATACCCGCCCAAGCTCCTCTATAGGGTATGGCTGAGACAGTTTTGTATATGCAACAAGAATCTATCGAAGCTCTAATAAAGAACCATTTTAAAGCCAACAAATGATTGAAGGGCATGCTCCACTTACTTATACCCTCTATTCTACTTTTATCTCTTACTGCACACAATTCTTGTATGTTTAAAACAACAGATATTAGCATGAGTGTTCTCAATATCATTATATATATCTATATATATGTTAGTCTTATTATTATTATTATTATTATTACTATTAGAATCATCATTGTCAGTGTTATCAGCATTAACATTATCATCTATACTAGCGTTAGTAATACCATTAGTATTAGACGATACTAATCGTCATTTTGTTTATCATTTATATCATCATCATTATGATCCCTCTCATTATCTTTAGTCTCAGGAGAATTTATCGTTGATCTTTCAATTGGCTTTCACATCATAGAAACTGCAAATAGGAAGCATTTTATTGGGAATTCTCACTCGAGACTCTTCAAGCAACAACAGCTCCATGGGACATATGCACATATAGGACAAAGGAATGTTGACCAAACTGGAGTTCAATTGGCAACAATCTGCTGTTAAGGGAATCGCTTCCCATGGTGGTCTGCAAACCGGATATAGAATGCTGAGATCGTAAGATACTCGGACTCTGCATTTCCCCAATATCTCTTTTAGTTGAAATCCTTTAATTTTGAGGCTAGACACAGGAAGAGCCAAGAGCTCGGCTATTAACGTATTTTCTCGATAGTTATCTCAGGCGCACTCTCTCGCGCTCTCTTTCTCACTTTCTCCCTCGCTCGTTCTCACTTTCCTTTTGGGCTCGCACAGCTGTCGCCTTGGCCAATTCTCAATGTCTCCGCAAAATCTCATAAATTTGCGCTTTTAACAAAAGTTGACGGCGGCGTCGCAGCTGACGTCGGCGTCGACGTCGACAGCGGCATATGCTGAGCCCCTTTCAACCAATAAATTGCAAAACAATTGCACAATTTTCCACAACATTTTCCATTCCAGCCAGCCAGGCAGCGGCGTTGGCAGCGACGCGTCGACAGCGGCAGCGGCAACGGCAGCGGCAGCAGCAGCGGCGGCGCTTGTCCCATAAACAATAAACTAAATTGTACAAAGGTTTACACAGAGTGCGTGTGAGTGAGTGTGTGAGCGAGGGTGTGTGTGTGTCCGTGTGTGTTTGTTGTCCTTTTCTTGGCGAAAAACTCAAAGGTGAAAGGAGCCACACGCTGCGAGAAAGGTAATTGAAAATTATGTTTTGTGGCGTAAGCAGCGCAAAGGAGCAGCAACAGCAGCAGCAGCTGGCTGACACACACACACATAGACACACACACAGCCACAGTTCGCTCGCATGTCCGCAGCCAACTGTGGTTTTCATTGCCAACTGTTTCTGACCACCGAATCGAAGCTGAGCTCTAGTTTAGAATGATATACTTGAAGCGAGTGTTCTATATAGATATACATATGTATGTGTATATAAGATCATATATGTACATATGTATGTATAGAGATCTCATAATAATATATATGTATATATGAGTATTACATAATACTAGACAAAATTGTATAGTCTTAAAGTAGTTTAGCATATGCCAAATATAAGCAGAGCTAGATAGAGAGAGAAAGAGAGAGAGAGCAACAGACTACAGAGTATAGATAGATAGATAGTATATATCTATGTATAAAATACATATATGATTGTCTAGTCCTTATCGTATACTAATCTATCTACATACACACATACATAATTATCAGTCATATGTATTTATACATAGATATATGTATCTATATGGAACTATAAGGCTTGATTCAGACTTATATATATGGTCTATACAGATTAGATATCCATCTTGTATATAATTTAAAGATCCTGCAGACTTATAAGCCCTATATCAAAATGTGGTAAAGAATTTATAGACATTTAGTCTGTTACATTATAAGTTCCCCAATGAAAGAGCTTAATTCTAGTTTCTGTATATCGAAATGTTTGTTAATTACAATTAATATTCAGCAACCACTGCAGATATTTTAGGTACATCAACTAGGATCAGCTCATATCATTGCGAAAATGATTATATTATTAAGTAATACATTTTTATTATACACTCATATTTGTCGACTTTTATTTCCCCATTTAAGGAACTGTCACTTTAATCCCTGCTCAGAGTCTGTCTCTTTTTTGCCCACCCACCAGCTGCAGCATACTGGGCTCACTGTGCAATGCAGTTGCTGCCTGATTGAATGCCTGCCTCAGTCTGCTCTCTGCCGTTGGCTCTCTCAATGAATTCCTTTGCGCTAGATTGATGCAGAGCTGCGCTGCTGCTGCGCTCTCTCTAAGCTGCCGACGCAAGCGCTCGCTTACCGACTCACCCTCGCTCTCACGTTCATTCATCCTCGCTATATCTCTGCACGCAACATGTTTCTGTGCTTTGCTTCTCGCGGCGACTGCGTTCATTCAGTTAGTTCGCAAACAAACGCTGGTTCGACTACACGGGCACGCTTCGCTGCCGCACGAATACAGAGACGCAGAAATAAATACGAAAATAGCAAAATATTTAATAGGCAAAAATCGGAAATATTTTTTTTCAAGTGCTGCAAAATTCTTGTGAAAAAGGTAAATTGCAAGTGGAAAGCAAAGCGAATTCCTCAATTCGAACAGATTTCGCACTCAATTGCGCATATCATAAGAATCAACATAAATTCATTTGCGAGAAGTGGGCGTGGCGCACGCCCCATGGCGCATTCAATTGTACGTGAAAATACGCAGGGGTGGGGGGAGTTCATTTTTGCTGCTTCACTGATTTCTAATTTTTTTTTTCGGCCCTTTTTTGGTCAACCAAAAAGCTTGTTCCACTTGGCCCTTAAATGGGCATATCTATGTATATATATAAATATATTTATGTATGAATATACATATGTATGTGTGTGTGTGTGTGTGTGCATGGATATAGCCAGATCGCGAAATTCTCCGCCGAAAAGCGCGCCAAAAAAGAAACTCGCCGAGCAACTTCACAGGAGGCGCAAACAAAGGCCAAAAAGCTAAAAATAAAAATCCAGCTGTGCGTTGTAGTCGACTGTTGAATACCCTGTTTTGCGATTTATATATATTAACTTGTATTGAAACTGAAATAGAAACTGTGAATGAAACTGATTAAAAATTTATTTAAAATTAATATTAAAAATTTAATGTAAATTTATAAAAACTGAAAGAAGACAAATATTTTAAGTAAAAGATAAACTAAAAGTAAAATTGATAGTTGAAAGTAAAACTTTAAATCAAATTAAATTGTACTTAAGAGCGAGAGGGATAGAGAGGGAACATATACAGTATGATACGCCTCAAAGCCGATACTCCCTACTTTCAGCTTGTGCATAGGGTATTAAAAGGCAACTAAGGCTGTGTCCAACGACGGACACACGCAGACATATCCAAATATACATATATTGTATATACATACATATACATACATACCTATATACATACGCATACACACATACATATACACATATACATGCATACAGATATTCAACCAACATACTTAACCGACAACTTTGTTCTTCTCTCTCTTTACAGACACCCACGACAACAACAACAACAACAACAACAAGAGTAAAACCGGCAACAACTAGCAGAAACGAAGATGCTGAAGTGGGCTGTCAACCAGCCGCGTCTGTCCTACCTGGAGACGCAGCCCGATCGAGAGGCAGCTGGAGGCCATGTCATAAGCAGCTACAGCGACTTCCAGCCCACTGCCACGCCCACCCCGATAGCCGCCTCTCGCATGACGCTAAATGTGAATGTGAATATGAAGCGACAGTCGCTGCTCCACATCCAGATGCAGACGGGAGGCGACAAGGAGAATCAGTTGACCTCCACACTGACGTCGACGCCGCTGCCCGCTGCGAGGGCTGCGATGGCTGCTGCTGCGCCTCCTGCTGGAGCACCACGCTGCACGCCCCTGTTGCGGGACCTGAGCAACATCCTCTCGCCGATGGACACGCCTCCCCTCAAGAGAACCGCCTACGCGTGCACGCTGCCCACCTTCGAGGCGGAGTACTCGCCCGGGCACAGGGACAACAAGGATCAGGCGGACAGCCTGGCACTGGCACAGCGGGACACGCAGGACAACAGGATCATCCCAGGAGCGCTGCTGGCACTGCGTGGCATGGGCATCCCGGACAGCTACTTCGAGAAGCCGCGCTACCTGCAGCCAGCGGCCCCAACTCCTGCTCCTGCTGCTGCTGCTTCCGTTCCGTCAGCTGCTCCCATGGCTGACCAGACGATGCTCAGCTCCACCCAGATGGGCGATGTCACTTTGGAGCGCATGATCGATGCGATCCTCGAGAGCACGCGCAAGGCACCAACTGCAGCTCCTCGCACTCGTGCTCGGCCCCATCCTCATGCCCACCCTCATCCCCATTCTCGATCCCGTCTGCGGCACATCTCTCGCTCCCATTCCCGCCCCCGCCCAGCTCCTCTGCCGCTCGTCTCCACGAGCCACTCGCCCACCTACCGACCCGCCTTCGATCCGGCCAGCGATCTGCGCGAGTATTGGCAGCCACCCACCCATGCGGATGTCTACGAGGAGCGGGAGGTGCGCTCCCCCCAGCAGGCAGCGGGCGACACGTCTCTGTCCCTGGTGGGCAGGCGACGCTCCCTCCAGCAGCTGCGCAGGCAGCGCGTGGTGCGGCGCAAGCGGAAGATCGCGACCAAGATCTCGTCCAGCGTGCGCCACTCGGCGCAGAAGCTGCTCGCAGCTGCCGCCCGATCTGCCCACAAGCTGCCCCACCCACACGCCCACTCATCCCAGAGGCACATCAGCCCCGACAGCGGACACAACTCGACCAGCGACTGCGAGCTGGAGCTGGAGCTGGGCGAGGAGCTGGAGGCCTCTTGCCAGCTGGACGGCCTTTGGCTGCACTCGGAGGCGAGAGATGCGACCAAGCGGCGGCTGAGCTTCTCGCTGAACGAGCAGAGCTGAGGCAACGTATATCCACTATATAGACATATATCTTATGTAGATATATGCGATATGGAATCCAACTTTTTTTTGCTTAATTTAAGAATTTTTTTTTATTAGAAAAATAAATAATTGAATATGAAATTTTATTTAAGAATTGCTTTCGTTTTAATGAGGCTTTTCCTCTTCTCCTCTTCTTCTTTTGATTCCCACGAGTCGAAGTGGCCCATCATAATTTTTATGATCTGGAATTTTGACCACAGGAGAGTCTTGAGCTGAGACCAGCATTAAATGCACAAGCAAACTCTTCAGATGCAGCCAAGCGTAGCGTCTGGCTCTACACGGGTTCCAGTTCCTTGGCTGAGGGAAAAGACGAGACCCAAAGACTCGAACCACGGAATTACGAACGGCGAACCACGAAACCACCAGACACGATTCGGAGTGCAAGTGTTTCCCACAGCGCTCTTGTTTTTTTTTTTTGTTAATGGGCGTTTTTATGCTTTGATAGCTACCTAGCTAATAGAGAGAGAGAGAGAGAGAGAGAGAGAGAAAAGCAAAGAGCGAGTGAGAGGTAGAGACCCCTATGTCAACCCCATCGAAGTTAAGTCTTTAGAGCCTATGAAAAACATTTGAGTGACGCAAGCTTGAGATAGAGCTCTACTAAGAGAATACTCTAGTTGAATGTGCTTGACTTAGAGATACCCTGTACACAGCGCAGAAGCTGCTATTACAGTCATTCGAAGTTTCTGGTGCGTGGCGCCATCAATTGCGTATTGCATGCAGAAAGGGCCCTAGTCGACTTTGCTCAACTGAAATATACCCTGTAATCCGCAGAGAAGTGTTCTAATCGTGTGTGCTTAAGATCCCATTTCGATATTCCCAAGTTTTTAGTTTGCAAACAAAAGTACGTGTCGCCATCTATTGCGCATTTTATGCAACTGCTTCTAGTTTCATCCGCTAGTAAGATTTTCAGAGCGCAATAATGATGGACATCTGACTGACCCTTACCTCTACCTCATTTAATAGAATTTTCCATAAACAGAATACCATTCAATGAACATTCAAATGTCCTTAAGATCCATGGAACTCGGACCCAAAGCAGTAATTGGGCATCTAAGCCTTTAATAGACGCTTCTAGCAATGGGCCAACTCCCGCTGAGCTTGTACATATAGTTGATTTGTAATAGTTAAGCGAGAAACTTCTCTCAAGTTTCTCTCACAAAACCCTTTTTTGGGCATTTGCATAGCCAAGCGCAGACTGGTCAAGACATACTTTGTGGCCATGGCTCATTAGCTGGTCAAGTCTATTGAGCAAAGGGCGTTAAATGAGCTGTCATAACATATGCAAATGCTTAGATAACTGAAAGAGAGAGAGAGAGAGAGAGAGAGAGAGAGAGAGAGAGAGAGAGATAGAGAGAGAGAGAGGGGAAGGGGGAGGCAAAGTGAGTAATCTCCCTCTGCTTACACTAAGCCAAGACGTTAACACTTTTTTACTACCAAGGAATGCGAGCTGTGCTTCCCAGCCTAAAGCGCAGCGAAGCGTATTAATGAGAGAGAGACAGAGAGAGAAAGAGAGAGAGAGACAGAGAGATAATATGTGTAAAGTATTTAAATGTATTGTGCTTTGTGAGTTTTGACAGACGCAGAGACAACAAATATGATATGATATGTCTGGACAGGCTGCCCAAAGGTCAAGCTCAAGAGAGGCGCAATGAGTGAGTGAGAGAGAGAGAGAGAGAGAGAGAGAGAGAGAAGGGTTACTTACATGTGTTATTTCTTTGTGAGTTTTGACAGTCCGAACGGGCTTCAATGGAGGTCAAGCACAACAAGATATGTAGAGCAGGTAATGCTCCCTCTCTCTTTCTCTCGCTCTCTCTGTCTCTCGCTCTGCCGTCTTTAAGGCCTGTCACACCCTTTTCCGGGACAGTGAACCGTTTTAAGGGTCTGGAGTGACCAGCGGACAGTGTTTCTTTTTTGCCCCCTTTTTTGTCGCGGCCCAAATCACTGAGACTTGACAAAAAAAGGTTAGCCATCGAGGGCTTTGCACCTTTTCTCCGTTTTTCCCGTTCCCTAATGATGCGCCTTTGTCTTTCCTGTCTCCGTTACAACTTCCCATTTCCCACTTTCCCGCTTTTCCGTGCCGTCTCATTTAACAAGCAGCTCTTTAATTTTGTTTTGATTGAACGTGAAATGGAGGCCATCTAATGCAACAGCTCAAAGTCTCTCACAGCACATCAGATATACGCGTTTAGGTATTACCCATCTTAGAATCTAGTTTTACTCGTGAATTTTCATTGCGAACTTTGCTCTTGCTTCAGCCTGTTCCAATTACTATATTTAGTTCTATTGGACTCTATGAGAGCTACTTTAATCATCTTTGATTTTTCTTTTAGATCACTCTTATTTCCAAACCCTAGATCTAAGATCAGAAATAGAATGTAAAACAATTGATTTTAAACTCCGAAAATCCTTATACTTCTATACGTTAGCTTGTTTCCTACTAGTTTGATGACTATTTCTACTACTACTACTACTTCTAGTACTACTACATCTACTACTACTACTACTTCTAGTACTATTACATCTACTACTACTACTACTTCTAGTACTACTACATCTACTACTACTACTACTTCTAGTACTACTACATCTACTACTACTACTACTTCTAGTACTACTACATCTACTACTACTACTACTTCTAGTACTACTACATCTACTACTACTACTACTTCTAGTACTACTACATCTACTACTACTACTACTTCTAGTACTACTACATCTACTACTACTACTACTTCTAGTACTACTACATCTACTACTACTACTACTTCTACTACTACTACTTCTACTACTAATACTACTACTACTTCTACTACTAATACTACTACTACTTCTACTACTAATACTACTACTACTTCTACTACTACTACTTCTACTACTACTACTATTTCTAGTACTACTACTGCTATATCTTTCATTCATCCATATATTAGCAATAGATATTGGACTAAAAGTTGACTCCGACTATGGTATGCATATAAAATCTTCACTAAAATCTAAAGTGCACTAAAACTCTAGAACAGAAGGAATTGAAAATTCGTATTTTAGACTTGCAAACGAAAAGTATTCCGAAAGTGAAAAGAGAACTAGCTACAGTTCCTAAGTTAAGCTCAAAATATAATGAGATAAACTATAGCAACAATGATCATATTCTATCTCTCTCTATCATCTATCTATTTGCCAATTCACTTCGGATTAACTGCGAATATTCAAATATGAATGTGAGTCCAATCATATGAATGTCAATCTCTTCCACATTTCACACTTACTCCGAAAATTGTCTTTATCAGAACTGTAGCTCATATTTCCTCTCGTTTCGTAGTCTTTAAAGCAAATTGAAACGTTTTACAATTGAATTGAATTCGAAACGCCCCTACACTTCACACCCTACATAGAGAGAGTGCAGTTAATAGAGTTCGCATTTGTCTCTGCTAACAATGGAGCATCTGATCTCTTTATGCTGTTCTATTTGATTTGAAACGAGTTCGCAGCTTCATTGAAAAGCCATTTGATGGCACACTTCGATTGTTCGCCAAATGAAAAGTGCAAAATGCGCTGGAAAAGTGGAAAATCCGAATGTGTACATGGATGTGTATAGGCCTAGCTGTAGTCTCCGTATAATGGGCCCGCTTAAATGTTGCGCTAAAGTGAGAAAAGTCGATTGACACAGTCGAACGCACCTTTCGACCCGCACTTTTTTTGCACACTTCACTCTTCACTCTTCAGTCTGCCGCCTGCCGCCTGCCCCTGCCTCCTGCTCCTGCTCCTGCCTCCTGCTGCCCCTTCCATTCACGTTTACCCCGGTCAGGACTTGCGTCCTGCGTGCCGCGTCCTGCGCGTGCCTCGACAGCGAAACAGTTGCAAAAAATTGTAGCCAAACAATGGACGCTGATCGAGGCGGGCGCAGGATACGATACGAGCAGGACTCGGGACTCAGGACTCTGGGGAGCGGGCGTGTTGCGTGTCCTGCATGTCCTGTCAGGAAGTCGAATGTCAGACAAATGTGTAAACATGTGCAAAAAACAACCTCGAAAGAGAAACAGAGAGAGAGAGAGAGAGAGAGAGAGAGAGAGAGAGAGAGAGAGAAAGAGAAAGGGAGGAAGAGAAAGTGCTAGACTAGCAGTTACCCTATACTTGGCTAGTAGACAAAATGAGAAATTGAAGATTAATATATATAAACATAAGATAAATGTAGAATAGACAGGTATAGCCAGCTGACACATACCCTGTAATTAGCATATATACAAATGAGAGAGAAATACTTATATATAAACGTGTTGCTACGCTAGATCGATGAAAAATTAAAGTTTAACAGGTATTTCCAAAAGTTAGATACCCTGTATTATTACTATCATTAATATTTCATTTGTCTAGAGTAACTCCTATTGCCAGATGCCCTGTAATTGACTTCTCAATATGAAATATATTCCTTCTTCTCCTCAACAATACACCCTTCATGACTTGCCGAACCTCTACAGGGTATTTTGACAGCAAGCGCTCACTGGCACAAAGACACCTTGGCACAGGCGACACGTCGTGTCGCCTCTAGATTGGCATGTCCTGCGGGTCCTCGCCAGCCATTAGAAGCAGGCGCTAAATATGCATATCCCTATCGCCCCTCTCTCTTTCGCTCCCTCTCTCTCTCTCTCTCTCCTTGACTCCCACTGTCTATTTTGTGCGCTCGCTCTCTCAGGTTCTGCTGTGCAAGGCTCTAACTAGGCGTATCCTTCAAGATGCAAAACTCACCTGTTGGCCGTCCTTTGCCCTCAACTTTCAACAACAAACAAACTGAGAAGGACAAAAAGAAGGGAAGGAGAGAAAAAGAGAGAGAGAGAGAGAGAGAGAGGGAGAACTGTGCTCTAGATAACATGTTATTTGCAGTGTGCCAGGCCATTCATTAGAACCAATTTTCAATTTCCAATTGCTCGACAGCAGGTGCTCCAGTCACATCCACCAATTGAGCCCGAAATGAAAATTGAACCGAAGTTAACAAGCTGAAATTTCAGTTCAATTACAGCTGAAAAAACTGACTCGATGATAACTTGATGAGTTATGAGTCTAGAGCGGAATAGTAAACGAAACCCGTTGAAGAATTTAGCAAAGAGTAAATTATTTTAGATGTTGTTAGAAAGTAATTAAGAACTCTTGGAAATCAATAAAGTGAAGAAGAAGAAGAAGGAAAATATAGTCTTTAAAGAACTTAAGATCGACTAAGAAACGAAATTTATAAGTAATTACTATATTATTTCTCAGTTCAATTCAGTTTAACACCTAATTGAATATGTCTTATTTAGCATATCCATTTCTTTTGTTCTCTCTCTCTCTCTCTGTCCCTCACGTTTTCTCTGCCTTTGAATCTCGCTTCTCTGTTAGTTTCTTGCTTTCTCTCTTCCCCTCCTTCTCTCTCTCTCTCTCTCTCTCTTTTTGCCACTCATTTCAATTTAAATGAAATCTATTTTAGCATGCACTACTCACTGTCTCGTTCCCTCTCTCTCACCATATCTCCCTCTCTCTCTCTCCCTCTAAACTCTTTCTATTGCCAAAAGGTCTTTCGGCACAAAGTGTTTCATCTCGTGAAAGATCAATTTGGTATCTTTGTATTTCAATTTCTTTTTTTGTGTGTGCTGTGATGCTTTCTTTCCAGGCGTTGGCCATGGCCTTTCCCTCTCCCTCTCCATCTCTATCTCTCGCTCTCGCTGCATTTGGCGTAAATGCGGAAAATTGCAAATGATTGAAATCTAATCCGCTCGCAGCTCATCGAACTCATCGAACTCGTCGAACTCATCTTCTCATCCACCTTGACATTATTTAAATTTTTGCGCACTTCAAGAAGAGAAAGGAGAAAAGGGTTGCGCTGGGTGCAGATCAGATAAGAAGAGGGAGAGGGAGAGGGAGAGTAGAGGTGGGGGGGGGACTATTCCGAACTTGAGTTTAAGCTGTTATCTTTTCTCTCACGGCCCAGGCCGCAAATCCGAACGCAAGGGTTTCTCCAATTTACCTTTTTTGCATTTTCCCTCAATCGCTGTCAAGTGAGCCGCACTTAATGAATTAGACAATGAAGATCAGCATATCCCTCTCTCTCTCTCTGTCTCTGATCAGTTTTGCAACTGTTATAATAATATTTGTCACCGACATGACAGCTAAGGGTAGTGCGAAAAAAAAAGGAGTAGCGGATCAGAACCTTCTCCTAGATTTGCATTAATGATACGCAACATTTGTTAGATCATTTTCTTCACTCTCGAACTCTTTCATCTTTCGGGAATCTTATGATGCATGATGATATAGTGGCATATGTGAATCCAATGCACATTGCATATGCATGAAGCAACCTGGATGCCCTGTGGATAGATCTATTTATCATTTAGCACGTCTCAAATTTATGAGAAATTAGAAGAATTTAATTGATTCTGCATATGAATTAGATTGAGATATACGTATGTGTGGAATACATAGATATATGTATATGGTATATATGAGTTAAAATTGAAAACTTCTTAGACTATTCTATATATATTGATATCTTATCGGTTTATATATTCTTGAGCGAAAGTAGACTTACTAACAGGGATAAAGTATAATAAATGTCCATCAATCAGTCGGTGCTAGAGTCCTTGATTAACCGATTGATTGACTGGCCTTGACTGAGAGATTAACTGACTGATGACTCATCGATTGACCGACTAACTAGGTGATTGACTGACTCATTGATTGACTGAATGACCGATTGATTGACCATGTAATAGCTTACTGATTGACTGACTATGACTTACCCATGATTGAAGGACAGTCCCATTTGGAGCATCTTTAGCCAGCTTTCGTTATGGTTGGCGTTACTTGGAACTATTTTGCCCAAGGAGTCTGAGACAGCTGCTGGCTCGAGTGGGTAACAAAGGTAGAGTCGCCTCACAGGGAAGGGGGAGTACGCAGTTAATTTGGGAAAGTTGAAAATCAAATATCATATATATCAACTTACATATCACAACAAAATATATACAGCCAAACAAAAACAAAAACACAAACAAAAACCGAATTTCTCTCGTTCTCTTTCTCAATTTCCATTCGCATTTGCATTTCGGATTTTGGATTTGGATTTGCATTTGGCATCTTGCATCTTGCATGTCTATTACATGCGCTCACACCTTTCGTGCGCCGAGGGTACAAAGTCAGCCAGGGGCGGGACAGAGCGACAGCTGTCGAATGCAACGAGAGACATAACAAGAGCAAGAGAGGCACTGTCAATGTGTGCATGAGGGAGAGAGAGAGGGAGAGGGAGAGAGACTCAGACTCCGTTTTCGACTTCGACTTCCAGACACCAGCCCCGAAGACATATGCAAATGTCAATTTATGCAAATTATTATGGGACACATGATCGGGGTAGAGACTCCGTCTTGACTCTACCCTCAATCTACCCCTCTCTTTCCCTCTCTCTCTCTCAAGATATGTCTTTTTATTATGAATTATTGAACTATTGACAGTCGAAGCTAAAATAAATTAGTTGCGAGTTTGAGTTGAGATTAAGAGATGCCCGACTCACGTTGTCTTATGAGAGGTAGAGTTCCACCCTGATCCTAACTCTCCTCTGAATTTACACAAACTCTTCTCTGCTCTACTTTGCCCCACATCAGGCTGTCTTTCTTTTACTATCTCTCTGTATCTCTGCCTTTCTCTTCTTAATACTATTCTCATTCTCTCTCCAACTCTCAATATCTATCCAACTGTTTTTTCTCTCCCTCTCTCTCTCTCTCGATCTCTGTATTACTCTGTAGTCAGAAGTCTCCTTCTCCGTCTCTCTCTCTCTCTCTCTTTCAGTTCCTCCCTGACTTAATCTCTATTTCTACCTCTCCCTCTCTCTCTTCCTTTTTTCTTTATGAATTATTGAATTATTGACAATCTAAGCGAAAATATAAATTGAACAATAAATTGGCTCGCAGAATAGGGTCGTCGCAAAAGCAAAACTCTTTTAGAAGGCTGCGCCGATATCGATATGCGTGAGTCCTTTCTTTTTGGTTGCTCTCTTGCATCCTTCTCTCCACTGCCATCTCAAGTAGCTCGGGCGCTGTCACATGTGACATGTGACATGACACAGTCGAATGTGCGCACTCGCGATGCAATTACGATAAGTGCCAGAGATAAGGCTCGAAAAGCGGCCTGCGACTACCGGTTGCCAATTAGATGAGTTAGTCGCCCGTTTGATGGGCCCGAAAAATTGAGGTGCAGACCGGTAAAACGTCCACGTGCCAGCTGACAGTCCAGCACAGAAACAACAAAGAACCACTCGACTAACTTAAGTTAGCTTACTCTCACTCTCCCACTCTCCCTCTCTCTCACAGACTCGAAATGAAGTTGGAGAAATCTCGTACAACTGATCAGAAGCTAAGTCTAGTTACCTTTTCTGTTGCATATGAGATCCATATCTCGATTTAGAATATATATAAATATATATGTATAAACAGACCTCGTATATATCATATATATATCCATAACTGCTTCCCCGCTAAAATGCAGCCCTTTTTGGCCTGCCCCCATCTTGGGATCAGGTACTATCCGTCCTTCAAGATGGAGCCGTTCCATGATCATTGTCCTCAGTTACGTATACCTATACAATAGTTCTCTGAATATAGTTTTTCCATTCAATTCACTTTTGTTTAATTTCGCTTACCTAATGAGCATTTTGCTTGAGTCGGGCTTAGTTAACGGTAAACAAAGGCTGCATTAGAGCTCGTGTCCCAAATACTTATCTGCATCTGTAGATCTTAGATCCGGAGACCAAAGGAAAACAGCCGCACAGCTGCTTTGGTAGAGGCAGAGCTGGGAGAAAGGATTTGCGACACCTTCTTGCACCTTTCATCGGATTTAATGCAACATTTGTCGCAATTCGAAGGCAAAGGAGGAGGAAGAAGAAGAGGTTGCTCAGGCGAGGATTAGAATTAGAATATGCCTAGATCCAAATACGCAGATATGAATGAATGAATGGCTCAATGAATAGGCGAGAAGCTGAGTCGGGTCAGGTAAGGCAGGTATGCTAATGAGCAGGTAGTTCGGTTCACTAGAGTTTGTAGGCGTTGTTAAACCTTTCGACACCTAATTAGTGCTAGCCACACCTGAAAACGCTGCACGAGACCCTGCAAATCGGCATTTGTCACAGGCTGCGAGTTTCACAGTTGACAACAATTTAATTTGGATTACGATCTTCCTTTTGATCTAGTTCATTTGGTGTATAGCTGCACCACTACCTGGCAACTGGCTTAAGATCTAGCTCAAGCTCAGATGCTACCCGGGAAGGCAAGAGTTATACATATATATATATATATATATATATATATATATATATATATATATATATATATATATATATAGGTATGCAGATTAGCTCAACTACTTCCTTTTTGATCGCTATTGACTACAATTATTTGTCACTTTTGAACCAGTTCAGGTACCACTCTGATCTAGTTCCATAAAACTTTGAATGAAAGCCTTTTAAGACTAGTATTTGACGTAACTGAAATATTTTTGTTATTTAAATCTATAACTTCTGTCTCTGAAATATTGCTGGAGCTACTTCCAGAACTACTATCACATAATATCATTATATCATGAATAGATAAACTTTTAAACAATATTTTGGTATATTTGAATCAGTAAGGGAACCACTACTGGAACCAGTAACAAATGATTTCATGAAATGGGACAATAATAGAACTAGTCACGGAACTACTAATGGAATCAGTAATATAACTAGTAATGGATTAATAGAACTAGTAATGGAACCGCTTCTGGAACTACCTCGAATAAAACAATAATTTAATTCAGTAAAAGTTCCAGATGTGGACTTATAACTGGTTCCATAACTAGATTCTATTTATTACTGGTAAAACCTATCGAACTTTTTCGTGAACCAATTATATAAGTCAGTTTTTTTGTATTCGGCGAATAATTTTTACTAATCTTTATTATAAAATAATTTTGATAGATCACAAGTTGATAATTTTCTGAATGATTGACAAAAGCTTGCGTCGTAAGTACGGATTAGTGATGTCTTTCAAGGCCGGACAGTAGACATCCTCCTCCTCATCGGAATCGGATGAGCTTTGCTCGAAATCGAAACGCATCACCTTATAAGTCTTTCCGGCTTTGGGCTTATTAGTCTCTTCATCCTTTGGCTTCGTCGCCTGCTCGTGTTCCTTCTCTTCCTTCTCCTTTTGTGCCTTCACCTTCGAAGCCTCGCGTCGCAGCGCCTTGCGCTCCAGTTTCGTTAGTTTTGGGTATTGCTTCTTTGACTTGCCCTTTTGGTTCGCACCAAACGGTTGTATCGGTTCCTCAGTTTCATCGGGCATGTCTGGAATGCCATTTGCCACGCCCTTATCGTCCTTATCGGCAGCTGTCGAAGCGGTGTCACTGGCTGTACTTTCTGATCCTTCGGAAGTATTCTTCGATTCGTCGGGACTGGCAGCTAGTTCTGTTTTGATCTCAGTTGCTTCGAGCTTTAACTCTGTTTCGTCTGAGCTTGCCTGACTGACAGATTCTGACTTAGGTTCGGATTGATTTCGTTTGTTCTTGGTCTGCTTTGCATTCTTTGAAGCCGACTTTGACTCGTTTTGATTAGACTTATTTGATGTATCACTCTCCACGGTTGACTCCAAGCTGTCTTTGCTGGGCTCCGCTGATGTCTCACCTCCTGATTCAGTTTTCTTGATCTCCTCCACTGCTGTAGCACCCTGCGAAGACGACTTCAAGTCACCTTTGTTGGGCTCTACCGATGAAGCAATCAAGTCCTCTTTCTTTTTCTCGGCCGCCCTAGCCTGATCTATAGTTAAGATCATTTGCTTCAAATCGATTTTTTCCTCTCCGGTAACTTTGGTGCCTATCGGCTTTACGTCCGCAGCTGATGTTGGTTCAATGTTGGGCTTAGCAGGCTCAGCTGAGTTCTTTGGCTTCTTCGTGAGCTCCACTAACTTCAATTCAGTTGCTTGCTTTGCGCTAACTACTTTCGGTGGATCAGCTTCGGATGTCTTCTTCAGTTCGACTACTTTAGCTGAATTGAACTTTGGCTTGACTTGAGCTGAGTCTGGAGGATTCGATCTATTGTGACGAGCAGTTACCCTGGCTGGAGCCAACACAATGCTATGCGCTCTGGTTGGAGTAATATACTTTGAAGACGAGTCGCCATTTTGACCTTTGACCAGGGCCAGGTCGATTCGAATCTTTGCAGAAGAACCTGCTCCGTTTATTGTTGGTTTTGAATTGCACTGATCCAACTTTTGAGCTGGGGGATTACATGACTTTTCCGAAACCATAATGGACTTGGAACTCCTTGGAATTACTTCCGGTGAAGTCTTTTGAGCTTCATCAATCATCGAAGTCCTTAAGGGTACCCTGGCCCTCATTGGAGCTGCCCTTGGAGAGTTAGTTCGGATCGATTCTCGAGTTGGCTTTAGATTATTCTGGACTGATTTCGATATCGAGCTTTCGGCTGGCTTCTTTGGTACCGGCTTAGACTTTTCTTGAGTCGGCGGGTTTTTATTCAGACTCTCTGCAGCTGATGCATTAGACACAATCGCAGCTGGGCCCAGACTCGATGACGGTTTCTGCGAGTCCGAATTGATCTCAGTTTGCAGCTGGAATGCTTTCTGCTTCTGACGCGCCAAAAGCTTGGCTTTCTTTCTCGAAATCTTTGGTATGTGGTCTACCTTCTCAATCGAGTTGTCTTGGTTTGGTTTCTTTGAATCTGTCCAAATTTGGGAGTCTTCTTTGACCGCTGTCTTCGGTTGCGGCTTGGTCGATGGTTCCTGGGGTGGGCCTTGAGTTGGTTTCGGGCTCCCTGGACGAGTGGACTTACTCTCAGCTCTCATGCCCTGAGACTGAGATGCGAAGCTGACTTTTTTGGCCTGCTGACGTTGAGCTGAGCCTGGATCAGCTTTGCTGCTCATTCCATTTCCCGGAGCCATGTTAACTGCAATATTATAAGAGCTTTTCGACTTTTGCTTGGTGTTTGACTCGAAGTTACGCGACTTCAGTATAGCTTGAGGTGCTTTCGCCTCATTTGCAGTCAAGGTCTGTGCCGACTTTGCATGGGAATCGTTCATTGGAATTTTCTCCACAGGATCCCATATACCCTCCTTATTAGTCGATAGTTCTGCCTTTGCCGAAGGAATGTTCTTAGGATGCGGTTTCGGATTCTCCCTAACAATCTTTTCCGGCTTCTGGCGCATGGGCCTCTGATCTTGCTTAGCAGCTCCGAACTTTATTTTCTGATGATGTTTTTTAGCGTCTTTTGATGGCCTTGTCATTGGAAGTGGATTGTTGGGATGATCCACGCGGCGCGGTGCTCGAATCTGTTCGCATGGATTTCCCATATTATCATCCATTTGATTATTGATTTTATTTTGCATTTGCTCTTCCATGGAGTGCTCCATTTCGTTTTTCTT
Source organism: Drosophila meridionalis (assembly GCA_035045145.1). Classification (NCBI taxonomy): domain Eukaryota; kingdom Metazoa; phylum Arthropoda; class Insecta; order Diptera; family Drosophilidae; genus Drosophila; species Drosophila meridionalis. Next base: position 952,781 of record JAWNPG010000015.1, on the reverse strand, counting down.
TTGAGTTTCCATTTGGTATTTTTCTTGATTTTCCATTTGAATCTCCATTTTATCAACTATTTTATATTCCGTTTTGCCTTCCATTATATCCGGTATCTGCAAATGCGATTCATCGGCATCATTGAGTGGCTGAGAGCTCGCCTCGGATTGCTCAAACACAAGCGGAAACTGTAAAGCAAGTAAAGTTGTTCGAGAGATCAATCATATGCTGTAGTCGTACGACTCATAGATATCCTGTAATAACAAATCCTACAAGAAAAGTGCTCGTCTGTCCCTTGCGTAAAGTATGCCTATCGATAGCATTGTATATCGAACTTTAAGCTCAATACTTCCTATCCTGCCTATCGATAGCATTATATATCGAACTCTAAGTTCAATACTTCCTGGTATTTAAGGACAGTAGAGTTAAAAGACGTTTGTAATGCTCTGCTGCAAAATGCATATGTGTTTGTCACCTATATAAAGAAGCCCAATAGGGAAACTTTATGGTCGATTTGCCACGCCCCAGTGGGCCCAGCCATATAATCTTTGGCCAAAAATGTGAAAATTACAGGGTATTTTTTGCTGCGCAACGCCAGAGACGGACAGACGGACGGATGGACAGAAAGTTAGACGGACATTGCTCAAAATCTATGTGTGAATGACACAATGACAGAATGCAGTTGTAAACAAAATAAATCGATACTTATCGATATATTAAAGGAGGTACTGTACAAGCAGATAGATGTTCTGCCTATACTATTCCAGAAACACAACTCCAAAATCGATTGAACTATCAACTTACATACATTGTATGCATATGTATTACCTGTGTCTCGGCATACGAATCAGCCTCGGTTGATTCCTGACAGTCCTGGGAGGCTGTATCAAGGCCACCTGTTTCACGAGTGACCTAGACGGAGTGGAGGAGCTTTTTAATAGAGAGAGAGAGAGAGAGGGATAGACGCTGCGACCTCACCTTAACTTGTGGTGCAGCACTGCAGCCATTTGGAACTGACTGATTGGGCGGAACACAGTTCTCCTTGTTATCCAGCTCTGCTTGCAGCTGATCTTCGTTGGGTACGGCCCCGTTGATATAGACGTTCTGGGATTGGTCAGACGAGGCCTGGCCGTTCTGCTTGTAGATGGTCACCATTAGCTTCTCGCTTGTTCTGTCTATGAAGACGTCGCTGGCCAGGGCAATGTCGATCTCAATCAGCTCCGGCTCGATCTCATCTGGCTGCACGGAGGGTGGTGGCGCAGCCACCTGGTTGCCCTGCACCTGGTTGCCCTGCACCTGGTTGCCCTGCACCTGGTTGCCCTGCACCTGCTGCACCTGCTGCACCTGGCAATCGTAGCACGGATAATCGAAGGATTCGGGCGGCTGTGGGTGCATGTCGGGTGTGGGCAGCAGTCCGGCCGACTGGGCTGGTGGTTGTGGTGCTGCTTCTGGTGGTGCATTCTGGTAGTTGCAAATCTGATAGGGATAGTTCGGTATGGTCTGCTCCAATTGTGGTGCGAGTGGTGCAGCGGCAGCCGTATTGCCAGATAGGGCTGATGGTTGTGGTGCTGCTTCTGGTGGTGCATTCTGGTAGTTGCAAGTCTGATAGGGATAGTTCGGTATGGTCGGCTCCAATTGTGGTGCGAGTGGTGCAGCAGCAGCCGTATTGCCAGGCAGTACCAACTGGAGTCCATTCGGTGGTGCAGCAGCAGCCGTATTGCCAGGCAGTACCAACTGGAGTCCATTCGGTGGTGCAGCAGCAGCCACATTGCCAGGCAGTACAAACTGGAGTCCATTCGGTGGTGCAGCAGCAGCCACATTGCCAGGCAGTACAAACTGGAGTCCATTCGGTGGTGCAGCAGCAGCCACATTGCCAGGCAGTGCAAACTGGAGTCCATTCGGTGGTGCAGCAGCCACATTGCCAGGCAGTGCAAACTGGAGTCCATTCGGTGGTGCAGCAGCCACATTGCCAGGCAGTGCAAACTGGAGTCCATTCGGTGGTGCAGCAGCAGCCACATTGCCAGGCAGTGCAAACTGGAGTCCATTCGGTGGTGCAGCAGCAGCCGCATTGCCAGGCAGTACAAACTGGAGTCCATTCGGTGGTGCAGCGAACAAGTGCACCTGCTGCAACGATTGATTGTGCGGCATATACATGTAGAGCATCTGATTGCCCGCTGGCGGTGGCATCAGTTGAACGGGCTGCAGCGGCAGCTGGTAGCCGAAGGCCGGCTGCGGCTGCGGCTGCGGCTCCACGCCTCCAGCCTCCTGCAGCTGCATGGGCTGCCATTGCTGAAGCTGCTGCCCCTCATAGACCGGCGGAGCACCGCCATCCAACGGCTGCAGGTTGTTGTTGTGCCAGCCGCCATCTGCTGGCAGATTCTGCATATCCATCAATACTTGCGGCTGCTGCGGCTGCTGCTGCGGCTGCTGCCCGAAGCGTGGCTTATCACAGGCCTGCGGAGCTTGATCAATTGGGAATCTTGGCATGGCACTCGCTGTAGAAAGGAACTGAAGAAAAAATAAATCTTGAAAAACAAAAATCCGGTTTACGTAGCTCAGAGAATTTTTCGATTGTGAAGCTGGAAATGATGAAGGCAGGAAATGGCTGCTAACAACTGACAGCTGAAAACGCGGCGCCGACTGCGTGCTCGGAAAAAACTTCAGATGAATATGGCGTGCTCTAGACAAGTGTTTGCACACTTAAGTTGGAGCTGCCATTGACCAACACTGGCTAGCAAAGTGCTCTGAATGGCAGCTGCAGAAACGTCAAATTTCAACTGTCAATAAAATTTATTTTTTTGTATAAATATTTGTATAATATATATAACAAATAAAATATGAATACTTTAATTTGTTTTAATAAAAATTGTCTATTTTTAATTTAGATATTTCACAAATATAATCTAACCTAACTTAAGTTCCCTTGCCGTTTGAGCAGCACATGCTCCCCCCCCCTCCCGCTCACTCCCATTGACGCAGCACTGCAGCTACTCGCCATCTCTCTCCCTCACTCCCATTGAAGCTCAGCATTCCAGTTGGAAAGCAGACAATCGTCCAATTAGAATTCCTTTTTGCGTGAATCCAGCTTCTGCATGCTCTCTGTCTCTGTCGCACTCACTTGCTAATTCTATCGATAACTGTCTCATCTCACGCCGATCCAAACGAATCAGTTTCTGCCCGATTTGATGTGAAAGAACTGTGAACAAGGAATCAGTAAATCTTAGCTCTAAATTAGTTTTTTTTTTATTTTTTGTATTTGTTTGCTTCGGGTCAGGATGAGCGCAGGACGAGGACTACGGGCAGGGTCTGGGTCTAGGACCAGGGGCCAAACGTTTAGCGGCATTTGCATATTTAATTGTCAAGAAAATTACAAAAATTTCGAAAGGAAATCCAAAAGTTTAGACACGAAAACGCGCATTTAGAGCGAAATGAGGGGAAACTGCAGAGGATTGTTATTGTTGTTGCTGTTCATAAATCTAACCTCGCGACCGCAAAAGCCATTGGCCGTACGAACTGGCAAGGGTTGGACCCGTCTTCCCTATGCAAATGAGCTCCGCGAACGGGACATCAAATCTCTCGCACTCCGACTCCGTCCGTGTGTCTCCGTGCGTCTCAGCCGGAAGAGTTTGTCAAGCATTTGACAGTTGCTCGGGATCAGGTTCCGATGCAAAACATTAAAATTAATGCATGGCTGCAATTAAATTTGAATAAAATGTTAAGTTTATCGAATCTCTCCGCCTTACCCTAACTTCTAACCCTTCGCCTTAAGGTTTTTGCTTTCGTAATTGATTGGCCCACGGCAAGAACTGGCAGGCAGACAGGCAGGCAGACAAATTTCCAGATTTCTTTTTAAACATGAGAAAACGTTCTGCAACACACACACACCTCTGCCTGTGCCCTGTCCAACACTGGTTGTCATTTAGCTGCGCTGCAGCTTTTCCCTTTTGCATTTCCTCTTTTACTTTTTGGCTGCGCAGTTAATTTCAGCCTTGCACGTTTGCGCTCTCTTCAACTTAATCTCACTAACTACATACATATGTGCAAGCTTCGGCACGCACACTGTCTTACTCACACTCTCACTAACACTCTCTTAACAAAGTGTCATTTTGCATAGATGCCTTTTCCCCTTCCTTTATCTAGTCAGACAAATCTGACTTGCACGTTTGCGCTCTCTGCCACTCACTCTCACTAACGATGTGCAGCAAGCTTCGGCACGCACACTGTCTTACTTACACTCTCACTAACACTCTCTTAACAAAGTGTCATTTTGCATAGACGCCGCAGACAAATCTGATTTGCCACTTTTACGCTCTCACGCACACTATCTCCCTCGCACTCCCACTTACGCAGCCCTTTGCTAATTGACAAGCACACAGGCAGACGAATTTTATAGCAGCAAGCTTTTGATTTACTCATTCTGTAGCTATCGCTCAGTCGCACATGGCCTCACCTCCCCCGTTCGTTAGCTGCGCTGCAGGCTGCTGCTGTGCTATGCGCGCTCACGCGCTCTCGTCCTACACACACATGCATAAAGTTTGCACTCTCTGCCTCCCATTAAAGTTCGACTTTCCAGTTAGATCACAGTCAGCCAGTCAGAACATTTTTTGGCTGCTGTCACACTCTCTGTCTCCCTCTCTCTTCAGACTGTCAACTCGTGCTGTGATTTCCGAGTCACTTTGTCAGGTTTTCAGCCTCAACTTATTTTGTGAATTACTTAAAGAAAGGAAACCCAATAATGATTCCAAACGTTATACGCCACACTCTGCGCCTTGTCGACTGGTTTTTGATCGCGATAAGTGAGTAATATTAGATAATAGATATGTATATTTGTATAATTCAGACACTTAAATTGCTTGCAGTGGAGTTCTTGCGCGCCATCAGCTGGTACCAGACGAAGCTCTTTAACTGCACCCACATACCAGAATATAATATAACAACTGTCATGATCCAGGACAAATATTACGCAATGCCTGGAAGAGCTCTGACTCAAGACCCGGTCTCGAATGCCACCATTCTGAAATACTTTAAACATAGCAAATGAGCTTATTAAAATATTAATATGTTATAGACAAACATAAATACGTGTCTGCAGATTTGTGAAGCCTGGATAAGAGCGGGCTTGGAGTACTATGACTTCTCTCTTTCACTCTTCCTATCCCTCTTCCTCTCTCTCTCGGCCACCCAGCTCAGTGCGTGCGTCCATTAATCATGCGAGCAGCAGTAGTCTGTGGTTGGGTTTATCGCACTTCAAGGATCTGCTAATGACTCCGTTGTCCGAGTGCAGAAAATCAATTAAATTTATGGAAAACCCTCAACTGCTTACCATGCGCCTAATGTGGGGCGGGGAGTCGTCATTACGCTGCCCGAAGGACCCTCAGCCTAATGATAAACTGTCAAAGGCTAACGTAGAGCGCGATGCATATCGCACCACCACCAACACCAGCAACACCAGCACCACCAACACCACCAACCACCACCTCTAGATAAACGACCCACGAACCACGCGCCTAACACATTAGCACAAGACTCGATCTGCAGGTTTATGACATATGAGAAATTTGTTTAGCTCTTTCACAGATGTTTTGCCTCCGGGTTGATTTCTAGTTTTACGACTCTGGACTTTCCCGGCCTCAGTCCGCCCTCGCCCTCGCCCTCGCCGCCCGCTCCGCTGACAACTGTCAATTAGGCTTCGGTCAGGAAGTCAAAGCACTTGCTGCCAGCTCTCGGCATTTGTCGAAATGACAAGAGATCAGAGAATATGGAATTGCATGTAGATAGCTGTGTCTGATATGAAAGAGGTCTAGAATGATGAGGATAGCAGCTCTCTGTAGGGTTACGAGCGAATCCGACCAGAACCGCCTGACTTGTTGGCTAAACTTCTTCAGATCCTATATAAACTGGTTCACAGCTGAACCGACTTTGGGTATATCACAGCTCTCTAACTTGGTTAGGGCTATCAACTCATATGAATTCTGTATAACTTGATTATGAATAGATATAATTATCCAAGTGCATGGTCTGGAGTTTCCTGAGATCCAACAAAGCATAACATCATATAGATCCTCAAACTGTGTTCTATATGCTATACATACATATGGGCATTTCTCCAGAAAGGTCAACCACAGCCAAAAAATTCAAAGTCAATGAATGCATGTTCAGATAACATTTTTTTATAACTAATCGATTAAATTTCACTAAAATAATTTAATTTTACATTTATTCATAACACATCTCGAAATATTGACACACAAAGCCGAACAAGTGCCAAAGTTCTGTTTTGAGCATTTCTGTTGCACATTTTGTTTTTATTACTGTTCTTAAAGAGAGACGCTATGCAATGGAATATGCTATTTCAAATCTTCGTTTATGCTTAAAAAGTAAAAAAAAAATATAAAAGGTACGATGCAATTGACTATACGGTAAATTTTTTCGTCTGTTTCACCGTATATTTTGATGTCACGTTCGACCTCGAAAAATAGGTTTTGTTATCAGTAAGTCAAATGTATTTGCGCAACTAGCATCAAAATTTAGTAGAAAACAGAGTTTTGCATTGCAAATTTATTAAAAAAAATTTCACACGAAAATATTAAGCTATTTGGTCATAGTGTGTTATTTAAAGTGCGTAGCTTTCGACACCGTAAAAAGGTAAATACAAAATTTTAATAAACCGAAGTGAATTTTAAATCTAGGTTGGAAAAATTGAAATTTTGAACATATTTTATGATTGTAGATGAGTACAAAAAAACAGATTTTCTTTATTGTTTTACTTATTTCAGATGAATATATCTATTTTTTTTCTCTATTGAATATATTTTGTCACGTTTTTTAAAAAAATTAATAAAATGAATATATTGAAATTCATTTCTAATGCTTTTATTCATGTACAATTACTAAAAAATTAAAAAAAAAAAAAAAAAAAAAAAACGTATGGTGGAAAAAATGTCACATTCGACACGTCACCTTCGACCCTGATTAAAACTAAAAAATAAAAAAAACTACTCAATATTTTTGAATCAACTAAAATGCATTGTAAAGATGTGCCAATTTCTAATCATTTAAAATTATTCGTAATAAATTGTCACTTAAGGTTTCGCTAAAATCTCAGGTTGAAGTCTTCATTTAAAAAGCGACTTACGTTTTTTGTAGCCTGCGAACCTCTTGGTTTTTTGTGATTATCTTGAAAACTAACATTTGCCTAAAATCAGATTTAGCACCAATTAAAGAGCTAATCAAGAGCTAAAAGATTCACTATTCGTCAAAATAAAAAAATGTTTTGGCATTCGTTTTTTATAAACTCAAATACGTACGAATGTCACATTCGCCACTAGAGAATTGCCCATATGTATAGTTCGACCTATGACCTTGATTGCGCTCCTCGTTCTCACGTCTCTCATTTGCTTTGTTTATAGTTTTTGTTGTTGTTGTTGTTTTCCCGCTCGCTGCGCAACGCGCCAAAAGTTTTCGCACACTTTAAAGCAAAAGAGATTTATTGGCAAACACACGCACACACACACACTCGCACACTCGCACATAAATCTCAATCTGTCTCGAGGAATGCGAATTGTGAAATCGCACACAATTTTAAACCACAAATTAGTCAATAAACAATGGCTAAAGCGGTCATGGGTTAATACGTTTCAAATCAATTGCAATTGCAATCGGGGCAAAGGATTCGCCTGCCCCGATTCCCAGCCACATCAGCCCAAAAAGGGTTGCACACACACACACACACACAGAGGCAGCCTTAACCTTAGAATTTCACAAATTTCGAATGGCAAATGCAACGCTTCCAAATTGCATCGATTGAGGGGGGGAGAATTCTAATTCCTAGTCAAACTGAAAGTGAGTTTAAAGTGAATTGATAATTCGAATATACATATATCATATACGTACAGATCAATTTTCAGTTTGTAAATAGGTCCAGAAATCTCAGTTAAAAACTTATTACTTATCCAGTCTTTAGAGATCTACATATATGGGGATATATTGATCTACATTGATTAGTATTTCCTATTAGATAGACGATGCCATTTAGAATACTTATGCCAAAGACAATGATAATGATAATGATAAATATAATGTAAAACACAATCATACAAATATTTTTACAATAACAATAATGATGGATGATGGCAATGCCAAATCTGTTGCTAATGCTAATGCAATAACAATGATAATGCACTGATAGTTTCAAATATAATGATAAACGTAACTATAATTTCGTTTACAATAACAATGATAATGACGATGATAATGATAAATACAATACAAAATCTGTTTCCTTATGACAACGACAATTGCAATGAAAATGACAAATACAATGAGAAACATGCTTATAATAGATTTACAATAACAATAATAATGACAATGATAATGCTAATGACAACAATTGCAACAATAAATAACTCCGCCAGACTTAGCTTCCAAATGAAGATCCATTTTCCCAGGCTTCGCTGCTTGAGACACTTTTCGCACAGCTACATATGCACATATATACGGCGGACACACACAGGAAAAGATTATGTGTCGAACCCTTGGCGAATGTCCGCGCGTCCGTGTGGCCGTGATTTATGTGACAACTCAATCGCGGCCAGGGCTGACCGTAAGGCTGTTTACATCAGAATTTATGTCACGGAATCAATTGTCCGACACGGGGGCAATAAAAACAAGCGCAAATGCAAAAGGCGAGCTCGGGATTCGTCCTGATCCGCCCTAGGGCGGCGCGACATCTCGGCATCTTGCAAGGCGTCCTTAAGCCCGGGCGCATCGCGCGCTTGCATAATTTTCCAGTTCAGCGAGCCGCTGGCCCCGACACTGACTGATCGAGGTCCCGTCCGGTTGTCCTGCGAGGTTGACAACGCGTAATGAAGAGGTCAGCGGCGTTTGTTTTGGTTGATCCTGCACGCCAGTTAAAGGATTAACTGGGCCGCAACATGGGCGCGAACTTGCGGTAGATCGCAGGCAGCTGCCGCTCTGACTGTGACTGTGAGTGTGACTGCTCCTGTCACTGCTGCTGCTGTGATATCCTGCTCTTTTTTATGCCTCGGCCTTTGGTTGGGCAACAGGATGCGCTGCGGCTGGCCACAACAATCGTTTGTGCCCAGTCACATCCTGTCGCCCCACGTCCTGCACATGAATGATAAATGAATCGATTTTCCCACTCGCAGCCCACAACATTTCCCAGGACGTTGACAAGAATCGGGAGCAACTGAGCACAAAAGCAATTCTGAAGCGTGAAGAATCGACCAAATGCGGAAAATCCTGTAGGGCGAGCAAGGACACGCTGCCATATAGAGCAGTCGATAGTCCTATAAGTCGAGAGAAGTCAGCTGAATATATAAGAATATACATATATAGATATAGTTGATTATGATTATGATGTATGAATTTCTGGATGAACTATCAAGAGATTGAGAGAGTTGGCAAGGACTCCAGCACACCAAGGACTCTGCCGGAACTGCCTAAAAGATAGAACATCTATGAAAGAGATTGTATTCGAAATGCTGATAAGCTTACAAGTCAAGGCAAGTCGAATATATACATATATTCTAGAGATCAGTACTATAAAGGTATCAGAATACTACAATATATTATGCAAACACTACTATATATTTGCATAAGATAGTCTTATATCTATGGTATAGTATAGTAGTATCAATATAGTATTATACATCTATATAGTGGTATACAGCCTGCTATAAGATATAACTTTTCTCTGATTAAACATTAACAAAAATATTTAAAGAACTTAGCTAAAAGTACTATAAGTACTCTATACTTAGATCCTGAGCAAAGTTTGCCATGTCGACCAATGAGAGAGACAGAGAGCGAGAGAGAGAGCGCACGCAAGAGAGCAGCACAGCTTCCAAAGGGTTCTCCAGTCAGTCAAACACAATTAAGTCCAATTGTGAAAGGGTCGCAGCGGCTACTTCCGATCTGAACAAAACAAAAATATGGAAACCTTTTAATGCTGTTTTTTTTTTTTTTGTGCGATGTGCATTCATGTGCATGTAAATAACTTACATGCAATAAAAATCAACCTTCGTTATGGTATGGGACAGGGCCAAAGCTAGGGGTGGGGGCAAGGGCAAGGGAAAGGGCAGGGGCAGGGGCAGGGGCAGGGGCAGGAGCAGAGGCCAAGACTGCCCGCGGGCTGGTTTCTTCGGTTTGACGGACAACCTCAGCGCAGATCGCGACGCAATGTTTTCTTAATTAATTTCCGTTGTTTTCCTTGGCAGCAGCATCCGAAAATTGAGAAAACTCGAACTCTCTGGATACCGAAGTGGGTATACTCTAGCAGCCAATGATTTCTGAATGAAATTTGATATATGCTAAGAGTAGCATATATGTATAGTCGACAGATTAGATAGAGTTTGATATGCAATATACATATATATGTATATTAAGGCATATATCCATGGAGATAGCATTAGTTGCTATAAGATATAGTTGGCTAATGCCATTCAATTTGCTAGAGCACACATATCAAGCTATAAGGAGCAGGTATGCTAAATTCCAGAAAGATCGCTTCACGCAGAGCTGGGTTCGCATAGGCCATAATATGATGTTGATAAATGCTATTGCACACTGCCTCACATAGCTAACATGCCTCTTTAGCAAACGTATTTACATACGCACACACATATTCAAAAAAGGGGTCCCGTTATTCTCTCGATTAGCTTACGTGATGCAGCGGGTCAGTGCCTGGGGTAGCGCCTGGTCTAATCCAATTACCGATTGACCGCGCGCTGCTGTCGCTGCCTGCGCAGCTCACACGCCTGCAATGCCAGCGACATCTCTGCCGGCGTCGCAGTCGCAGTCGCAGCCGCAGTCGCTGGCTGGCTGATGATGACGTCTTCGCTGCAGCCAGACAGCTGTCCTTTGGGTGTTGTTTGTTGCCGAGATTTTTCCGCTTTTGCCATTGTTCGCCGCGCCGCCTGCCTCAACTGTCTCTGCTTCTTCTTCCAGACATTTCTTTAGTTCTCTTCTCTTCCTTTTTTTGCAGCAGCAGCAGCATTTTGGCATGTGCCGTCTTTTGTCTAGCTCTGCAGCTGCCGTCGCTGTCGCCTTCGCCTTCGCCTTGGCCTTTGCTGCTGCTGCTGCTGCTGATGCATTGTTGCGCATTCCGTCTTTTTGTTCAATTTGTGTAAAATGTGCCAATTATGCTGCTTATTACCGTTAGCAATAGAAAACGAACGAACGAGAAGCGAGTTCACTGAAAATCAAATACAGCTGCGCAACGGCGCGCCCACTCTCTCGCACTCACACACACGCACTTACACAGGCATATGCATGTGTGGCGAATGAGCGTGCAAAGAGAGTGAGAGCGCAGAAAAGCGCAAGCGCAGCATTGCCAGCTTGCAAAAAAGCTTGCCAAAAATTGACATTGTGGCAGCCTGGCAACACTTCAGCTGTCAATTCAAGTTATTTGTGCAATTTCGGCAATAATTTTTCAATTATTAATTGTTAGCATATAAAACTGCACTGTGCACTGTGATTAACTGATATATGTGTGTGTGTGCATGTGTTTGTGTGTATATATATACAGTATATATAGGTGCAAGGATCGTCTATGTAGTTGTTGGCTGCCATACGCGATAAACAGTTAAGTCTCTTTAGCCCACATCTGAAATATTTACTCATCATTCTCAATATTTGCAGGGTATTCCAGCTGATTTGGTGTATTTAAACATGCTAGAGGGCTGAATTTTCAAAGGGTATGATAAGCGACTTTAAGCGAATTATGTAAATATTTTGACTCAAGCACTCTGAATAACGCCCGAATTGGACCGATCTATCTAGATTATAGTCAGAAAAAACGAAATTCTCCCAATTTTCTTTTTCTTTCCCATATCTCCATAAGACGAACTCCCTAATTACAAAAAGAAAGGGGGTATTACGTGTCAGCCCCGGCCCCGGCCCCCGCCACTCTCTCGCCGCCTGCTCGCCCTCCTCTAATAATATCGAAGTCTGGAATAAATATTTGAACGGGAGTTTTCATATTTACGCTTGAATTTTCATTGAATCTTCAATGGATTTCCCATTCAACCCTTAGCGGAAAATTTGTTTAAACAACTGTGTAAATACTTTCACTCCGCGCTCTCTCTCTCTCTCTCTCCCTCTCCCTCTCTCCACTCGCAGGGGCACAATCGTTTTTTTTCATTACTTTTTTCCCAAAATATAAAAAATAATGCTAAGCTGGCAATCAAAATACAAACAAAATTTTAATTCCACCAAAAAAAAGGGAGTTTTCTCTATAGTTTCTTTGTTCCGTGTGAAGCACCTGAATGGGCAGCAACCCCCACCCCCGACACCCTCCGCTACCCTACCTCGTCCTCTTCGATTTGACTTTGTTAAATTGTGCATTTTGCAACACTGTTTTAATCCCTTTTGATTTTCCTCTTTTGTTTTCTCTCCTCTTTTTTGTGTGTTCCAGTTAACGGGAACCGGATTTCGCTTGTTCGCACTTTGTTGCTCCAAATGACATTTTCCGTATCACTGAACATCTATTAAACACTCTCCGATTGGGCAGTCAATAGAGCAGAGAAAGGCTGGGGTGGAGGAGAGAAGAGAGAGTGAGAGGGAGAGGGAGAATGGGAATAGAGAAGAGAGATGAGGGAAGACAGATGAGGGAAGACAGAAGAGGGAAGACAAGCCTGAAGGAAGAAGAGAGAACAGAGAAGTGAAGAGAGAGACATGAAGTGAAAGAATGAAATTGGAGAAAGAATAGATCTGAGAATAAATAGAACCCTGAAGAGAGATAGATGAGAGTAGAGATAAGAGAAGACTAACAATAGTCAAGAATTCTGAAGGAAGAAGAGAAAACAGAGAAGTGAAAAGAGAAAAGGAAGAAAAGCAAAGAGAGAAAGAAGAGAAATGAGGAGGAAAGAGCAGAGACGAGTTAAGGCAGCTGAGAGATGAGAGAAAAGAGAAGACAGAACAGAGATGAGAGAAGAGAAGATTGAAGAAAGTTGAGAAGCTTAAAGAAAACAGTGCATTGAAGAAAGAGACAGGAGGAAGAGTCCAGAGAGAAAACGAGAGAAGGAATAGAGATGATAAAAGAAGAGCAGAGTGAAAAGAGACGAGAGATGAGAAGAGATAAGAGTGATGAGTGATGAGAGAAGTAAAAGTAAAGGGAGAAAAGATAGAAGAGAAGACAGATGAGAGAGAAAAAAGTTTGAGTTTGCCGTTCCGTCGAGCTTCTTTTCCGATCGCAGCAGGCGTCCGTCTGATTTGACTGATGCATTGGGAGACGTCAGGACGTGTGAATCGGATTGAGTACTCCGTTAAAATTCTAGCATGTATATATATATAAAACACGCACATCAAATTTCCAAACCCGATTTATGTATATGTATATACTTATGTACATTGTTTTTGCTTTTGTTTCCGAACCATTCGCGTTGACTACGTTGTAACTGGAGGACCGGAAGCCGAGAAGTGAGCAGCGGCCATGTCCCACAAGGTGGCCAGTGCCAGGCAGACGGCGGAGGAGGAGGACATCGACGAGGAGGCGGAGGAAGCCAATGGGGAGACGGAAGCGGAAACGGATGCGGATGGGGATGGGGATGCGTATGCGGAGACCAAGCCGGGGACGGAGTCCGAGGTCTGCTCCCTCTCGTCCTCATCCTTCTGTTGCTTCATTAGGGTCGACGGCTCCTCGAGCTGCTCCTGCAGCCAGCAGCCCGCCGTAGGGGCCCCCGATCTCAGCCTGCTGCTGGAGCTCGAGCGCGTGGCCCAGCAGAAAATGGACCTGGACGCAGTCAGAGACCAGGAGAAAGCGGAAACCGAGGCAGCCGAGCAGTATAAGTATCGCTGCTATCGCAGTCGATCCGAGAGTCAGCTGATGAGCTGCGCGGAGCGGGAGGCGGCGCTGCAGCTGCAGCTGGAGCTGGAGCGCAAGCAGGTGGCCAAACTGGAGCTGGACAAGAAGCTGGAGCGGGAGCGGGAGCAGGAGCGGGAGCAGGAGGAGTTGGCCTGGGAGCAGGCGTGGCAGCAGGAGAAGCAGTTGGAAATGGAGCAGCAGCAGGAACAGACGCAAATGGACTACTCACTGCTGGACCAGGAGCAAGAGCAGGAGCAGGAGCAGGAACAGGCGCAATATGGCTGCATCGAGCTGAAGGAGCAACTCGAGTTGCGGGTAAGAGAATCCGTTGATGACGATGTCCCACGGGCAGAGCAACAGGCGCCGCGCGTTGCCTCCTACCCCAGCGAGGATCAGCCAGAAGACGCCGACCTGGCTGAGAATGAGAATGAGAATGAGAACGAGGCTGAGGATGAGGATGGGACCGAGGATGAGCCGGAGGATGAGGACGAGCCCCTTGACGACGACGACGACGAGACGATGCCCACCACGCCGTACACCTACGTGAACGAGAGCCCCAGCGACTACCGGCCAGGAGGCTACCACCCGGTGAGCGTGGGCGACTCGTTCCAGCAGCGGTACTTCGCCATCAGCAAGCTGGGCTGGGGCCACTACTCGACGGTGTGGCTCTGCTACGACACGGAGCGGCGCTGCTACTGCGCCGTGAAGCTGGTCAAGTCGGCGGAGCTGTACGCGGAGTCGGCGCGACACGAGATCCGGCTGCTGCGGCACATCTCTCAGCTCGGCTGGCACCCGCTGCGCGAGCGGCTGGTCAGCCTGACGGACAGCTTCAGCACGAGCGGCGTGAACGGCACGCACCAGTGCCTGGTCTTCGACGTCCTGGGCGACAACATGCTGATGCTGATCCAGCGCAGCGGCTACCAGGGGCTGCCGCTGTACAACGTCAAGCAGATCGCCTTCCAGGTGCTGCAGGGGCTCTACCTGCTGCACGACCAGGGCCACCTCATCCACACCGACCTCAAGCCGGAGAACGTGCTGCTGGTGGCCGACGAGCTGGCGCTACGCGCCCAGGCGAAAGTAGAGTCCGGCAAGTACCTGGATACGCACCACGCAGGGCTCGGCTTGGCCAGCCTCGACGCGAAGCTCAGCCGGACGGCCAAGCGGCGGCTGCGCACCAAGACCAAACAGACCGTCAGCTTCTTCCAGGCGCACCGCAGGTGGCTGCGCGAGCGCGGCATCGCCGACCTGCTCCAGCTGGCCCGGCACGGCCTGCTCACGCTCAAGATGTCCCTGGACGCCGTCACCAACCAGCTGCCCTACTTGGCCTACGACGGGCCCGCCGTGCTCTCCGCCGCGGAGGTGCGCCGGCTGCGGCTGGGCCAGAAGCAGTCGAGCGCCGAGCAGGTGGGCGACTCCCAGACGTCCGCTCGGGCCAGGAACCAGCGCGTGGCCGTGGACAGGATTGAGGGCGCCCGAAGCTCCGCCTGCGACTCCGACAACGACTCCTCGATGGCATTCAATCTCTTGCAGAGCAGCACCGAGAAGTTCATGCGCCACGTCCAGAAGTGCATTGAGCGGGAGGAGAAGCAGGCCAGGAGCAGCGAGTCCCACTATGCGCACAGCCAGCGCCACAAGTCCAGGAAGTCCGCCAAGAAGCCGCCGGCTCAGCGGAAGGCCGACGTGCCCGATCCCCCGCGCCGCTGTGAGCTCAACATGGATTTGATCGAGCGCAAGGATCCTGCCCTGGAGCCCTGCAAGCTGAAGGTGGCCATCGCGGACGTGGGCAACGCCTGCTTCGTGGACCGCCACGTCACCGAGGACATTCAGACGCGCGAGTACCGCGCCGTCGAGGTCATCCTGGGCGCCGGCTACGACACCTCGGCCGACCTCTGGAGCGCCGCCTGCCTCTTCTGGGAGCTGGCCACGGGCGAGTACCTCTTCGAGCCGAACAAGTGGCGCGGCGGCGCCAGCCAGGACGAGGTGCACATCGCGCACATCATCGAGACCTGCGGCCCCATACCCAGGGAGCTGATAGCCCGCGGCGCATACGCGGCGAACATCTTCGACTCCAGTGGAGAGCTCCGGCACATCAAGGAGTTGGAGCCGCGTCCGCTGCACCAGGTCCTGATGAACCGCTACAATTGGTCGGCGCGCGATGCGCACGAGTTCGCCGACTTCCTGCAGCCGATGCTCTGCACGAACCCGGTCACCCGCGTCACGGCCTTCGCGGCCATCAATCATCCTTGGCTGCTGCTCCATGAGCTGGAGGACGAACAGGAGCAACGGGAGCCGAGTGAGAGCCACGCATAACGCAACGCAAGGAGGGTGGGAGCGAGCCAGACACGCTTTCGATTCGAAATTCATAGACAGCCAAATTTGACTCCGTATTACAGGACATATTTTCGTGTATATACATCTTTTGACATCCGCAAATCGTCAATTTGAAATCTTAAATTTGAGTGCCCCATAGTAATTGGTTTGACAACTAAATTGACAAGCTCACCCAACACTTGTAGCTAGTTGCATAGTTATATCCACTTGCAATACTATACATTCCTGTATTCCATAAATATATTTCTTTGTTTTCAAATTTAAACAATAAATAAAAAAAGCGCGTCTTCGATATATGAAATCGGCTTAGTCAATCGATATTGGCAACCATGCAACCTTGCAGCACTGCGCAATCAGAGTGGCCAAGGTAACGAAATTTTCGCATGCCGCACTGCATGATTTGAATAGCCATATCCACAAATTAAACATATTAGATTAAATCAAACGGATTTACTTGCTCAAATGCTTAAATTGTCTTTGCCAGCGCATAATCAACATTAATTTATTTTTACACAATTTTGAATTGTATTTTGGTATATTTCATGTTCGGTATTTTTAACATGGCATTGAGGTATTTTGCATGCTCAATAGTGCGGGCACACTGCGTGTAAAGCTGTGAACTTTGTAACGCTAAAGTAGGCGCGAAACTGTAAGTGTAAATGGATAAAACATTTAGAATACAAATTCATCAAGCAACTACAATGAATGTTCCAACAATAAACTTTAAACAAAATATCGGTGTGTACATAACTCATTCTGTGTACAAGTGTGCATTACATAAAACGCACATATGTTGATAACGCATGATAAACAACAACAGAGCAGACAGCAAATACGGAAATATTATTTACCGACACACACACACACTCACACACACACGCAGTCATTGTCATTCAAGGTTGGATTACCACAGACTGAACGAGGCTATGCGCCAAATTTGAACGGAGCGACAGACAGGTCTCGATTGGCTGCTGCCCTTATCACATTTTCTAATAGAGATAATGCTCTATGGGCCACATTTTCACTCAGAAATAATAGTATTTACAACTGATTAAGTCGGCACGCATTTGTATGTGTGTTTGTGTGACCTTGCAGCTGATACAGGGCTTTTTGTCAGTCTCTCTTTGAGCCGAGCTTTAAGGAAGGTACGCTGCTAGACGCTAGAAAATACTAATTAAATTCTGCGTTGTTAGTTGCTGCCGCATTTTCTAAAAAAAAAATCGTCTGTTTTGTCATTGTATTTTTGTTTATCAAAATTTATTTGTAGATAGCTGCTCAAATTGTTCTGCGTATGCGACTGCCAAGCGCAGCACGGCGCTTCACTGCAACCTGGTCACATTGTTATTAAATGTCGTTAGCCATATTGCTGAGCCGCAGTAATTCTTTCTCGAGCGCGTTAAGTACATGGCGCAAGTTGGGCATTTCAGCAGGAGCAATTACAGCAGCAACATCTTTAGTCACGAGGTATCACAGCAACACAACTTGCGGCTTGCCACCAGATCATAAGCGTTCGTATCAGGGGTAAGTGCATACCTGCCTCGTAAGAATATGTGTGTCGCAAGTGACATTAAAATGTATTAAATTACGACAGTTTCAAAAAGATGGACACACCGCCCGACGTATTTCAAGGGGTGAAGGATCGCTTTCTGGGTGTAACGGTCGATGGCAATCAACAGGACATTGCTGACAAAGCACAATTCTGCGAGAAGCTGCACAGTAAGTAATATAAAGGAAACATTCTTCATTCGCATGTGTGCATACAATTATTTGTAGAGTCTTTGGACTTTTGGCGAGAAAATAAAAACCGCACAATTTGGTTTCGCGTCTATAAGAAGCAGGCGGACTGGGTGCCCATATTAGCCGAAGCAGGCTTCGATTTTCACCACGCCCGCTCGGGTGTCGTCACCATGTACAAGTGGCTGCCCAAGGACGAGCCCAGCAACTTGCCCAGCTATGCACACACGCTGCTTGGCGTTGGTGGGCTAGTGATAAACGAGCGCAACGAAGTGCTGGTCGTGTCCGATAAGCATGCGATAGCAAAGAACCTATGGAAGTTGCCTGGCGGCTACGTGGAACCGAAGGAGAATCTGGTCGATTCCGCCGTGCGTGAGGTCATGGAAGAGACGGGCATACGGACCACATTCCGCTCGATGGTTTGTGTGCGACACTCGCACGGCGGCAACTTTGGATGCTCCGATATTTATGTGATCATTGCCCTGAAACCGCTGAATCTGGACATTACGCGATGTGAGCGTGAGATCGCTCGTGTCCAGTGGATGCCGCTGGACGAGTATTTCTGCCATCCCGAGGTGCTAGAGGCCAATCGATTGTTCGTGCGAACCTATCTCGATTACCAAAAGCGAGGCCTCGACTTTACCTGCACTAGCATGGTGCACAGCCTGCTCAAAAAGGAATATCAATTGTATTATGTTGCCCAGGAGAGGGACAGTCAGCAGGAAGTGCCAAAATTGTAGTACACTTCGAAAGTGTTTAGTTTTAATTGTACATAGATAAATGTATAGCGAAATGCACACATTTACAGTTTTAATCTGCTTAACATCGGACTATTGCTTGAGCAGCCTATCGGATAGCTTCGCAAAGGACATTCAACCTATCGCGGCGCCAAGACATCGATAACAGCGTGTCAATTAGTGCCTGTAGTTAATCGTAGTTGTGGGAAAAGCGAGAATAAAAGCCGTTCATCGATAACGATTCTATCTTATTCATACTGGTCGTTAATTTACAATAAAAATAAAGATAACTATAAATTTGTGGTTTGCCTTTGTTGATAATTAGAGGCCCGTTAGTTCAGAGAGTGGCCAAATGCGACAGACGACTCGACTACGTATTAGACCGAGGGGTATGGGTCCATAATAGCGCGAATCCGAGCTATTACCCTTATTATCGCCTTCGATCCACACGCAACCATGAGGCACATAGTCGGTGACCATTGCAACATCGGTCGGCTGCTTTGTCGACGACTCAGCCTCTATTGGAGTGGGCTTGAGCGTAGTTATCTTTTCACCTGATACGGCCACAATTCTCTTGCATATATACTGGCTGGCATTCACTGGCGAAACGGCAATTATAATATCGCCAGACTGATACTTGCGCCAATATTTCGATAGGCGTTCCGTTAGCAGCACATTGTCGGAAAAGAGCGTTGGCTCCATCGAAGGACCTTTGCACTGGAACGGAAGCAAACGTCGGCACATAAACAAATACATAAGGCAACAGACAGATCCTTGTGGACTTACCAAAACAAAGTCTCCCACATACTCAAACGTACAATGGGTTATACAAGCGTAGGCGATTGTGTAGCGTGCCAGGGTTCGCAAACGCGAGAGTACTGTGTAGCCCATGCCAATCTTCATGATGGCTACGCTGAACCTGGACTTCCCTCAGTCAATGTAAAAGTATGTCAGCTGTGCAGCAAAGCATATTTAAAGTAAATGAAAGTGTATATATTTATGTTTTATGCAATTAATAACAATAACAACAAACAAACGTGCCGTGGTAGGCAGCTTGCATTACCAGGGCTACACAGCACTGTGCGTCAGCTGTGCCGTGCTCGCACTCTATCGATAGTTTTACCAGGGCTGCACCTCTATCTGTGCCTGCAGCTCTTGTTTCAAGGACTAGGCGCCACGTTCAAAATTTATATATTCATTCGCAATACTGTACGAGAAGCAATAAATGTAAACTTTAAATTTTGTACACACACACAAGACAATACAAATTCTATTTATTAATCATGTTCAACCACTGACAAACTGCTTCAACTACTGTTTTTTTTTTCTTTTTGTTTTTGTTCGTTTTTGACTAATAACGCTGAGAATTTCGACTGATAGTTTATGTATATATATATATATATATCTATATATATGTGTGTATATCTATAACCAGGTCTCGGTTTGTATTCAGTTTAGTTGTAGTTAGCCCTTACACATTATAAAGTTAAATACATATAGAGTTAGTTGGTTAGATCAAGAGAATTCATTTTTAAAATGGATGACATCAAATTCCAATCATTAACAAGATATATATACATATATATGTACATATATGCATATGCTTTATAACATTAACTTTAACTTAGGCAAATAAATATATATATAATAAAATTTATAATGCTTGAATCACCACACGAATTCAAAATTTAAATATACATACATATGTATTATAAATAAATAGTATTAAATATGAAAAAATAATAAAAAAGTCAACTAAAAATTCAACTATAAATAATTAGTTTTTGTTTTTGTTTTGTTGTTTAGTTATTTGGAATCAAAAGTTGTTGCTTCGTACTTTTCAATTGTATTCTCTCTCTCTCTCTCTTTCTCTTTCTCTCTCTGTTGCCCTTTCGTTCTTTAGCTTCAGCTGTTTCTTTTTCAGTTTTTGTTCTTGCTTTTTACTCCAGCTTTTTGCCAGAGTTTTGGATTTCCGGATTGTGACGCTTCTCCTGGCGCTCGCGAGCATCCACAGCCGCCAAGTCGATGCCAGCTACGTAGGCGTGCATCAAAGAGATCAAGGCCTTCAGTATAGCGAAGGGGCCCGTGAGGAAGGCCAGCATTTTATACAGCGAAACACCTAATACTGGAGAGACAGAAATGAACATTAAACTAAGTAACAGGCAAGAGTTTCCTAGTCAGGAATGCCCGACTAAAGGATACTCCAAGTCCAGTTCTCGAGAGGGCCGAGAGCAGGCAGCAAGACAGAGCTTCGAGCGGATAGACTTGTTGCTTTGTGAACATATAATATATTTACTCAAGGGTCCAGAGGTGAAATGCAGCAGATAGAGGCAGACGTAGAACAGCTCGTTCACGCAGCACATGAAGGTGAGCACGTCCTTCTGGTAGTAGATGCGCATCACGAAGTTGTCGTTCACCTTGTGCGAGACGCGTCCCACGACGACGCTCCTGCAATGCCAATGCCAAAGTCAATGCCAATGTCATTATAATGGGAATATAATTAGAATCGAGTCCGCTTCGCTTACGTTTGCATGTAGAGCCAGTGGCAGGCGACGTCTATGGCGATGGACAGCTGGAACCAGAACATGTACTTCGGGTAGAAGTTGGCCAGGGTGACCAGCAGGCCCATCGTGCCGCACCGGTCCGTCAGCTGATCCAGCATGGCGCCGAAGCGAGTGCCTAAAAAGGGAGCGCAGAACATTAAGCACGGCCTTAGCTGGTAGCTAAGCTCGTTGCCCGACTAAGGAATACCTCGCAGTTTGTAGTGCTTAATTTTTAAATGGTTTCATAATACTCGAACGACAAATTAGAATCTAGAATAAACTAAAGTGTATTGCCCGACTTGAGATACCCTGCAATTGCCTCCATTCCTTAGTTTCAACTAGCCTACTAATTTGACTTGTAACTTCCATTTAATTTATTTCTGATTTAAAAATAATTCATTCTTTTAGAAAATATTCCCAAAGTGAAGGAACTTAGAATTTATACATAGTTGTAGATGTTTCCACTTCCTGTTACATTCGTATGATGCGAGACATGCTACCCCATCTGCACACACCTTTCTTTGAATGAAATTGTGGATCGCAGGTTCATATCGTAAAGTTAAAATATGTAAAATGTGGCACCATACGATATCAATTTTGGACACGTATGTGACTAAAGTGCACAAGCGGAAACTAGATAAATAAACACGCTCTGCCCGCTTGCCGGTCGGCGTCCGGTCTGAGTCATATCTTGGGGATCTTGTTGACAGCTGACGCAGAGATGAGAGAGCTGTGGCAGGTGTCTGGGGGAACTCACTCTGGTTGAGGGCCCGGGCGGCATGTCCATCGACGGCGTCCAGCAATGCACTAATTATATAACACCAGCCGGCGACCACATAGTTGGTGGACATAAACCAAAACGCAATGATGGCCAAGACGATGCGTGCATAACCTGTAAAAGACGATTTAAGAAGAAACAATGCGAATTACATACACACACACGCACACACGCACAATGCAATTGAAATTCCAATCGATAATGTGCCTGTGCGCATGTAGATGGCGCTGTAGGTGACATTGCTGATTGGTCAAGAAGTGGTAGGGGAGGGGAGGGGCGCTTGGTATGTTGCATTTCACAGGCTGCAGCGCCAGCGCCAGCGCCACCAACGCTTGCTAATTGAATTAAGCCAGCAAAGCAGCAACAACAAATCCGTGTATACATGTATGTTGTTGCCTGCTATCTGCACACTCTCACACACACGCACATCTGCACCCAATGCGTCGCACCGTGGGCGCGCAACCAAAATAATTAATGAAAAAATAAACAACAAAATTCACTTCAAGATCAGCAAAGTTGTACGCTTTGTAGTCCATTGTTTATAGTTGAGTCAAGCACGTTCTGCTCGGCATCAATGGACACCTTTTCAATTCAATCACTTGCCTATTTGCGCACATAAATATTTTGCTTACGGTTAATTGATTGCTGCCCACTATACGCGACGTCACATTTGTTTACAAAACGGCAACTTACCAATCAGATTTGGCACGAATATAAAAACGTTGTCGTGCTCGGCAATGGCCATTGTAGATACCGTTTAGTCAATATTATTGATAAAACGTTTTATCAAATATATATGCTTTAATTAAATGCGTTGCGGCGCGGTAACGTGGCTTGCGCTGCAATATTTTTCTACGTTCTGTTCTACGGCTGTGCAAAAAATGGCGCTGTATGCATGGGCACAAATCAGCTGGCGGCATAGTGTTGGCTAATGCTCAGCAGAAATGGCGCAGCGCAATGAACAGGTAGCACCACTTAGTGCACTATTTGTATATTGCGTTGCGATATATAACATTTACGCAGGGGATTGCAAAGAGACGTTGAATTCAGAAATATACTTATAGATGGACTGGGTGCTTTACCAAAATAATCCTTACCAAGCATATGGATTGAGATAATCGGTAAGCTGTGACGTCACACGCATGCACCAAAAATCAACCTGTGCAGGCTCCTACCTTTGTTCAGTGTGTCAACGTCTGTTGTGAGGCATTGTGCAGCACTTTCAAGTCTGTTACTGTTTTTTTGTTTTTTGACAAATTCGTTTGATGTAAGGATCAGAATATAATGCACAAGCCCTTAAGAAATAACTGAGTACCATGGATAAACTACGCAACAATAGCACTGCCAGCGCACAGTCGGCAGAACAGCAACAACACCACCACCATCAATTCCAACAACAGCAGCAGCTCGACCAGTACCCAAGGAATCCCATCGAGCAATATCTTCGCGCCTCAACGAAAGTCAAAAAAATCGAACGGGTTGTATTCTTCAAGTAAGTGAATCGGCGTGAATTTCTAAGCAAATACTTACAAATGATGTGAATTGAAATGTGTCGACAGGCGCTTTGCACCAAACGTGGCCGATGTTCAGGCCGACTTCCAGCGCTTGGCCTACAGCTTCGAGGAGTCGGGCATCATGCAATATGCCGCAATGTGTCACATTGGCTATGCGAAATGTGAGTCATTCGGCGGCACACCTCAGCGCGAGGCTGAGGCGTATGTGCGCGCGGCACGTGCATTTCTCTTAGCTCACAACGAATTTCGTCAGCTGCACCTGCGCAGCGGGCACAATGGCTTCCGCGAGGGCGCGCTCCATTGCTACAACAAGGCGGCCGAGCGCGTTGCCGACAGCGGAGTCTTCAAGGCAGCTGTGCTGCGCGAGCTGAAGCATCTCAAGCGCAAGCTGGAGCGCACAAGCAGCTTTGCCTCTCCCACGCATCAGATCAACGACCTGGAAATCAGCGCCGAGATGAGCATGCAGCGCGAGGACTATCGCAGCGCTCTGCTCCACTTGGACGACATTGTGGACAACATCTACGAACGCCGCAAGCCCGCGATGTACGGCGAACTGCTGCGACGCGTCGAAGTGCTGCGCCTCCTGCTGCTGGTGCACCTCAACTTGCCCCCGGCACGCCAGTCGCCCGCGCACATCAAACTGATTGAGTACTACTACACGCTGGCCCAGTACGAGACGCCGTCGCAGCTGATTCACGCCGCCAACCAGCCATCAGAACGAGCCGGCGCCTCGGTGCCCATACAGCAGCAGTACGGCCTGGCGGAGATCATTTGCGCCTGGGTGGAGCGCAACATGTGCGATCTTAAGCATCTGCTGCGCGACTTCGGCGCCGAGAACATTTCCATCTCTCAGCAGGAGCGTCAGCTCCTCAAGACCATATATTCCGAGCTCTCAAAGATCTACTAGGGCCGCTGCCCCCTCGCAATATTCCCTTATCATACATTCCTTCTTTGATTACCCTCCCATTCGCCTTTCTCCCACCATCGGAGCGAACGTCGGAGCTGTTCGTTCGCGCATCTTACAGTTCCTACACTCAGCCTCAGTTCCTCCTAGCTGCTCAGGTGCCTCACTAGGCTCGACAGGAGCAGCACAGGCCACTGAAACGAAAAATTATCAAATATCTAAATTTTGAGCAACCTCTCCTCTAATCTAATTCCACACTATTACATCCTTCATCACTCAAACATTCATCTATCATTCGCCTAGAGCGAAAAAAAAACATGTAACATAGAAAACGAACAAAAACTGCAAGAACAGATCTATAATATACATATACATATGTATATAATTATACTACATATATATGCATACATTGTGTAAGGAATATCGAGAGTCTACCAATTAAACTTGTCAACGTGCCTACACGAATTAAGCAAACGCATAAACGATAGTAGCTTATAAAACTATAATTAATTAATTAGAATAAAACAAAACTATGTATAGAACTCTCAAGTACAATAAAATGAAGGAACATGTATATATATACATATATCTGTATTCTTGTTATAGATGGGGCTAATAAAGAGATCACGTTCCTTTCATTCTGGGCTGCAGTTGAGGCTGGCGCCATCTATTGTGTATTGTATGCAACTTAGGGTCTTCCCACTATGGGAATTTGATTATGGCATAACTTTGCACGACCCTGAGGAAATTTCTAACAGCAAATTATGATATATAAATATATTTTTGTATTAAATCAAGCCCCCGTTAACAAAATCTAGGTTTCAATATTATATATTTGGTGTAGAATGCAGAAAGATAGTCGATAGTCGAGCTATGCCTCCAAACTCCAATAGAAAAAAGACAGTTTCTATCAATAACTAGGCAATACGTGGAGTTATCGATAAAAAGTTTTAGACTGTTATTACACATGGAATACAGGAATAGATATAGAAAATTACAGATCTCTAGCTTTTATAGTTCTCGAGATCGCTGGGTTCAAATGGTGGGACAGCCGGACTTATCAGCTCTGCTGCATCTGCCTGTTAAATGAATTTATCCTATAACAACAAATTTGAACTAATTTTGTTTGTTTTTGATCAATTGAAATAGAAATAAATTTGAAATAAAAGTAAATTTCGTATATTTAAAAAAAAAAAAAAACACTTTATTGCGTTATCTATTTGTTCCATGTTTTTGCCGTTTATTTTTATTGAATTTAAATCATTTAGTTCACTTAATTTTTGCATTTCGCATCGTATTGTGTATATGTTTATTGTATATCAATTTGTTTTCATTGAACAACTTTTAGGTTAGCTTAATTTCCATTTATCGTAATTATCTCTTATTTTGTTTACTCCCTTAAAAAACGCCTCGTTTCGTATATAAAAAACAATATACTGCATTTGAATTCTCTAGCGATTTCCAATTGTTTATAAACTATCAAAAAGTTTGATATACATTCATATATGTGTATATATACTAATTCATTAAATTTGATTTTCGATCTCGATCTCGGGAAGGGCAGCGGGCAGTAGCAATTTATTATTGTTTAACTGGTCTTGCGATTTGCTCATAATTATCCGATGCACTCACACACACACACATATATATATATATATATATATATACATGTGTGTGTGTGTGGGTGTATGCAAGTGTATCTGTATATTTAAATATTGTTTACTATATGCTTTTTATTTCTATTTAGTTTAAGCGCTTTAAACAATTTGAAACCTAGCAAAGAATTAATTTTCAAAACAAAAAAAGTAAAATATAAAAATAAAATTAATAAAAAAAAATAAACACTTAAGCCACGACCTGTTGTGCACAACATGCCAGTATGTGTGTGTGTATGTGCGTGTGTGTGCGTGTGGCTTAAGCTTAAGATCACAAGCATTTGTTGTTGTTTCTTTGTTTGTTTTTCTTTTTCTTTCTCCATGACTCACATTTTATTTAAATTTAAATTGACACAGAAAAGAAAAAACGGAAAAAATTCACCTATTAATTTGTGTGTGTGTGTTTGTTGTGTATGTGTGTGTGTGTGTAAGTTTCGCAAACAAATTGTGAAAGAAATTGCGATTGGCGGCGCAGCTGCTGCGAGAGCGATAACAACGTTTTCAAGAAGAGTTTTCAAGCTGTATTGTGTGTTGCATGTGTGTGTGTGTACCTAGAGAGGAGAAACGTGTATGTGTGTGTGTGTGTCTGTGTGTGTGTCGCTAACTACTTATTTGCCGCCTTGGCCTTCTTCTCGTTCTCGGAGGTAATCTTGTTCTTCAAGTGATCCTTGTAGTCCAAAATGCCGCCCTTCCACTTGGTCACCGTCTCCTTCTCGCACACCCAAATCTCTTCAGCAACCTGAGAGAGGAGAGAAGAAGCAGGCAGGGATTAGCATGGTCTTCCCTATATATATAGTACGTGTGCGGGCACATACCTGATTGATCAGACGGAAATCGTGGCTAACTAGCACCATGCCACCATCGAAGTCGTTTATAGCATCCGCCAGGGCATCGATTGTCTCCATGTCCAAGTGATTTGTGGGCTCGTCGAGCAGCAGCAAGTGCGGCACCTGCCAGGCCAGCCAGGCGAAGACGACGCGGCAACGCTGGCCGTCGGACAGCTGGCGGATGGGGCACACCTGCTGGCGCCCGGTTAGGCCGTAGCGTCCAATGATCTTGCGCATCTCCTCCTTCTCTTTGACGTCGGGGAAGGCGCGCATCATGTACTCCAGTGGACTGGCGTCCAGGTCGAGCAGCTCGTGCAGATGCTGATGGTAGCGTGCAATACGCAAATGTGAGTTCTTGCGGATCATGCCAGATGTGGGCACCAGATCGCCGTAGAGCAGCTTCAGCAGCGTCGACTTGCCAGCTCCGTTGGGGCCCACCAAGGCGAGGCGCGTGTCCAAGTCGATGCCGAATTCGAGGTTCTTATAGATCCAGGGCGTTTCGTCGTTGTAACGGAAGTTGACATTCTACAGAAAGGGGAGCATCCAGTAGAGATCACCCACATACGTTTGTATTGACTCCATTGACTCACCTGAACCATGATCACAGGTGGCGGCACCTTGCCACAGGATGGGAAGTAGAAGTTGAGCACCTTGTCGTCGGTCACCTTTTCGGTTAGGCCTTGGGCCACCATCTTGGCCAGCGTCTTCTCCTTGGACTGCGCCTGCCTGGCCAGCTTGGCCGAGCCGTGGCCGAAGCGCGCTATGTAGTTCTTCATGTGCGCGATCTGATCCTGCTCCCAGTTGTATTGCTTCATCTGATTCTCCAGCAGCTCCATGCGTGTGCGCACGAAGGCCTCGTAGTTGCCCGTGTAGTACTTCAGGCGCTTGCTCGTCAAGTGAATGATGTTGGTGCAGACGCCGTTGAGGAAGTCCTGCGAGTGCGAGATGAGCACCAGGATGCGCTTGTACGTCTTCAGCTCCTCCTCCAGCCACACGCACGCGTCCAAGTCCAAGTGGTTGGTCGGCTCGTCCAGCAGCAGCAGATGCGGCTTCACAAACAGAGCGCGCGCCAAAGCGATTCGCATACGCCAACCACCTGAAAGTGGGCGAAAACACAGGGTATTAGATATGTTTGATCTCTTGCGACTATCTGGCAACGCTGTCCCAGAGAAGAAGTGCAAGCATGCAAGTGCAAGATGAGTGGAAAGAACGCCACATAGACACGTTTAGCTAACTGGAAAGTGGAGTTCTTTTCGCAAGATATATATGGGGCATATTTCTATTGTTGGGAGAGGGAAAGGCTATCGGAATGATTGATGACTAGACATAAAGTATTGAAGGAATAACAACCATAAACCTCTACATGATACAGCTGTTAGAGCTTTAAGAGGTTCTTTATATATAAGGAATTCGTGCCAGTTAAGAGAAGATAAGTTTTCGTGAAGGTGAATCTATATCATCCCATAGTTATCCTGCAATTCTCTCTCTATCTTTATATTGTTATAACTAATTGTTGTGCCAAGTTCTACAGAGTAAGCCTCGTCGGAAGCAGAGTTCCCATAGATAGTTTCTATAGTCCTCGGACCACGAGCAGATGAAGGTATGTGCAGACTAGAGCTAAGCTGACAGAGCTAACAGATTATGAGATGTATATTGTTACGGGCGATTCTTACCAGAGAAATCCTTGGCTTGCTTCTGTTGCATGGCCTTGTCGAATCCAAGACCATGCAGGATACGGGCTGCCTTGGCCTCGGCTTGGTCGGCGGACATGTCATCGAGACGCTCGTAGATATCGATCAACTGCTCTTGGGCATCGTCCTCCTCGCTCATGGCCAGCTCCTCGGCCAGTTTCTCCAGCTTGATGCGCTCCTCGTCCACCTCCATGACGCACTGCAGCGCGCTTTTCGTGCTGGCCGGTATCTCACGCGTCAAGTGGAATATGTCAATGTGTGGCGGTATGGGCACCTCGCGTCCGCCGAGCACAGCGAGCAGCGAGGACTTGCCGCAGCCATTCAGGCCGATCAGGCCATAGCGGCGTCCACAATTCAGCTCCAGCATTGTGTCCTGCAGCAGCTCGGAGCCGAAGAACGTAATCGAGAAGTTGGCGATCTTCACATCACGCGAGCGCGGATGCACGGCCAGGGAGCCAGTGCAGGATCTGGCCTCGGCGCTGATTCTGGCCTCCTCCTCGAGCTTGGCGCACAGCTTCTCCTCCTCGGTCATCTCGCGGTCCAGGCCGTTGGCGTTGCCATTCGTCTTCTTTGTGGATGGTATCTGTTGGATCTTCTTGTTGCGCGCGTCCTTCTTGCGCTGCGCATCGCGTTTCTTAGCGTCCGACGGCATTTTGCTTCTTTTGAAATTTGTTGTAGTTTTTGGAGTTTATGTTTACAATACTTTTTGTTGCCAAATCGAAATGAGTTTGTGTTGTGTGTCTACGTCGTGTCGTACGCCTAAAAGGTTATTATATGTATGTATAGATATATATGTAAGTATATATATTTCCTGTCTCAGCGTGCCTGCGCTCGAGTGCGTGTGTTTCTATGAGCGTGCGAGTGCTGTAAATGACAACAAAGGAAAGACACAGTTGAAACAACATAAATATCAGCATGGAATGATTGAATACACAGAGCAGAAACAGAAACAGCAGGTTTGCGTATAGAAACATATTTCAATATTAGTTATGAATTAGTTTCAAAGGAGCTGACGACGAATGACTGTTACATCTCAGGCTAACTAGTTCCAGCCCGGCCTGGAATGCGCTTCCCTTTTAGTGTTGCTAAATGTCAAGTCATTAGTGTCAATCACTGCCTCCGATAACTAACTCTGCCAGTGACAAGATCTGGCAATAGTTCCACAAAGTAATTGGGCTCGATATGAACTCGATATGAGGGAAAGCCTAGCCATCACATCTCATCTCACCTCACATATATTGCAAATTTATATATCGTATCTGCAAGAGCATCACACATCTAGTTGCAACAACATTTGAAAAGAACATGTGAGAAGAGCGGAAATTTACTGTGAGTGCGAGTGTAGTAGAAAGTAGATGGTACGCTGTCTGGGCAGCAGATGGCGCCACATGCGCATATTGGCCACAACTGTTTCAACAAAGCGCCGAAAAACGGTTGAACAGAAAAAGTCGCAGGCGACGCATCACGAACTTTTCATATATGTACGTTTTAACAAGTGACTGATGCTTTTGTATTCTCTTTCTAGCTGTTGCTGAGCCACATTTCACCTACATTGGCGCACTTTTTTTCGCAATGAATCACTTTTGGTCAATGGGAGACGCCGCGCGCTCACTCTACAAAATGTGCACGAAGGAATTTCGCTGCAGCTGATGGCAGTCTGCAGGTGTGCAGTGTATGTGAGTAGGGAGAGGAGCGAAATTGCAGCACATACACGCGCTAGACAACACTTATCCTAAACTATTACAGCACACACGCGTACTCACACATATGCAAATTTATGGTTGTGTGCTTATATGTATGTATGTATCTACATACTGACACATGTGCACACTTATATACTATATGTATGTGTATGCGTGTGCACATTATTGAGTTTTTCACGGTTGGCATTATATAGCACATCTCACCTTTAAATTTGTTGATAGAAAAATAAAAACTAAACGTGTCACGCACAAGAATCCAAGCCAATTTGCATTTGTTGGGCTGTTAATGCTGGTCCGGGCTTCTGGGGGGCTGCTGCTGCTAGACGACGGCTGCTGCTTTACAACGGAACAGGAACACACCGAACACACACACACCAACAGCAGCTGCAAAAATGCTGCTGCTTTTGCCTTTTACCGTTTTGACCACCGCACACGTGTTACGTTGAAATTATCGATAGCCGCGACCGATATCTTTGATTAATAATTATGAATAGTTTTTTGTGCAGCTTTGACAAAATAATGTACGAACTATAATTTTATTTGAGTAAATAATAATTTTGAGCAGTAGGGAAAATTTGTTGTATGCCTCTTGAACACGTTACAATATATCGATATTAAAAATATCGATAGCTTCGATGTCATATGCAAAAACAAAGTATTTATTATTAAATAACTGGTTGGCATAAGGGCAGACTTGAAGTTTATTATAACTTTTATTCAACGGAAAAGTAGAAAACCAACAGGTTTATTCAAATTGAGGTATGGCGCCAAAAGATGTGTGCTTCTTCTTTAACATTTGGCATTCACATCGCAACTAAACATACTTTTTACGATACCAGTCCAGGGCTGATAAGTTATTTTCGATAATTGTGCAGCACTGTTTTATACTTTATGAATTCAAAATGGCGCGCATTGTTTGAGGCGTACAATTGGCTTTTGTGTACATTTGTTTTTTTGCGCATTACAGAAGTTTATGAAAGAGTTTAAAACATTGTGCTTGGATATTAAAAACGAAATCGGTTTAAAATGCTGGAAACCAAGAGCATCGCTGCCTTGGCCTTCAACGAGACGCCGCGCAAGCGCAAACGCGAAACTAATTGCGCAGCCGCCACCCTTAAATCCGAAGGAGCAGCTGCTGCTGCACCTGGTGCCGCAGGAAGTGCATCGTCATGCTTCACCAACGCCGCCTTCAGCTCGACGCCTAAGACATTGATTGGCCGGCGTCGCTTGGCCAAAGAGAATGAGCCAACAAATCCCTTTGCTGTGCATCCGGGACTGGAAATTAAGTCGATTGCGGACTTGGCTGCAGTGCAGCAGCAGCAGCAGCAGCAGGGACAACTCTCACTGAATCCCTTTGAGGTAGTGCGTCAGCCCTCGAAGCGGAAGAAGCGTGCGCACGCTTGCTTCGAAAACCCGGGCTTGAATCTGGAGCTGCCGGAACGTCAGTTTAATCCATATGAGGTAAGTGGCCGAGCTTCCATTCCTACTCCTATTCCCTCTCAACTAATTAGACTCCATTTAAGGTCGTACGCTCGACTGCCACGCCCACCAAGGGCTTCGTGAACGAGGCCTTGAACTTGCGAGGCAACGACGCACCCGCCTCGCTGAATCCCTTTGAGATTCATCGTCGCAGCGACGTCTCCAACGCAGCTGGCAACCCAGCGGGCGTGGAGAACCCGGCCTTGGCCGAGGAGCCATTGCCCACCAACCTAAAGATCGGCTTGCCCTTCACCCCGCGGCTCAACTGCCGCATCGATTTCCATGGCCTGTCGCTGGCTCAGCTCACGCCCAGCAAGCTGCTCGCCGAGAAACTGGTCTTCTCGCCGGTGCCCAAGCAAGTGGAGGCGCCAGCCAAGCGCTCGCTGGGCTCCATCAGTGAGGAGAGCAGCAGCATGGACATCGGCAAGGAGCTGGATCGCTACCAACTCGAGCTGGAGAACAGCATCAACGAGGCTAAGCTGCGCAAGAACGGGCTGCTGCTGGAGACGGAGCAGACGCAGCTGGAACTGGTTTCCAGTGACGAGCAGGGCTCCGAGGAGCGGCGCCTTGTGTGCACCACACGCAGGCAAACCCTAACGGAGATACTGGAGGCGAACGAGGAGGAGCGGGAGGCGGAGCAGCAGTCGGAAGAGGAACTGGCTCAGCTGCCAGGGGAAGATGTGGCTTATGCTTCTGAGGATTCTGAGGAGGAGCAGGAGCCGGAGCCAAATGCTGGCGCAGATTTTAAGCCTCCTCCACGATTTGTGCGCTCCTATCGACCAGGTGGAACAGCAGCTATAGCTGGCAGCAAGGAGTCGCTGGACTCCATCACATCTGCCAGGTCTACCAAATCCTTAGACCTGGACATACAAACCTCTATACGCAAATCCATCAGGAAGCCCAAGCAGCAAGTGGAGCAGCCAGAAAAGGAATCGGCGAAGCAGCCGCCAGTCGAGGGCGACGATGTGGTCTATGCTTCCGAGTCGGATCCGGAGGAGGACGAGCAGGATGGGCTGAACTTCAAGGCCCCCGCACACTTCGTGCGCTCCTATCGGCCAGCAGCCGCATCCGGAGCTGCAGCAAATGTGGCGGGCAGCAAGGAGTCCCTGCACTCCATTGCATCCGGTAAATCTGCCAAGTCGGAGGAGCTGCACGGAGCGCACGGCGTTCGCAATATGATAAGGAAATCCATCAGAAAGCTAATGCCCAAGCCGCAGGCGGAACAGAAGCAGTCGGAGCAGGACTCGGATGCATTGGAGGAGAAACCTCATCACAACATCTTGACCAGTATCCGGCACAGTCTGCGTCGGCGGCCGCAGAAGCCGCAGCCCTCCAACTGCAGCCCTTTGGACATCTCCATTGTGGACACCAGCGAGCGGACCATGAAGCTACGTTCCACAGTTCCACAAACCGAGTATATGACCATCGATCAGCTGACCAACGAGAAGAAGCACACGCTGCGCAACAGCATCAGGCGTTCCACACGGGATGTTCTGCGACATGTGTTCCACAAGAGCCACGATGCCTATGCGACGGCCAAGTGAGCGAGTGGAGAGGAAGAGAGAGAGAGAGAGAGATATAGATTCCACATACATATATATGACAGGGTCCACATGTGTTCCATAAGACACAGTGACGAAAGTAGAGAGAAAGAGAGAGAGAGAAAATCTAGACAGCTGTGTATGAGGGAGAGAGAGAGAGAGAGACAGACAGGTTCCACACACATATATCTAACAAGTTCTACAAGTTCTTTAGCATCCAAAGATTGTCCACAAATGTTTTTTTTTTTATCTATTTTAGTATTAGGATTAGCAGGATCTATATATGCCCTAACAATCATGGGATTCATCTGGCCACGCACAGATGTAACAGTAAACACTCGATAAAGAACTGTTAATTGAGGTTAGGTTGAGGTTCATTTTCAAACACAATTTGTAATGTTTTGAATGTTCAAGCAGCGTGTGTTTATTTGATCAGCTATAACCAGAAATTCTTATATTCTATAATTTCCATCAAGAGTTTTTCCGTAATATATGGAAGTACATATATATATTAAATGGAATTGTTTTTTTTTTATAGAATATTCTTAAAATTAATTTATTTTATATATATCTGAGCTTATCTCTCTCGACATGGATATGTTTCTTGCAATTTATTTAAGCAATTTATTATTGATAAAATTTTTACAAATCTTGTTCCAGTTTTGATTGGGTAATCCCCTCTTTATAGATGTTAATTCTACTCTCAATTTAAATGCACGTTTTTTTCTTACATTAAGTTTAAGATTTGTTTTGAAATATATATATATTTATATTGCACAATAATCAAACTGGAGTTTTTACTTAATAATTGTGAGGTTATGTTCTTATATAACTAACATTGACAGCAAATAATCTGCCAAAAAAAAAAAATTGTTATTTGTGTTCCAAGAACTCGACTCTGATTTGACGAAACTATAGCCTGATGGAATACCTAATCCTAATTCTCATCGATTAAGTTATTGGTCCCCATTCGCAAAAGCCTTCGATCTTAAGGGACTTTTCGTATAATGTTCTTAAGTTTCTAATGCTGTGAGCTAAGGATATCGTTGAGTTCATCTATTTAATTGGGAGTGTTTTCGAAAGTCTCTTTCCAATCTCTTGAAAGAAATAACAGAGTTGCTGAAGATACGCCTCAACTAATGCGAGACTGTAGATAAGACCTCTTACTCTTAAGTGATCTGCCCTCGCTCTCTCTCTCTCTCTTAAGCTATACCTCTTCAAAGAACGGAACCTTTCAATCTGAAATAAGAAACATATCTTATATAGATTACTCAACCTAACTGCTAATTTAATGCAGCTTTAGGAAGGAATAGTTCCCTCTTTAAAGTATCCCTTCTTGAAATATTCCATCTTTTAAGGAATTTCTCTTAAAGGCATCTATCCTATTCTAAAATTCCTCAAGAGGGATCCTTAAACATTTCCTAATCTAATTTATAATTCCTTGCTCCTAAGCTATTCGAATCCCCTTCTTAAGGAATTCCTCCAGAGATCTTCAGTGAAACACTTTCCTGGTTCGACTGTCCTATCTCCTCGTTACTCAACCCACAAGAGATCCCTCCTGAATAGCCGCTGGATCCGTTGCTGCTCTACTTGTAGACTGTCTGTAGAAGCGGCCTCCTTCGCTGCTCGGGCGGCTTGTAGGCGTGCTGGTAGACGCTGGCCAGCCTCCAGTGCTCCGGATAGCCGCCCTGTCCGGCGCCGCCGCCCTGACTGCGGAACGGCGGCACCAGTGTGTCAATGTCGTAGTTCTTTTTCGCGTAGGGCTGTCGGGGGCGTGGCACGACCAAAACACGCCCAGCGCCACCCGGGGCAGCGCCACAGCCCGGCGGGATGCCCACAAAGTCGCCGGAGGCATTCAGCTTGGGCATGCCGGCACGGAAGGCCGCCTTGCTCGACAGGCAGTGGCCGTGGGCCGAGGGGCAGCACCTGGGCGCTGGGGCCACCTTGTGGCAGAGACGACGGGTCGGGCGACGGGCCGGCTGGTCCCGCCTGCAAGCCGGACCGGAGATCTGAGGGCAGCCCGTGTGGCAGTCGCCGTTGTCCGGCCCGAGATACTTCTCGCGCAGCGCCTGGTAGGCCTTGTCGCCCAGCATGGGCGAGGACTGATACTGCTTGGCCAGGCGGTTCGTCGGCAGGCCGAAGCTGACTCCGCCGGAGTGTCCGCTGGAGTCGAGTAGGTTCGGGGCTCGGCGGCAATGCGAGGCGCTGGACTCGCGCGAGACGCTGCGCGCACGCGCTGGCGGCCCGTAGTCGCAGCCGCAGTTCTCCTCCCGCGCCATTGCGCGGCCGGCAAAGTCCGATTTGCGCCGTAGGATGTCCTTGTCGAAGAAGTCCGGCTCACCCATGGTGCTTGTAAATACGCCCGCGGAGCGGCCCAGCTCCACGTTGGGCTGCTCCTCTCTAGGCGTTTTGACGCACGTGAACACGGCCGGTCCGGCGGAGTCGTTGGATCCGTCTATGTGCCGAGCCAGCCGTGGCTCGTCCGCCGGATTCGCTGGCTTAAAGTCCCAGCCAATGGCCAGGTCCATGGCGCCCATCTTCTTCGATGGCGCCGACCCAATTCCACGAAATGGATCCCCGTTCAAGGCCTTGGGCAGGACGCCGCCGGTCTTCGGGCGATAGACTTTCATCTTGGTGCAGTGCGTCGGACCGGCGTTGTGGGTCTTCACACCGACGCCCGTTGCAATGGGGTCGATGTCCAGGGCGAGGCCGCCGTGACCTCCGCTAATCTGGGCCTTGCGGAAGGCCAGGTCCGCGACGCAGTCGGGCAGCGGCTGATGGTCGAGGTTATCCTGATGCATGCGCTTGGCCAGCTCGAAGTTCGCATACGCTGGCACCACGGGCGACGGACAGCGTTCGTTGGGCTTCTCCGTAATCGAGTGCAGTGGCATCTTACGGCTCAAGTCTGCTTCGGCTGGAGCGGGAGTGAGGGCGGGCACTGGTCTGCTGGAGATTAGATCTCTGCCGGGCGAGAAGTCCAGCTCGGACGGATTAAGACTCGAGCTCTGGTTCAGCTGACCCGTATATTTGGCCTGGGCGGCAGCTAACGCCGGAAATTGTCTGCTCACCTCCTTCGCTCCGGTGCGATCAAATCTGTCCGCCTCCTCGTCCAAGTAGAGACGACTTAGCGGCAGCTCCCGCTCGAGCACATCTTGCGGCTTGAGCTTCGCGTCCAGCAGCTGCTGGTGCGAGGGCAGACGATATTCCGGCTCGGTGAGATCTCCGGGCGTATAGCTCAGGTCCGGCAGTTTGTAGTTCACACTGCTGCTGGCGACGGCTGCTTGCGACATTATTGAATTATAGACTCGAGTCGGATCTCTACTCTCAATCGATATCAATCAACTGATATTTTGGATGAGAGTGAAGATGGCCGATGAATGATTGATGGAGGATGGATGTGGGTGGGTCGTGAAGAGGAATGAAATGAGATTGAAGATGAATGATGAATGATTGATGCATAGTTTATGTAGGATTGTTGGCTGATAAATGATTGATAATGATTGAGTACCAATGTTTGTACTTTAGAAATGATATTAGTAAGGGGAAAATGGGACTGGAGATGAATGGGCAATGATTGATGACTGATTGTTAAATGATTGATGGACATTTTATTAGTTGAGAAAAGGAAAATGAGATGAAGGATGAATTGATTGATGCCAAAGGAGGATTATGCTTGATTGATCACTCGACGACTGCCTAAGAAACATGCATGATTGATATGTGATTGGTACATGATTGTGCATATTGTGCTTATCTATGTGCTGTATGATTGAATGCAAGGCTGACTTACTAACTGAAAGATTGAGTG
Source organism: Drosophila meridionalis (assembly GCA_035045145.1). Taxonomy (NCBI): domain Eukaryota; kingdom Metazoa; phylum Arthropoda; class Insecta; order Diptera; family Drosophilidae; genus Drosophila; species Drosophila meridionalis. Next base: position 915,731 of record JAWNPG010000015.1, on the reverse strand, counting down.
ATTGATTGACTAACTCCCTTAGAAGCTGCCAACTGCCTAAATTATCGATTAATTAAAGGACTAGTATAGCTTAAGGATCTCGAATTGAGGGAATAGCTGACAGGCAGATTGATTGACTGATTGATTGACGATTGGCAATAAATTGAATATGAAAACTCTAAAAATTTATTAAAAGATCTCACGTTCGAATTTGTATGTCAACCAGTTCATTGGGCAGGAGGAGAGGGATTTCTAGGCCTTTTTCTTTGGGGGCGCTTTGGTGGGGGATTTGGCTGTCGATTTGGTGTGGCTTGAGGCTGAACCAAGGCTCTTGGCATCCTTGGAGTGCTCCTTGATATTCTCCTTGGAAGCTTTGCCTGCCTTCGTACCCTCTGGACGCTGGCGATTGTACTCGAAGGCGGTGACTGGGCGCTTCTTCAGCTTCTTTCGGTTCCTCAACGAGGCATCGCCAATGCGTGGAATCAACTTTTCAGTGGACTACGGATGAGGGGTGAGGGTGATGGTGAGGGTGATGGTGAGGGATGTGCATGTGCTCTGATTGACGGTGATTGATGCGGGCTAACTCACCTTGGGCTTGCACTTGGCGCGTCGACACTTCATGTGCAGTTTGTTGATCTCAAGCATCTGCTGCAGACCCTGGCACTTGGTCTGGCATTGGGGTCGCTGCCACTGCGGATCGTCCTTCAGGCCCAACGTCTCGCGGTACCCGCACTGGTCCTTGAGCGCCCTCTGGCAGTTGCACAGATCCCTCGGATACTTCCAGTACTTGTACTTGTTGCTCAGGCAGTTGTTGTAGAGCGTCGCGAAGCTGCGCGTGATGCGCAGAGGCAAATGGTAGGTGCCTCGGAAATGGCCCAAGAAGTTGCCGTCCCTGCAAGGACGAGAGCTTGAGCCTGCCTGCTATGCCGGTCTGCAAGTGGATCGTTTTGGGTTCGAACTTACCGGGGCGCCGAGGGCAGCAGGTGTCCGTCGTTCCCTGCAATTGTCTTCGAGCTGCCCGTCCGATTGCGCGGCAGAGGCGGAGAGAACCTAGGGTACTCCCAATTACCGAAGCACTTGGCTTGAAAGTCCCGCTCGAACTAGACGAGCCACAGGCCAGCGAAGATAGAACGGAAGATAAAGATAAGGTAATAGGAAAAAGATTTGAATTAATCACATGAGTAAAGGGAGGAAAGACGGAAAGGAAGGAGAGAGAAAAGCGAAAGGAAAAGGAAGGTAGAGAAAAATGGATGATAGACAGAGAGGGAAAGAAACAGAGACAGACAGACAGAAAGAAATAGAGAGAAGGGCAGACAGATATAGCGAAAGAGAGATTGAAAGAGAGAGAGAGAGAGAGAGAGAGGGGACTAGGGAGGTAGGGGGAAGCTAGGGAGAAATGAACTAGAGAAGAGAAAAAGAGAGAGAGAAACAGGGATATAATACGGGGAAGGTAGGGAGAAATGGACCAGAGAAACAGAGAGACAGAGAGAGAGAGAGAGAGAGAGAGAGAGAGAAAGATAGAGAGTAAGTGATAGGTATGTACGGATGGACAATACGCCAACTGTCAAGTCCCTAGCATCAATTGAATTGACGTGACGTCTGCCTCAATGTCACACCCTCATTTTTTTCTAGCATAGGTAAAAAGAGATGAACAGAGAGAGGGAGAGAGAGACGGCAGAGCAGTCGCAGTTGGCTTTAAGCTAGTTGAACCTGCCAGCCACCTGTTTCAATTGCCAACTCCTAAAGCCGTTATTTATGGCCGCTAAGCAAACCAATTGATAAAAAGCCAAAGACCGAACCGGACCGAATCGCACCCTCCCCTCCCTTTCCCATCCCAGTTGGCGTGGCCCAACCCCCGTGCAGCAACGATTACACGGCGTAATCGTAATCTCCGTGTTGCAACATGTGTAAAAAAGGCATTTCGCCTAATGCCACTTAATGCGTTGTTTGTGCTTCTCTCTCAGTTCCTCCGTCCGTGTTTGGGTTTGTGTTTGCCTTTTTAAACGGACGCCAAGCGGAAGCCGTAAAAATGCTTAGGGCAGGCCGTGAATACACGACTGCAATATATCCCTTAGTTGGATGAAAACATTTACTCAAATTATATCACAGAGATAGAGAGGGACAGGGAGCAAAATGGGAGTTATTATCACATTAAAGTGCACATACCCTTTGCGCAAGCCAGTTCCTAGGGTATCAAGAGACAGCAAAAACCGGAACTGGCAATTGCTGTCAGAGTCAGAGGCTCTGCCCTGAGCCATGGATCATAGTTGCTGGCGCAATCATTTATCAGCTCAACTATCTCTCTCTCTCTGTTTCTCTCTGTCCTGTTCATCTTTCACTATGAAACAGCTCCATGGAGCAAGTGCAGCAGCTGCGGGAGCAACGCTTCCCACGCATTTCAATCAGGACGAGGTGGCAAATGCAAATTGCGAATGGTAATACAATACGCAAGGCCACGCCCAGCAGCTGCAGCCGCAGCAGCAGCCGCAGCACGTGGCAGGCTGTCAACACTTGATGACGGAATGCGGCAAGGGCGGGGGCGGGAGCAGGAGCGGGCCTTGATTGAGTGCGTGCGAACCAAAGGGAGATCGACAAAGGAGCTGCGCAGAGGTCGCTCTTGTTGCGAGGCGTTGCTACTGTAATTAAATTTGCACGGCAATTACACAGCACTGGCGCTTCGAGATGAGCGCAGGCAGGCCGAGCTCTCCTCGTCGCTAGAGGTGGGCGGGGGGCTATCGATAACAGGGACTGACACGAAGCGTAAAATACAAATTGATTTTAAACTCAATTAGCAACAATAGGACGAGAGGCGCGACAAAAGACCTCAAGAGCTTAGCCCATACAGAGAGATAACGGGACAATTGAGGCCCACCCCTTTTCACGAAGCAGCAGGAAACCCTTAGCGATGATTCTCATGTGCTGCCCTCTGGGGTGCAATTTATCACATGCCGGATTAGACAGTCAAAAAGCTAGCGAGCTGCACGTGCAGCGTCTGGTGTTTGCGCGCCTCAAACACCAGCCACCCCCACCTCGCTCGCACTGGCGAGGCGTGCCCGCTGCAGCTGCAGAGGAGGCGGAGAGTGTCTAGTGGGCAACACTTAAGCTAATTTCACGCACTGCAGCAGCAGCAACAGCAGCAGCAGGAGCAGCAACAGTAGCAGAAATAGCATCAATAGCTGAGCTTCTCTCAGTGCACAGTTTTCACTGCCATTTCCACTTTTCCACGTTTTTCCAATCAATTTTGCTCAGCAGCTCGTCCAAAACAGCTGTCCACATGTAATTGCAATTGAAATGCCATTAAATACGATTCCCCACAGAGGAGGGCGCTGCAGAGGCGAAAAAAAAACTAGACACACACATGAATACGCGTACGCACACTAACGTAAATACTTGACACTTCGGCTTGACCGTCGCTTGAGCTACGCAAAGCGCACAAATTCCGTTAGACTGTTTTGAGCGCGTCTTCTTTGGGCACAGCGCAAAAACAAAAATGTTGTAATAGAATTGGAAAAATAACTGTAAACAAGTTGCATGGCAATCGGTAATGGTAACCAAGTAAATAAAACTGTCGCTATTTTGGCATAGCTGTCGGCTGCCTGAAGTGGGAAAGAGAAGGGAAGCGAAGGGACGAAGAGCGAAGCAAGACGTAGGTGACAAGAAGGGCAATGGGAGAATATGCAAAAGCTGCGTACGCAGTGCACATATACACACACATGCGAACACATGCATGTGTATGTAGTTACAGCGCAGCTCAGCTGTCAGCCGACAAAGGCGTCGAAAGCGTTTAGCTAATTGAGCTGCAGCTAAGGCTGATATGTATGTAAATATATTAACATATTGAAAGTATATGAAAATAATATATCAATATGATTCTGTAAATTACCCTATTATTATCTTTACCATGTCTAAGAGACACACAATACACAATAGCGATATTTAAATGCAGTTTCCCAACTATTGTCGCCTGGTTCGCTTATGCTCTCTATTTATAGCTCTATTGGTATTTTGATTGCTGTGCGGGTTAAACATAGCCCAGATTGAGGACACGCTCACCCGGTTGCCATGTCTATGTTTATGTTGTTATTGCTGACGTCGCTGGCCTTGTGGAACATACAAGACATAAAGCCAGCTACATGGGACTGGAGAAAACTTTATGATAGCATACGAAACTGTGAACTTCTTATAGAAAATTGGATTAGTCAATTCGAAAGTTTCGGATATGCAGAGTACATACTAATCGTCCACACAATAGGTACTCTGTGGCTTAATCTAATGAAAACTACGTATCACAACAGGTATGAACTGAATTACAGGGTATTTTAGAGCCGTGCAGTTCAGCTGATTTACTGCTGACCTCATACTCTATTACCAAACGAGTAAAAACAGATATTAGTTCTGTACTAGTCGCGCACTTCTTTAAATGCTAACTAACTTCGAATACTATGACCATCGCAGCATAGGAACGCGAATATAAACCATGAAGAACCACTATGACTGCGCGCACCTGCTTTACAGGGTATATAGTAGTCGCGCTAACAAATTGGCCGCTTCCTTTTGTGACTCGTGCCAAGAGAGGTTCAGTTACGTTCACGGAAACGGAGAAACAGTTAGATGACGTCTGCAATTGGGTCGCTGCCAGAGGGACGAATTTGATAGGTGGCAACGCCGACGCAGCTAAAATGAGGTTAGGTTCCGCTGGCTCACCTGCATCGCACTGAAATTGAGTGCCATCTTCCGTCTCCACCCTTCACCTGCTTTTCTTGTGGCCTACGAATTTCGAATTTCGAATGCGAACGAAAGGCGAAAAATACAAAAATTACGAATCTGCAATGGCTCGATTCTGAACTGATGTTAAACTGGAATGTATATATGTTTCTACTCTTACTTCAAACAATGTGTCGAGCCAAACCCACACAAACACAGACAGGCAAACACACACACACGCACACGAGCACTCGGGCAATGCGTACTACGATTGACAATGCTTGGGGGAGATTTTATAGATTTTTGGGGGCGTGGCTTGCACTGCGCACAGCAGCCAAGGTGGCATAGAGTGAGAAAGAGAGAGAGAGAGAGAGAGAGACAGAGAAATGGAGATGGTGGGGAACTTGGTTCTGGATTGGGGCTTGGCGCAGCTGGCGTAATGCGCGCAGACAACAAAACAAATGAAGAACTTGACAACGCCAGCTGAGCCACACAGCTTTGCAAGGCAGACTGACTGATAGACGCGGGGATACCCTGTAAACGATAAACTGTGCGCATAAGATACCCCTTAAGTAGGAGTTTCGGTATAATATATATAAAATATAGACAATTGTCATCGGAATGACGGATTATGGGGATGTCGAATGACTCTGAGATACCCTGTATTACGAGATTAAAATCGTAAAGACAGATAAAGGAGCAGAGATATGTAGGTGCAGTGATACACAGGAAGGCAGAGAATGAAACAGAGGAATAAAATGGGAGAGTGAAAAAGAGAGGCAGTGAGAGAGAGAGAGAGAGAGAGAGAGAGCGGCATAGAGAGAATGAGGAAGGGAGCAGGGAAAGAAGAGAGGTAGGAAAACTAAAAATAAGAAATATAGAAAAGGAGTTTGAGAACAATCAGGAGAGAATGTAGGAGAGAGGGGAAGGAGATAGAGATTACGAGGAAAAAGAGATATACATTTGTAGGTATATAGACTGTAAAATTTATATAAAAAGAGGACGAGAGGATGAGAGGAAGAGAGAGAGAGAGAGAGAGAGAGAGAGAAAAACAAAAATTTTGAGATATAGGGAACGAAAAGAAAGCTATAAAAGAAGAATAATGAGGATACGTACATCTATAGAGAGGGAGAGAGTTAGAATAGTTAGGAATAGAGTGAAAGAAAGACAGTAAGAGAAAGGGAGAACGAAACAGAGTCAAGCTCACTCTTTGCCTCTCCTGGAGAGGAGTGAGAGAGAGAGAGAGAGACAGAGAGGGAGAGAGAGTGAGTTGGAGATATATTGCACTTATTCCAGCTAGATAAAACTTAGTTTTCCCCCATTTCCTGGTTCCCCCAAAAGTAAACTCAGATAAATGCTGTACAATATATACATACATACATACATAGATATATATAGATAAGTTTATTGCTGGACTTGGATATATAAGCAAGTATCACGTATTACACATATAGCTATACTCTATGAAAAAAAAACTCACGAATTTACACATTGCCTAAGATCGAGTTCGATGGACTAGAATAGATATAGTACATATATATAGATAGAGAGAGAGAGAGAGAGAGGGAGATGGAGTTAGACATATATATAGGAGGTACGTCTAGTTGTAGGAGTAGGAGGAGGAGGCGGAGGAGGAGGCGGAGGTGGAGGCGGAGGTGGGGGAGTAGGTGGAGCTGTTGTTGAGGAACATGGCGCCTGGCAACTGGCTGCAGCTGGAGGCGGTGGCGGTATCTCAGGGCGTCTCGAGCACGTGGTTCAAATACGCTATGTAGCAGATGGCCAGCTTGAGGATCTCGATCTTGGACAGCTTCTTGTCCGGCGGCAGCGTGGGCAGCAGCTTGCGCAGCTCTGCGAAGGACACGTTGAAGGCCTCCACGCGTATCCGCTCGCGCGTGGCATGCGCCGTCCGATATTTGAGCGTGGCCCGACGCCGCCGGCGGCGCTCTTCCCTGGACAGCCCCACGAGCTCCGAGGGATCCAGGTGGGTGATGGGCGTGGTGCGGCGGCGCGGTGCCGGCGTCGGCGGCGGCCCGGGCAGCGCTGGCTGCGCCGCCGTCTCGCAGGCGATCCGCGCCTGGTAGCGCTGGTCGATGTCCAGCGTCGTGCTCGCCGCGTAGTCCTCGCTAGCGGCGTGCCCGTGTCCATGGCCATTCGATATGTGCGCGTTGCTGTTGCCCGAGGCCAGCTCCTCGTCCTGCTCCATGTAGTAGCGACTCAGTGAAATGCTTTGCGGCGGCCCCGGTGCCAGGTGTGCCATGTCGTAAACCATTCTTGGAAGATACTCCTAGTCCCGGTCGCAATGCTGCTGCTCCTCGGCTGGCCACTGTGTGGGGTTAAGAGAAAGTTCAGGGCTAAGTTGAAAAATGCTATTATAGAGGAAGGCCTTTAGGAACTGAGTTATTCCTGAGTTATTTCCTGGGTTCTAAATGCTATCGAGGTAGGCTCGAGGAGTGAGTGAGTCATTTCTATAATGTTTATATCCTGCAAGAGTTCACGTGCCAGTTCTGACGCCTCTACCTCTTTTAGTTCTTGAGTTAGGGCAGAAAAACCTCGATATATTCTACTACTATCATATGGCAGAGACGCGCCTGCATTCCAATTGAGTAATTATCAATCTCTCACTCTATCAAGTTATGCGCTGCAAACCTATAAGATACCATCTTATATGAACTAACTCTTGCTCTGATCATGATCGGACTACGCTACACCAAAAAAGGAATTATCCTTTACTTTAATGCACCCCTCAAGCGCCTACATACAAAAACTGCTGTGTCTAGGTCTTGCAGTTCTCGAGTTATCTCTTAGAAATCAAGTCTCAGAAAGAACTATACTAAAAGTAAGTTAATTTCCATTAATATATGCCTAATGACAGCCCGCACACCTAATCTGATCTTTCTTTGGTCCGCGAGTTGTGCCTAAAGACTGCGATTCAAAAATCGATTTTTATCGATATTACGCGAATGGCAGGGAGTTGCAGTTAAATGTGATGCCAGATGCATGAAGTATATAAATGATGCTAGGTCCCAGATGAACAGTAAGCTAAGTCAGCTAGTAATCGATAAATTAATCGATATTAGGTCATTCAAGCTTTAGGCAAGCAACACTACGTCGTTTCGTCTGATAATATTGATCAGGAATATAGGTAAAGACTGCTTCGATCTGAACAGGTATATATATATATATATCCATATACATTACATATATATCTTAAGCACTGCCTGATTAAGAATGTTTGTCTTGTCTCTCCGCCCACAGCCACGCCCACGCTCACGCCCACGTCGCAAATAACAGTTGCATTATTTATAGAAATATAGAATTATGCTCTGGGCATCGAAGGGGTGCGTGTGTGAGTGTGCGGGTGTGTGTGTGTGTGTGTGTGTGTGTGTGTCAACCCCTTTGGGGAACCCTTTTCGGTCACGTGTTTTGTTTGCGTTTGCTATTATATTATATTTATTGTGATTATTATTATGTTTACTTATTATTGCTATTGTTGCTGTTGCTCTTCGGGTTTTTATTTGCGACATATTTTCACACCTACACAAATAACGGAACAATTGTCACGTTTGCCTTTATTGCGGCCCGCGGGAGTTGCGGCGATGTTCGAACGTGGTTCGAACCCTTTTTGATTTTGCGGTTTAGTGCGCTCTACGAAACCTAAGAGCTCGTCGCGGGCGGCAATCATACTCCAGAGATCAGAACACGCACTTAAAAATAATATTTAACTAGGACAAAAATGCAGCTTCCACACAAGCTTGGACTTTTACTTACAAGAATCGCAATCAGACACACGATTTGATTTGAGATTTTTGTTTCAGTTTCTTGCTGATGTCCTGCGCCCGCAAAGCTTTCGAAACGAACTGAGTCGCTGTGCGGATGCTGCAGCATCCTTTATAGTCGACTGCTATGGGAGCGAAGCAACCCCCGTTTGCATGGTAGGGCAGCAGCCAATGGGAAGCACTGCATGCGGAGCCGAGGGCCAATCAGCGCAACAAAATGGCGGCGAGTATGCTAATCACATAGCTGTAACGCCCCCCACCATTAAAAGCAGTATAAAAGAAATACTCATAAGGAAAATATAACAATATAACAGTTTTCAAAAGGATGTATAACAAAGCTTGTTGTCTATTTAACATTTTATATATGTGTACAAATAATTTGGCGGGTAGAGGCAAAAACATGAAGCATGAACTAATTAAAATCCATTTTTGTCATAATTGTTTAGTTCAGATCAACTCAATTTAAAGTTTTGTTAGAAATAAAAACTGTTACAGACAGTCCAGAATTCAAGTGGTGCCCTAACTATCGCTTGAATTAACTTCGGTGTGTTTACAACACTGATGTCCGCACAACTATCGATAGCTTCGACTGTCGCCTGTGTCAGCGTGTGTGTGTGAATAGCAATACTGCGCTGCAGCCCTGGCTGGCTTTCATAATCAAGCAGCTGCTGACTTCGTTGATGTATTTATAAATTAACTAATTTTTCAAATAAAATGAACACATTGCGACTATTGAAGCCGTTGCAGCTCAGCCTGAGGCTCGAGCGCAGCTATGGCAAGCACAACAAAAAGTTCCTGTACAAAGATGGCAAGAAATACGAGAATATTATTTACTATCCCAGGTGAGCTGCAAAACCCGGTCCCGTAAAAAGAACTCTTAAAATGAAATGACAAACTTTGTATAGAACGCCCGAGCACCAGGATCCGCCAATCGAACCGGCCAAGCTGTTTCGCGTGCAGCGCATCAAGCCCGTCAAAGGCAATCCCTACTGGGAGAAGCGCTTGCTCAAGGATTTGGGCTTGGATGGCAAGCAAAGCGATTTTACCGTGGTCAAAAATATTCCCGAAAACAATGCCCGCTTGTGGAAGATAAAGCATCTGATCAAGGTGACCCCAGTGACATTCCCCTACGGCGAGCCCACCACACAGGACATCAAGCACACGATACTCAAGGAGAGCGGCGAATGCCTGGTGACCAAGCAAATCGGACCTGTGGAGCAGCGCAGCGAGGCGCGCACTGAATTCGACCAACAGCCCAAACGACTGGACACGGAGCTGCTCCGAAAGGACGCGCGCCTCAAGTGGCTCAATCCCTGGTAACCATAGCTCCATTCAATTGTAATCATCTTAAAGAGGAAACTCATTAAACGCGAGGGAACTAAGTGTAGCTCAAAGCAGTCAATCATTGCAAGCGGCCCACATCCCAGACGAGGAGCACCTGGCTCTAGCTCGTGAGGCTTGGTGGGCGTGGTAAATGAGGAGGGGTGGAAGCATCTCTTGCAGTTTGCAGGGATTCAATCCGCTTTTAATAGATGTATACAAAAGAAAGGTAAGTACAAAAGCTGTGCACGGACGCCTAAGTCTTGTGGTCGTAGACAACGATGGCGACCTTCTTCTCGATCGTCTTGCAGCCGGATGTGACGAACATGCCGTGCTTGGGATCGTAGGTGACGGCGTTGCTGACCACCAATTGAATATCCTGCTGCTTGGGGCTATAGTTATGGCGCTGGAACTCGGCCTCCACGCACTGGACGATGTGGGCCTTCTCGAGGGCCAGGAAGGGAACGTAGTGATCGATGACGTGCGCCTCGATCATGTTCGTCCTCTTCAGGCCGCCCTCCATATTGTAGGCAGACAGTTCGAGCATCTTCTCGAAGTCGGAGAGCTTCGTATCCTCGCGCCGTTTGCCGCTCTTCATAAGCTTTACCAGGTGGTCAGAGATTTCGATGCCCGCCGTATTCGATAGGAATATGAAAATGGCTTTCGTGTAATCGGCATCGCCCTTGTTGGCGGCGTAGTCGATGAACGACGTGAGCGTGTCGAAGATGCCAATCGGCATCTTGTCCACCTCGTCGAACACGAAGAGTGAGCGCGGGCACTGCTTGATGCTCTCCCGCACCTCCTTGTTGATGCGCTCCTTGTACTCATTCAGGCGACCCGGATGCGCGAAATCCGCCCGGCCGAAATACTTGTGCACATATTTGCTCTTTGTACCCTCCAGGTAAAGCGCCTGTGCAATCTGGTCGGCTACAAAGCTCTTCCCCGTGCCCGGTGTCCCGTGGAAGCTCATGACCAGCGGCTTCCGCGACGGATTCGCCGATTGCAAGTGTGCTGTGAGGGCGGAAATAACATACTGCTGCACCATGTGTTGGCCAAAGAGTGAGCTGGCCAGCGACTGCTTCAGCTCTGAAAGTACATCTGTTATCCACAACGATCTCCTGCACTCTCGATCGACCCGACTTACTTTCTATATTGCCCGGCACGCTCCGCTCGTCGCAGCACTCGGCAAATTTGCAATAGAAGAAATTGCTTGCGCCGAAAATCCCGGTGACGATTGCAGTACCTGTGATTGCCGATATTGGCTCTATGCCATGGACTGTGCTGGTTCCAGTTATTGCGATAATTAGCAATACATATATACATTTTGCAAATAGATTCGGTCTCTTTGAAGACATCTTGCGCTATTGTATTCTAATTTGCATGGATCACAGTAGCGATTAGAGCCGCTGTTGAACGAGCGGAAAGTATCGATATATTTTTGAAGACGAAGGCTGCTAATAAATAATTTAATGAAATTCAACACTTTGTCATATTGCCTGTATATATTACGAATTTGTATTTCTTACATTGATATCAGATTTAATTAAATCAATAATTAATATTTTTCCGCCAGGAAATTTTAAATCGATCTACTATTGAAAGAGATATCGCACTTATTTGTTACAATCGATAGCTACATCATCGTTCCATCAATTTGTAATCTCTTAATATTGAGTTACATCTTTTGAACAGTATGCAACAAACAAATAAGAAAAACAATAATAATAAGCTGCTGTTGTTTAATGCTATAAGTATTGCATCGTGTTTTTAAATCTACATACAACTATCGATACTATTGTTACTATGGTTGAGCTATCGCACATTTCATATAGTTCGACTGCTTCATTTTCAAATTTCAATCGATAAGTGCAAGGAAAATAGTAAACAAGCGTCGTCGTTGCAGTTCGTATTAGCATCAAATTGACATTAAACAATTTTCAATCAGCCTGCCGTTGGAAAATAACGCTTTTAAGATGATGGCGCAAAATCAGGTGCTGCAGGAGACCTTCCAGGGCCAGAGCCAGAACATTGAGACAACAAAATCGGCAATCACGAAGATGTTGGTTCGCACCGAGAGATTTCAAACGCGCGTACGCAAACACATTGATGAGAATTACACGGAGTTCATGCCCAATCATACATCGCCCGATATCTTTCTGGACAAGTCAACCGTGCTGTGCGACGAAATCAACGAGCTGCTAGCCACCGTTGGCGAGGAGGGGCTAGCCGCCCTCAACGATGCCAGCGCTGAGCTGGCAAAGAGCAGCAAGGACTTGCGGGAAATAATGCTACAGTTGCGTGTCAGCGAGCATATACTGAAGCTGGACGACCTATTCCAGTGTGTCGAGGAGGCGAAGGCCAACAAGGACTGCCTCGTCGTGTTCGACCTGATGGGCCGGCTGCGCAGCCTGATCTACAGCGAGTCCAGAGACCCTGCCGACGTGGTGCCCGAGGTGGAGCGACTTTTCCAGTCGCTGGACTGCTACGAGTCCATCAAAGTCAAGTACCACGTGCAGGCCCATTTGCTGCAGCAGAATCTGCAGGAGCGGTTCGATCGTCTGGTGCAGTTGAATTGCAAAACGTTTCCCAACTCCAAGTGCGTCACGCTGCTCGTTAGCAAGGACGAGGCGCAGCTGCAGGACATCGTGATTGCGCTCTTCCAGGAGCGCTACAATCCATCCAAGCTCTGCAACTTCCTGCTGGAGCACTGCATCGAGCCGCTGATACAGAAGCCCGTCTCGGTCGAGTACAACGATGCGGCCAAGGACGACAGCCACGTACAGCTGACGCTGTCGTATTCCATCAAGGACCAGGACGCTGCCTCGCCTCTGCTGCGCCCCAGCTATAAGGATGTCTTTGAGCACTTCCGCCTGCTCCTGCAGACACTGAGCGGCATCAATAGCAGCCTCAACGGCACCCAGCACGTCTTCAGCATTATCGGCGACCAGGTCAAGGACCGCATGCTCCAGCTGCTCGTCGAGGAGTGCCTGATACCCGCTGTCCCGGAGACAATGGACGAATACAACAGCTCGACCCTGTGCGCTGATGTCTTGCAATTCGAGCACCTCTTGGCGGATGCGTATCTCATCAATCCCGAGCTGGACTGCGCTCTAACCGAATTCACCAAGGAGTTCGATACGTACTATCGCAACCGCCTCTCGGCTCGTGTCCTGGCCACAGCTCGCGAGATAATACAGCGCGACCTGCAGGACATGGTGCTGGTGGCTCCGAACAATCTATCCGCCAATGTGGCCAGTGATCCATTCCTATTTCCCCGCTGCATGATCTCCAAGAGCGCCCAGGCAAGTCCTTCGTATGTCCGTCATTCTCGTATAATGAAACCATCTCTCTCCTTCCCATTGATAGGACTTTGTGAAGCTGATGGATCGCGTGCTGCGCCAGCCTACGGATAAGACAGCGGAAGCAACGCCCGATCCACTGGCCGGAGTCGTGGCCCAGCTGCTGGAAACGTACATCGACGAGGTGCCCAAGGTGCATAAGAAACTGCTCCAGAGCATTCCACAGCAGTCGGCGCTGTTCCACAACAACTGCCAGTTCCTGACGCACTGGGTGGCGCAGCATGCCAACAACAGCATCGATAGCTATCCCTCGCTGGTCAAGATGCTCCAGTCCACGGGCAACAAACATTTGCGCGTCCAGCTCAACTATCAGCAGTCCATCTTGATGGACATCATGAGCGAATTCGGTGGGTGTTGCTAATCTTTGTGAAAGTAGAGAGTGGAGAGTGGACAGTAGAATGGAGAGTAGAGTGGAGAGTAGAGAGTAGAAAGTAGAGTGGGGAGTGGTAAGTAGGGAGTGGAGAGTAGAGAGTAGAGAGTAAAGATTAGAGAGTAGAGAGTAGAGAGTAGAGAGTAGAGAGTAGAGAGTAGAGAGTAGAGAGTAGAGAGTAGAGAGTAGAGAGTAAAGATTAGAGAGTAGAGAGTAGAGAGTAGAGAGTAGAGAGTAGAGAGTAGAGAGTAGAGAGTAAAGATTAGAGAGTAGAGAGTAGAGAGTAGAGAGTAGAGAGTAAAGATTAGAGAGTAGAAAGTAGAGAGTAGAGAGCAGAGAGGAGAGTGGTAAGTAGAGAGTGCAGAGTGGAGTAGAAAGTAGAGAAGAGAGCGGAGAGTAGAGAGTAGAAAGTGGAGAGTAGAGAGTGAAATAGAGAGTGGAGCTTTTTTGAGACTATAGAAGCTCGAGTCATCCTCTGCAGCTCTCCTCATTCTACAAACGAACCGATGTCACATGGTTAAGACTTGAGTATATCCTAGGGGTATATCCATGGCTGCATTCACAAGTCGGCCAAATGCCTAGGATGAGTAGAGTTGGGGAGCGGGTATCTGGTAGTCGGGCATACTCCTATTAATAAATTCTTCTCTCGCCCCTTGACAGAGTTTGAGAATCCGCACACGCTGGGCTCGGCGCCACTGCGGCTGGTGCGCCGCTGCCTACGCCAGCTGGAGCTGCTGCGGAACGTGTGGCAGCAGGTGCTGCCGGAGAGCGTCTATAACAGCAGCTTCTGCGAGCTGCTGAACGCGTTCGTCGGCGAGCTGGTGCAGCGCGTGTTCAAGCTGCGCGACATCTCGGCGACGATGGCCAGCGAGCTGAGCGACCTGATCGACGTGGTGCTGGAGAAGGCGCCGCTGCTCTACCAGGACAAGCACGAGGTGCTGCAGGTGCGCAGCTGGCAGAAGCTGCAGCAGCTGAAGACCATGATGAATGCCTCGCTCAAGGAGATCACGGAGCTCTGGTGCGACGGCGCCGGCCCGCTGACGGCCAACTACCAGGCGAACGAGATCAAGCACCTGATCCGCGCCCTCTTCCAGGACACGGACCGGCGCGCCAAGGCCATCACGCAGATCGTCTAAAGCCCGATTAAAATAAAAAATATCCGCTGTAAATTGTATTATACATAACTAAACTCTTTATTTTGGAGCTGGGGGATGGGCGCTGAACCGATCCGGTTTGACCTCCTCTCAGCTCATCTCGTGCTTGGCCTGCAGCATGAGCGGGCGCAGCTGCTCCTGCAGCAGCCGATGGTCGCGCCCATGCGTCACGTTCAAGATGCGCTGCGCCTCCTGCAGGTGCTGCACGGCCTGCTTGTAGTTGCGCTCGTACAGCTCGATCTTGCCCAGCTTCAGCTGCAGCAGGCCCAGCAACGGATTCCACTCCCCATGGTACTTGGCGAAGCCCGGCAGCAGCCGCTGCCCGTACTCCAGGGCCTCCGTCCACTTGCCCACCTGAATCGATGCCTCGAAGGCGGCGTCGAGCGTCTTCACGTGCCACACGTTCAACGGATGGAGTATGCCCTGCTGCTTGGCCAGGCATACTTTGCAGACGTCCAGATCTGGAAGGGAATAGACTTATGTGTAGTACAATGCGTGTATATAAGAGGAGTATATAGTGAAGTGTAGAATAATATATAGTATAAAATCTGGTATGGCTCTATGCTAAGAGCCTCGGATATGTGGAGATCACAAGGCATAGAGCGAGTTCAGAGAGACTATATATAGAATATCAAGAGTATGTCATAGAGAGCACATGATATATAGTAGTACAACAACAACAGATATAGCATGCGATATGCTCTATATTAAAGCTCTACAACTGGAACTGCAATGGGGTGTATGTGTATGTACTATATATAGTACTACTATATCTATATGCTATATCTACTCACAGGCCACCTCCTTCATGGAGTCCAGGCTGGACTGTGTCAGGGACATCACCTCCTTGTAGTCGGTGCGCAGCTGCTCCGTCACCGCCGCTCCGCAGCTCGCGCACTTGTCCAGTTGTATGTTGACGCTAGCGTCGCAGCTGGAGTTGGGGCAGACGGCAGCGGTCATTTCGTGCATCTCCTGCGGATCGATGCACTTGCTGCAGACGCAGAGGAAATAGTAGTGCTCCTTGAGATCCGCCCTGCGCTGCTCGGGCGTGTTGAGCAGATCGATGTAGCTTATGTAGATCTTGGACCAGTCCAGGCAGGGCAGGTCCTCGATGGCGTGCACGTGCAGCTCGTTGCCCTCGAAGGTGGCCACCGCGTTCGGCTGGCAGCTGTGATCCGTTATGGAGACGCCCAGGTAAATGGCAGTCGCTATCGAATTCATCTCTGCATCCAGAATATTGAAACCGTTCGTAATAAGCTGCACGATGAATGAGAGAGAAAAGGATGCTTAGAGAGACATCGAGAGAGGTCTGAGAAACAGTCAATAGAAAGGTCTCCGGGAGAGACAGGCTACTTTCTTTGAATACACATATGTATGTATGTCATTCGGTCTGCCTCAGCTCAGGTGCATGAGAAAGAGTGAGATGGCTTAGAACAGTGCAGCGATATGAGTAGCTGTTGCTTCTCGCTCACACTTACGCGGCCATAAATGCTCATCAGTTCGTTCAGGTTAGGTACTAAGCTTCCAGTACCAGCTCCAGTTCCAGTTCCGGTTCCGGTTCCTTTTCCGCTCTCCGACATAATATCCGTGAGCACCGCATGCAGCGACTCCAAGTGCTCCCTGCGCCTCGCATCATTCTTGATCTCCGCATAGTCTGCAAATCACAATTTTAGACTGGAGCCTATAGAGCTATAAGATTCGCCACTCACGTGACATTAGGTCGCGGAATTTGCGGGATCCATGTTCCGTGTAGTAGCCCCTTTCCAGATCGCCGCCATGCTCCAGGCGCAATATCAGGCGACAGAGCATCCGCGCCGCATCGGGCACAAGGCGTGGCAGCGCGCGCTTGAGGAAGGGGCATTCGTGCTTGTGGATGGGCCAGGCCTGTTGCTGGCAGCTGCGATTGCAGTAGGAGACATAGCGGCAATTGGAGCACTTCAGCACCTTTGTCCTGTGCATACAACAA
Source organism: Drosophila meridionalis (assembly GCA_035045145.1). Taxonomy (NCBI): domain Eukaryota; kingdom Metazoa; phylum Arthropoda; class Insecta; order Diptera; family Drosophilidae; genus Drosophila; species Drosophila meridionalis. Next base: position 899,103 of record JAWNPG010000015.1, on the reverse strand, counting down.
AAACAACAACAACAATATAGCATTCCACTCCTTAATTCCACTGAAACTCACGCTTCCAGGCAATTATCGCAGCGTTCCAGCCGATACTTGGACTGGAGCACATACGCAAACGGCTTTTCGGTCAGAATCCGCGTGCCGCGCTTGATGGACAATTTTGATGAGGACTCCATTGCGAGCACACCTGTGGACGTGCCAGCGAGCAGCAGTTCAGAAATATTGCATTTTGCTATATTCAAATTTAAAATGCTTTAGCGGCACCTATTTTCTAAATTTAGCGCACGGCACAAACAAAAACACAATTTACGCAAGCAAAACACAAACGTTGCGCGTAGTCGACCCAGCCATACCCTGCAGAGCGGGCAACGTGAAGTGCGCCACATGGAATGCAGCGTTGCCTTGTGTGTGTGATATGCTCGCCGTTTTGCTCATTTGTCATTAGGGGTAATTGACACATATGTATGTGCATATTCATAACAAACATCGTTAGTGATACTCCCACAGATATATACTAGGGCCGAAAATAGCATCAAATGGCATATGCGCACTTTTGCTAAAAGGTGACTGAGAATAAAAATATACTTTACATTCAATATAAATACATATTTAGCACACACATTTACATGCCAATCAAAACAAAAATATTGTTTATGAGAGAGTGTGTGCTGGAGTGTCGTTAATGCTGCCCTCAGTCGTGCCACTCTCTGGCAGCACTGCGTGAGTGTGTGCTTGTGACGTCACATCTTTTGCTTTTAAGTGACTTCTCAATGAACGCCGACATAAAAATACGTTCTCTGGCAACACTGCTCGTGACGTCACACGCCGCGCAGGTAAATAAACGACCTGCATAGCAAGCGAAACATCCATTCGAAGAGATTTACTTTTTAATATTTGTTTATTTGTTGTGTTTTTAGCTTAGATACCATGTACTTTTTATTTGTAACACATGCGGTATGCTTCAGGCCCTCCATAAGTGGAAACTATTCAAAATAAAAAAATCAATTACTTTCTTCTTTATCCTTCCCCGGCAGCGTCGCCCCTTCACACACATACACACGCCGCACACACGCACACATCGTCGTCGCGGACTTCTCCCTCTTTAGTTGTTCTGTGGCTTCGACCACTCCACGCTCAGGATCAAGTGATCGTAGCCGTGGCCATTCAGGATCTCGATGGCCGCTGCCGCATCCTTGCGCTGTTTGAAGTGAACGTAGGCGAAACCTTTGCAGAGGCCGGTATTCTTGTCGCGGGCCAGGTACATCTTGCTCTGTGGGCCAATCTTCTTGACCAGCTCCTCGAGGTCCGCTTCGGTCATGGATTCGGATAAGTTGGAAATGCGGATGGCGGCCGTGTCGTCACGCCCACGCATGCCCATGCCGCCCTTCTGGCTATCCTTGAGGAATGGTGGCACGTATTTTCCGGATTTGGGCGCATCCACAGCTGCCGACGCAGCAGCCGCCGCCTTCTTCTCCATGAGATTGGTGTCCATGGCGGTGCCTTTGTAGGGACAGTTGACGGACCAATGCTCACCATTGCAAATACGACACTTGGCGATGTTCTTAGTGGGATCGAGCAGCGGATCGTTCGCCTTCTCATCCTCCTTGGAGTTGAGGAACTGCATTATAATCTCTTCGGATACCATTGTCGTTTGCGAATTGGGGCCGGGTTTGTCGTTCTTCGACTCGCCAAACTTCGTCCAGGTGCGGCGCTTGGCGACAGTTTTCGGCACGACCTGCTTGGAGATTTTGTACGTGCGCACCACTTTCGTTTTCTTGTCGTCCTTATTGTATTTGTACTCGGTCACATATTTGTGGCCATTCTCAATCGTCTCCGTTGTTGGGGGAAGGCCTCCGTAGTCGAGCTCCACCTCGTCGGCCCAACTGGATTTGATTGTTTCAACGCCCGGCATCTGAAAATGTTAACATTAATATCCGTTTATATATCTTAGTCTGCATCGTTCTGTGTTAATTAACCTTGTTTTGCTATGCAAATGGACAACGAAAATTTAATACAAAATTTCGCCACGAGTTTGCAGATTGCGTCCGCACCACGAAAAGAGTCAGTTAGGGATGCGAGTTGACTGTCGATATGCATTTATCGCACAACAAACAGACTTGCAACAATTCATCGGCCATCAGCACGACTTTGAGGTCATCGTGCTGGATCGCTTAATATAGTTAATTTCTAATTACGTAGATATTTGGTTTCATAAGCTATAAATAAAATAATATTTAAAATATAGTTCAATTTCTTCCACTATTGTAAGGAATAAACCTGCGAAGCTTCACTGATACCGATATGTGGTAACTAAAGAAACGAATACAGTAATATCGATAGGTGGGAGAATCAACTGAAAAAGAGAGACATTTTCGATATTAGCATGCGATATGTGACAGGTAATTGATCTCAGCAAAACACCAGACTGTCGGTGAGTGCGCGCAAAGTTTGAAATACAAGAGGCTTACGATATTCGCCACTGGCAATGACAACATTATGAATTTTTGTAGTATAATCTTTATTGACAATAGAATTTAGAGCTCTTCAATGGAGTTACTCGTAGGTATAAAGCACAGTAAACATATATATACATATGTATATATATATTTTTGTTATGTTTATGAATGTAAGTATTGTATATAAATATATATTGTATAATTGCTTGTGTATCGTGTATGTATATATGTATATATATATGCATATATATATGAATATTTATGTATGCGTATTATTTTAATATTTAATTGCTTAGCTTAAAGCACAGAGAATTTTGATATGAGAATATGATTGAGCCACGCAATCAAGTGGGTTTTGAGGGGAGTAAGAGAGAGAGAGAGAGAGAGGGTGGAGTAAGTAAAAAAGCTAAAAATCGAATTGAAGAGTGAAAGCTATCGATGAAAGGATACCATGACACCCACAAGTTTGACTGATATCGATGTCTTAATTATAAATTAAAAAATAGTCCTCACTCGCTGCGATGATATCGATAAAATAGGCGCTGAATTTAAAGAAAAGAAATATGACTAGAATGGGAGCAGGAGCGAGGGGTGGGATGTGGTTGGGATTATCTAATGAAAGACATCCATGAAGGGGAAATAAGCTTGCTCCGGCTCCAGGAGATCGACGAGGAAGCACACGGTGCCGGCGACTCCCTCGTAAAGGCTGTGCGGACGGTCAGGAACGCGCGCACGTTGCCTGAACTCCGCATTGGTTAGGAGTTCCATAAATTTGTGAGCACGATACAGGTACTTCATTTCGTTGGTCAAGCGAAAGAGGAGAAGGAAGACGTAGCCATTGCCGGCCACGCCGTGGCAAATGCCCGGTCCCTTGCGCAAAAATCCCTTCTTCCACACCAAATCCGCGGCGCGACGCAGCGATATAATGTATTTGTCCTCCTTAAAGATTAGATAGGCCTTGGCCATCAAGTAGACGGCGCCGGGAGCACCATGGCACCAATGCACGAGCCGCTTGTCCCGGCCCGAGCGCAAATCCTCCAGAGCAACCGGGAAGTTGCCCTCCCCATCCTGCAGCTCCAGAAAGAAGTCAATCGAACGCTTGATGTCCCGCAGCTCAGCGGCAGGCGCCGATATGGGAACCGTGCGGAACCATGGGCTATCCAGCAGCATGTGCAAAATGGAGCAAAGGCCGTGAGCAGCGCCCAGATACTCTGTGCCGTGGTATTGGTACATCAGCGGCAACGGGGAGCTGTTCAGCTTGCTGTACTCCCGCCCGCTGTTGATGATTAGTTGGCAAATGGAGATGAGGTCGTCATCCGTGATCTTCTTCTCCGGCAGCACGTCGTTGAGCCAGTAGCAGCCGGATAGGTAGCCAGCGCGTCCGACCAGCACCTCGTCACAACCGTATTTCGTATGCATGAACTCCTTGCTCGACGGGATGCCCGACTTAAAGTTGGCCAAGTCCGTGGAGAGCTCCTCCGTGTTCTTGGACTCCTGCGATATGGCGGCGGAGACGGCGTAGATGCCGGCGTTGCCACAGAGAAAGGAGTATCGCTCAGCTGATCTTTTCTTGTAGCGCTTGGCGTTTGCCTTGGCGTTGCGTATGAATGCAGCCGCGTGCTCCAAGGCCGGGTAGAGATCACGGGTTTGCTCGCAGCTGTTTAGCTTCCAGAACATGTAGGCGATGCCGGCATTGCCCACGTACAAGTCCCCGCGATTGTCCTCCTCGTCGCTATTGGGATGACAATGCTCCAATATGGCATCCACATAGGTGCAGATCAAGGTCTTTATGTGCTCCTCATCGGTGGCAAAGGGCGTGTTTTCCCCGCCGGAGAAGTCGGCAAACGGATTCTTCAAATAACGTCGCTCCATTTCAAGGTTGTAGTTATCGCCCGCCTCCACTTTCTCTTCCACTTGTCCCTTTAGCGCTACGTTCGATTTGGCGGCTGCTGCTGCTTCTGCTGCTGTCGCGGCTGCGGCAACCAATTACCGCACGAGAACAGAAAAGAGAAAAGAAGAGCAAAACACTTTTGTTATCGTAAATCGATTTGCCGCTTGCCGGCTGCTGCGTACCTGGCGCAGGGCGCGGCCCCCGCCGGCTGCGACGTTCGCTTTGTCTAGGACTCGCACTTACCCGTTGTGTCTTTGGCTTTGCTCCTTTTCCAAGCGGTTGTGTTATAGCTCCGACGGGAACACACCTGCAACACGTTTAAGACACAACTGCACTTAATAAGACACAACTAATGTAAATAATAATTGTATATATTAAAATTTAATATCGTGAACAATCAAATGTCTTGTGTTCTGTTCAATTATTGGTTTGCAAGTGCTCACATGCATACAAATCCTATTTAAATAATACTGTCTTGTCACACATTTGACACTGTTGCCAAAGCCTAATCAGTTTGTAAGCTCTTAAATCCTTTCTAATGGTCTTCTGTACAAGTTTGTATATCGTATTATCCTGCCGACGTATATACATCGTTTAAAGCACAATTCGTGCGATATTTAATCGCAATGATATGCGATATATTACGCATCTAATCATTTTCAAAAAGGCTGAATTACAGTTGTGCGCCATTATATAGTATCGGCGGCTTTTTAAAGCTAATATTAAAAATTGTAATAATTATGAAAAGCTTAACAAAAAGTTATATCGTGCAGCTGACTTTAGCATTCATCGATATACATTGCATACATCGATAGTGCGACTGCCATTCGCTCACGCACATCGCTATTTATTTACCAAATTAAAAATATGCAGATTTGCTTTTTTCGGCTTTGTAGCCTAAGCTTTATTTTTCGTTATTGTTTGTTACATATATATAATTGGTATATCACAACTGTATTTGCTTTTGACTATTTACGATGGTTGAGTCCCATTATAGTCGCAATCCTAATGAATATGTTCAACACATCCATATAGATGGACATCGACCTGAAAGATGAAATCAAATGCATTTCGAGAACCATTGGTAAATAAGGATTTATGCTTACGCATTAATGGGGTCGAAGGGTGCGTATGCGTACTGAGGATATACCTCAGCCTTGCGCACCAACAGTTGCGTATCGTAGAGTAGGAAGCCGCTAAAGAGAATCAGTCCGCCGTACAGCGACATCGAAGCCAAGCCTAAAAGATCAAGCACACGAATTAGCATCAGATTCATATATAAACATGTTTATGATGGAGCTCAATTACTTACCAGCGCCCAGCATGGTTGTTGGCGGCAGCCACATTGAAGCCAAGGACGAGGCGAAGACAACGCCCAAGCCGATGGCCAATGGACCGCCCATATACAAAAATTTATCGTTAGGAGCACAAGTTGCGATCGTCGACAAGCCACCGGCTATGCCGCCCGTGTAGAGTGCAGCGCGCGTTAGTATCGGTCCCCCGAGGAAACACAAGGGGGCTATCATGGCACCCAAAAGGGCGCAATGCACGGCCCAGGCCAAGTGCTTTGGCCCCAAGCCCTTTTCATACTGAATGGAGCGCGTGACGGCTCCACTGCCAATGACCAAGGCAAACGAAGCTAGTGTCCACTACGATAAACATAGAAATACATATGGATGTGTGTGTTTGTGTGTGTGTGTGTGTGTGTGGCGCACCTACGTGTGTGTGCGCTTGGGACTTACCATGATGCCTCCACGCGAGGCCAGCGAGAGGAGGCGAGGCGAGCGGAAGACAGCAGCGGCGGAGGCTGCAGTCAGCAAGCAGGAGCCACCGAAGAAAGCGTATGTCGATTGAATGCGTTCCTTCACATACTGCGGCCACATGCTGTGCAAGGAGAGAAGCAAATCATTAGCAAAATGTGCATGTGTGTGTGTATGCTGCACTTGAAGCAAACGGCTTGATATCCGTATTCTTCTATGGAAGAAGCTTAGCAAAGACTCAACCATATTCACCATAGCTCTCGCAGCTGAGAAGAAACGGGACATTCGATCTACTCGTGAGAGCGGAAAAGCGAGATAGAGAGAGTGGCCATCTTGCTCGATCGCAATGAGCTTATGATTGGCAAGTACTGTTGCTCGCTGAGAGCGCAAAGAATGAGAGAACTTGGCAATGCTACGATGGGGTGGGTTTTGTTCTAGATTGTGCTTTGAATGCTTTAGAGCAGTGGCGAGATCTGTCTGTCTCACTCTGTCCGCCTCTGTTTTGCCAGGAGCACTAACTAGCTTACATACTAAGTCAGGCAATAGTGGAAGCATTGGCCAATGCCTCCAGCAGGAAGTGAAGGAATTCCTACTCACATGGCGTTGTCCGCAATGCTCGTGTGCTTGCCCATGCCGACGCCGTAGTAGCAGAGGGCGCCCAGGCCGATGACAGCGGCGCCCGCAGCAGCGCCTTTGCCCAATGAGAAAGCTGCAAAGAGCAGTTTTTGAATTACAGTTACAACTACGCAGCAAAGACTCACCATTGGCACTAGGTGGGCCCATTAGCTTTTCCTTGAGTGTGGGTTGGGAGCGTGCTTGTGCCCGCTCCACGATTACGGGATTACGTGGAGTGCGCACTGGTCCACGGGCATAGTTGCGCACTAAATTTAGGTTAAGTCTAGAGGATTTGGCCAGCAGCTGGCTGCTCAATGGAGCCTTTGACAGTGCAAAGCGCAGCAACATTCTCTTGTTGTGATGAAATTCGCAGTTGATTGTTAAAATTGAATTCGCTTGTGTCAAAAACTAATTTACACACAATTTTGCTTTCGTTCAATGGAAAAAATTTACCTAGTGAGTGTAACTGATGTAAAATTTATATTTGTTTTGAAATGTTTCTAGAATTTCCTACTTACGAGCAGTTGACACTTCGATTATTTTCAATGCTGACTTGTTGCTATCGATATAGACACGGCGGTCAGCTGAGTGCCACGATAACTATTGTTTAAAATTAATGTTGTAGTTGGCAGCGGTAAATTTTAAATTTCAAATTAATATATATTTAATATTAAACATAAAATCAGCAGAAAGTAATTATATATGTAAGATTGACAACTGCTCATTTGTGGTTAAAATTGATAATATAGCCTACGCTTTAAATGGCCATTGCAACTATCGATAGGCAAATTGTTGCCGCACAAGTAAAACAGCCCCGTCTTGTAAAAAAGCCGCCATTGCAGATTAATTTAAATTTATTTGAATGCAATTTAGTTATGCCCAACATATGTGTATATTAAGGGCTCTGATTTATGACTAACTACGGCCTAATTGATCACACTACAAATTCACACTACACCGACACACATATACATACATATATGTTTATGCATAGTCACATATAACGGCTGCTCATATTGAATATTTTCGAACATTTGGCTGCACTGTTGGTCTCTCTTGTAAATGCGGTGCGAGGCGCTCCTTCTTTATGACAATCACCTCGGTCAGATGCGACTTGCGCAAGTTGCCAGCATGATCGTACGTGTTCGTCTGCTCCAGCTCCCCCTCGGGGTTCGACTTGAACGTCTTGCATTCGTATAGGGGACAGCACCTCGGGTAGGCCAAATCGGCTTCAGTGGGCGGCAACACGTGACAGTCGCCTTTCAAGCCAACCGGTACTTTGCAGCTGTAACGGTTAATAGAGAACGACAGTAAAAATGGTGCATAGACTGCTGGCGCCTTCGATTGGTCAGCCAATCCGCATCTCCTCCTCTCTCTTTCTCTCTTTGTCATGCACTCACGTATCCTCCCATAGCTGGAGTGTGCCCAGGCACTGCACTCGCACGCACTGGCCCGGCCGCGTGAACACTTCTCCCACATACAGCTGCCTGGCTGTCAGCGTATCCCGGCAGTACTGTGGACTGTAACGGTAACCAGCTGCCAGATGCACCGAGATGGAATCGAATGGAATGGAATGAGTGAAGAGCACAGCTACATATGTATATCGATAGACACATAGGTCGTCCACACTTACAGGGAAATTGCGGCATTGCCCGGCTGCCGGCTACGAAGATGAATCCTATCAACAACAGCAGCAATTTGGCCGAGTCCATTTTTGAATATTTTCCTTTCTACTTTCCAATATTTGACTCGACGTTTGCAAAGTTTAGTGCGCAACTGATTTAAAGCGAATGTGTTTAATCTCTATCTACAGTTCCTCCACATGGATTGTCTCTATCTGTGCATATATATTATATATGTCTGTGTGTGTGTGTGTGTGTCTGTTTAATCACATTTACTCACAGCATTTACGCGCTTTCTCTACTGGGAATTTAACAATATTTTTTATGTACATATATGAAATGTGTTGATGCTTTTCTATAAGCTTATCGCTCGGTCCGCAGCGCAGAATAAAATCGAAATTCAAGTGTTGCTGGCATGAAGAGGCGCTACCCTGTAAAGCTTTTAAGAAATATGGTAAAAAAAGCGGGAAGTATGAGTTGGTATATTTCTCTCATCCTTTTTCACTCTTTCCCTTTGCCGTCCCACTCGCTGTTTCTCTTTCTCTGTTTCTCTTTCCATGCTCCTCTTTCTTTCTCTCTCTCTCTATCTGTTTTCGTCCCATTGGGTGCCTCTCTGTATCTTTCTTTCTTTCTCTCTTTACCTCTTGTTTCCCTTCTTTACCTCATCTCTATTTATCGCTTTTTCTATTTCTATATCTCTCACTTTATCTCTCACTCACTTCCCGTCTCTATTGTGCTATTCGTTTCTATCTCTCTCTCTATCTTCCTTTCTCTAGCTCATTTTCTATTTTTGTCCTATTTCCTCTCTCGCTTTCCCTCTCTCTCTCTCTCTCTCTCTCTTTCTCTTCATACCTAGAAGTAATTCCCCAGAGCCTGTGTAGCCCAAAGTTGTCTCCCGTCAATATACCTTTCGTGCGCTTTCTTGGAAAATGGCAAAGCGATTGATGTATACGAGAACGTATCTATATATGCATATGTACACACACACACACATACATATATGCTATAGATAGTGTATGTGTGTGCTCTTTGATGTTAAATGTTAAGACATTGTTTATAAATATTTTGATTTACTTTGTAGACTGCGAAGCGAACTGTGTGTGGGGCACTGGGCCACGGTGGATGAGTCATGCTTTTAGAGAGAGACAGATATATAGATAGAGAATGAGAGAGTGAAAGAAAAAGAGACATATACAATATAAATATATTTAGGGAGAGATCAAACTGCATCCTAGCTAAAGACAACAGTGTGTTCTCTACCAACAATTAGGATTGTCGCTTCTTCAATCATTTTGCAACGATTCTTTCAATCAATCAGGTTAGGGAGTGAAGAATCATCTCAACCCCAACTAGAGACTATCTCAGTTGGTTAGACGTTTACATTTAACTGTCTCTCTAATCTAATCGTTTACTTCTCTTCCAGACTGATTGATTGCTGGATGCTATGATGTATTCATGGTTGATTGTTTGACTGATGATAGATTGATGCCCAATCTCACTGCTTGATTGTTAATGATTGTTTGATTGACCGAGTGATAGATCAGCTAACTAACTGCTTCGAATCCTGGAGAATTTTTGTTGATCTCTGTTACAGGGACTGAGTGTATGACTGCTAGATTGATTTGGTTGATTGTTTGATGTGATTTCTAAGCTGAAGTTGAGTTGTGCATCTCACTGACTGACTGATTGATTGACTCTAATAGAACAAGAGTAAAATCAGTAGTAAAAAAAGTAAAATCAGAGTAAAATCATCATCGCATTAGACTCTCGCTTCCACTCACTATTTGAGGGAGTCCCCCATTTGAGGATTTCACACAAATCTATTCGCGATTAGCTGTTGCTGTTGCTCAATCTAATCAATTGCCCAGACAGATAACCTTTCGCACGTCAAAGCGAACAAAAAAAAAAAAACAGTCGGAATTTCCGCCACACTTGCAATTTCCTGCACAAATCGAATTCAGTTAGAAAAAGTGGGTGTAACGGCGTTTCTAGCCAAAAAGTTTTCGAACGGAAACGGAAATGGAAATTGTCAAACACAAATTCTTAATGGCCCTATCAACTGCGATGCTTGACTGACGCCTCAGCCAACAGAATGTTGCTTACTTTTCAGCGCTTTCCCCATTCCGATCTGATTTTATTCATTGTATACTTTCGCTGCGAGTGCCAAGGGCTTCCAACAGAGGAATTACCAACCTAAAGATACCCTAACCTGATTTTGTATATATGCATAAAAGCTTTTGCTACTAAAGTTTGTTCGTTCTGATCAAGTCAATAAAAATAAATGATGTATATCAACTGTTTTTTCCAAGTGCGCTCTACAGGTCTATAAGTCAGCTAGATTGTATTGTAGCTTTGTTAGATTAGAGTTAAGTGCATTTGTCATACATCATTCATACTGTTCATATACATCTGCCAGACATCACTCATATGCACATTATCATACACCTTTAATGCATCAATCATACATTAGTCATACACCATGCATGCATCAATGATACATCACGCAGACATCAACTATACATCAGCCATGTATTCGGCATACATCGGTCATATATCAGTAATATATAAGTCACACATCTGATATACATTAGTCATACATAAATTATACATCTGTCATACATCAGTTATACATCAGACATGCATCAATCAACTATTAGTCACACATCAATATAATATGACATATATATACTTCATACATCAATCTTCTTCAGTCATAAAACCGTCATACATCAGTCGTATGTCAATTATTCATCAGTTCTACATTAGTCGTACATCTGGCATACATCTATCATACATAAATTAAACGTCTGTCATACATCAGTAATACATCAATCACCTATAAGTCACACATCAGTCACACATCTCTCACACATTAGTCATACATAAATCATACATCAATCATGCATTAGTGATACATCAGTCAGACATCACGTCAGTTTTATATTATTAATTAATCTATTATATTAACTATTCGACATTAATCTAGATTTATAACTCTATTGAAGTGAGCCAAGTTCTAGAAGAGTTGTCAAACACATCATGGATACATCCATACATCATCGTCACTATCAAATAGGTCGAAATTCTTTTATTCTTCCATCATAAAATACCTAAATGAGCTTAAACTTTGTATACATAAATGATTGACTGATTGAATGATGGGCATTTTGGATAAGTGATTGGATGGCTCAATAATTGCCATGCTTAAGCACTTTTCTAAATGATTGACTGATTGATTGATTGAATGACTGACAGATTATAAAAGCCTAGCTGAGCTGTGCATTTATGATTGATTAAAAGGCTGATTGATTGATTGTTTGATTGCTTCGAGCCTATGCTAAAAGGGAAAAGTTTTGCATTCAATCAATGATTGATCGATTGACTGGCTGATTGACTGACCAACAGATGATGAGCTAACTGTCAGATCGAATCAAGTCCATAGCTGACTTGCAATAGACTGTCAATAATTAGCCGAGAATGTCAAATCACTTGCCATTAATTGATGCAGACAGCGAATAGTCCAACTAATCGTCGCCAGAGCTCGCCGTTTAGTTTCCACACGAACTGCGCGAGCTGCATAAATTGTCGCTGGAAAGCTGTTCGAGAAAGAGGTGTAAAGCGAAATTTGGGAATTGCCTTTAATGAAACCCAACTCTCCCTCCCTCTCTCTCTCTCTCTCTCTCTCTCTCTCTCTCTCTCTCTCTCCACAAACACTCTTGCTCTCTTCTCTCTGGATGCGGCTGGCGTTGATCGCTGTTTGTTGATCGTTGAGCGTCTTCGGCTTGGGGTTGTTTTTGTTATTATTTTTTGGAGCTGTCGCCATTTGCCGGTTCCATCAGTTAAGCGGCGATCGCGGCACGGTTAAGTACGTAGCGCTCTATAGATATATAGATATAAAGATAAACAGACAGAAACCGATACAGATTCAGATACAGATACAGATACAGATACAGATACAGATACAGATACAGATACAGATACAGATACAGATACAGATACAGATACAGATACAGATACAGATACAGATACAGATACAGATACAGATACAGATACAGATACAGATACAGATACAGATACAGATACAGATACAGATACAGATACAGATACAGATACAGATACAGATACAGATACAGATACAGATACAGATACAGATACAGATACAGATACAGATACAGATACAGATACAGATACAGATACAGATACAGATACAGATACAGATACAGATACAGATACAGATACAGATACAGATACAGATACAGATACAGATACAGATACAGATACAGATACAGATACAGATACAGATACAGATACAGATACAGATACAGATACAGATACAGATACAGATACAGATACAGATACAGATACAGATACAGATACAGATACAGATACAGATACAGATACAGATACAGATACAGATACAGATACAGATACAGATACAGATACAGATACAGATACAGATACAGATACAGATACAGATACAGATACAGATACAGATACAGATACAGATACAGATACAGATACAGATACAGATACAGATACAGATACAGATACAGATACAGATACAGATACAGATACAGATACAGATACAGATACAGATACAGATACAGATACAGATACAGATACAGATACAGATACAGATACAGATACAGATACAGATACAGATACAGATACAGATACAGATACAGATACAGATACAGATACAGATACAGATACAGATACAGATACAGATACAGATACAGATACAGATACAGATACAGATACAGATACAGATACAGATACAGATACAGATACAGATACAGATACAGATACAGATACAGATACAGATACAGATACAGATACAGATACAGATACAGATACAGATACATATACAGATACAGATACAGATACAGATACAGATACAGATACAGATACAGATACAGATACAGATACAGATACAGATACAGATACAGATACAGATACAGATACAGATACAGATACAGATACAGATACAGATACAGATACAGATACAGATACAGATACAGATACAGATACAGATACAGATACAGATACAGATACAGATACAGATACAGATACAGATACAGATACAGATACAGATACAGATACAGATACAGATACAGATACAGATACAGATACAGATACAGATACAGATACAGATACAGATACAGATACAGATACAGATACAGATACAGATACAGATACAGATACAGATACAGATACAGATACAGATACAGATACAGATACAGATACAGATACAGATACAGATACAGATACAGATACAGATACAGATACAGATACAGATACAGATACAGATACAGATACAGATACAGATACAGATACAGATACAGATACAGATACAGATACAGATACAGATACAGATACAGATACAGATACAGATACAGATACAGATACAGATACAGATACAGATACAGATACAGATACAGATACAGATACAGATACAGATACAGATACAGATACAGATACAGATACAGATACAGATACAGATACAGATACAGATACAGATACAGATACAGATACAGATACAGATACAGATACAGATACAGATACAGATACAGATGCAGATGTTAGAGACGCTGAAGGGCTTGCAATCAATTGCAATTAAGCTGCTCAAATCAATTACGCGCATTAACAGCAAATTGAATTAAAGCGCGTGAACAACAACAACAAAGATTCAACTACAGCAGCAGCAACAACAACAACAACAGCAACAAGAGCAGCAGCAGCAGCAACAACAACAACAACAACAACAACAACAGCAGCAACAATCGTTCGTCTCGGATTTCGAATGCAATAAAAAAAAACATAAACATAAAACATTAAAAACAAAAATGAAACATGAAAATCAAAAAAATATAAAACAAGAAAACTGTGTAACAATTGAATTCGTAAATAATTAATTAATAACGGCATTTGCATAAAAAGTTAATTCAATTTGTTGTTGTTTTGTTTGTCCTTTTTTTTGTCAATTCTTTTTATGTTTTGTGCCATTTTTTTACAATTATCCTCAGAGTCTCAAAGGCGGTTAATTAGTGATAAATATGTATATATATAGACAGATATACATATAAATATATATATATACATGTGTATGTATATGTGCGTGCGTGCGCGTTGAAGGGGTATATCGATTTCTAAGTGTGTAACATGCCTGTTTCCATGCAATATGTTATATATATTCCTGATTCACTTCAATAGAAGAGTTAACCTAGCCGAGTTTCCATCTTCATCTGTTCGCAGCATTCGCCGTCTCCCTCTTTGGTCATCCAGTGTTTGTTCTATTCAATTGTCTCTGTGAGTCTATCTATCTTTCCATTTCTCTTTGCATCTCAGTTTCCATCTCTTTTCTATCTACCATCTCTATTTCCATCTCTCTCTCTCTCCGATCACCCAGAAGACCAACATAAGCTCCAATTGACACATCGTTTTTCTTATATCACTCTCAACACAAGTTTGTTTGAAGTCATCGATAACTTTGGTAACATAGGATCGATAAAAATCGATTGCAAAGTATAGTTAGATAGAGCGAGAGATGCTCCTTAAATACTTCAACACATAGAGGACTATTCCAGACACTTATTATTATTAGATCTGTTACTCTGATCCGTCAATACTTCTCGCTCTCTGCGACTCAAGGGCATCCACTAGTCGCCCACAATCCACAGCAAAGTTCTTAGCAGTAAAGTCCTTTTTTGCTGCAGCACAGTTGTTCTAGGACCCTGAGTCTAGTGGTTAATTAGTGTTAATGCCATTGTAAATATATGTATGCATTTATATATTTGTTTTTTCTTTTTTCTCTGCTTTATGTAGAACATTTGTTGACTTTATTAAAGAACCATTAGTCGTTATCATTCACGGAGGAACAACTTTGGGGTGCTGGGATTGTTCTTTGTAGCGTCATTTCTAGGGTTAGGGTTTATCTGTTAGTTCGTTGGTTCCTCCGTTAGTCCATCCGTTTGTTAGCCCGTTTATTCTTTTCTTCCCTTCCATCTTTCTTTCTATTAGCTTTACTCTCCGTCTAGTTGTTTGTCTCTTTATCTGCCTGCCCGTCTTTTCTTCGTTTATTCATCTCTCCGTTGGTCTAGCAGTCCGTCCATCTATCTTTCCGGCCGTTTATTCTTTTCATTTGCTATTTGTGAGTTCATTCCTCCGTTATTCTTTCTGTCCGTATGATATATACGTGTCTCTTCTATCTTTCCGTCCGTTCATTCTTTACGCCCATGAGTTCCTCCCTTCGTTATCTGTCGATTCTTCTTCTTTTCTTTAATTCATCCATTTATCCGTACGATTTTCAGTCTACGGTCCGTTATTCCCTCCGACTGTCTGTCTTTCCGTCTCTGTTTATTTGTCTTCCCTCCATTAGTCTTACTGTCTCTCTTATTAGTTTCCATCAGTTGACGATAGTATGTCAAGTGCAATTCGAGCCTAGGTCGTAGTGAGCCACTTGTTTATGATTGAGATTCGATAAAATGATATGAAGTGCTTTTGAATGATTTAACAATGATATGTCAAAGTGGAGCTTTGAAAATATATTTTGTTTACACATTAGAGGTATTCCCTATAAATACATTATTGTTCCACTTGCTTTAAAGTGTCCTCGTACATTGAACCCTTACGGCAATTGTGTTTTTAGTTTATTATAATGAACATGATATGCTAATTCCTCTTTTTTATTGCTGCCGATTCGAGTTCCAATAAGAAACAAACTGTTTCTGATTTGACTTTTTGGAATTTTTTGTTGTATTTGTTTTTATTTCGTTTTTAATTTCAGACAAAATGTAAATTGCGAAGCGTCGAACGAAGCTTTTGAACAGCGAATCGAACGAATCAAGAAATTAGAAACCAGCTCAGACACACACACACACACACGCACACACTCTCACACACACGCACACGCACACACACACTCGCTTGGCGAGGTGTAGGTCGGGCTTTTGTTTTGTTTGTGTGTGTTTCAATGAATCTTTCGCATGGAAATTGATGCAAATTGCTGACTATGCGTGGCCAAAATGAGGCGGCAACAGCAGCGGCACAGCAACAACAGCAGCAACAACAACAGCAGCAGTTGCTAGAACTGCAACAGCAACAGCCGAAGAAGGAGCAGCAACATAATCAGCCCGAAGAGCAGCAACAGCAACAGTTGCTAGAGCAACAGCAACATAAAAATCTCAAACAGAATCTCGAGCAGCTAGAGAATCAGCGACAGCAGCAACAGTTGCTACAACAGCAACAGCAACAATATCTGCAGCAGCAGAAACAAACTCTTAAGCAGCAGCAGGAATTGCTGCAACAGCAACAGCAGCAACAGCAGCAGCAACAGCCGAGTCGCTTCAGCTTTAGCTTCAATGTTAAGATTGCTGTGAATGTCAACACGAAAATGTTGGCAAATCAGGAGCGAGCCAAGCAGGAGCTAGATCAACAGCAGCAGCAGCAGCAGAAACTGTTGCAAGAGGAACAGAAGCAACAACAGCAGCAGCAGCGGAAGAAACGAAAGCATAAGCATCAAAAAAAGAAGAACAAGCAACAGAAGCAACAGCAGCAACAATTGCTGGAGCAACAACAGTTGCTAGAGCAACAGCAGCAACAACAACTCAAGCAGCAACAATCGCTACGATCTCGTTCCCATGTGAATTGCCATGGACAAAGCCTGCTGCAGCTGATCCGCGGGAATTTCTCGTGCAGCCGCAACGGCAACATCTCGACCATGTTGCTGGGGCATCTGCTGCTGCTGCTGCTGCTGCTCTCGCTGTGCTGCACCGTCTGCTGTCGCTCGCAGCAGCAGTTCGGCTTCACGCCGGCGACCGCCACGACGACAGCAGCTGTCACTGTGCTGCCCCTCGCCCAGGCCAACATGCGACCCACTCTGGACAGCGACGTCGTCGAGAAGGTCGCCGTGTGGGCCAAGCACTTGGGCGCATCGCCACCCAGCGTCGCCGAGGGCATTGTCATCAGCAGCGTAGCGCGACCGCCAGCTCACACGCCCACGCGGCAGCAGCCTCAGCAGCAGCAGCAGCAGCAGGAGAAAGAGGAGCAACAGCAGCAGCAGCAGCAGGAGAGAAATGTTGGCATCGATGAGCGAATCGTCCTGGAGCACGTAACCCGCGACTGCGTTCAGCGCTGCATTGTGGAGGTGAGTCGATAACACATTTAAGACTAGAGACATCGAAAGGAGAGGCTCTTACAGCTTACTCTGCTGTAAGATCTAAAAGTCGGGGGTTTCTGAACTGAGGACATCTAAAGATTCTCATTGCTGGAAACTCTTGATCCATATCTCATATTCCCTAACAATCATTGCATGATCGAGTTATATCATCCATTGTCAATAGAATAGCTGAAAGCTAACTGAGAGTTAGCATCTGTTACGTCTGGTCACATGTCACAGAGCCCATTGGAATCGGAGGCTTTAATTAAGCGATCAACGTGATCTATGTAATCTACTTGATCTATATGATCTATGTCACATCACGCCCCCCGCCCCTCGCCCCTCTGCTTTCTTTATTGTCGAGTTACTTGATTATAGCCTGTTGCTGGCTTCGCTTGTCATGTCAAAGGGGCACTTAAATCAGCGGCATCTACAATTTAGATGCTAAATGGAACGATTATTTGTATCTCAGCTATTGTATCTGTATCTGCATCAGGGATTGCATAAGCATAAGCAACTGCAACTGCAACTGCAACTCTATGTATCTGTATCTTTTTTCGTATCTGTATCTGTATCTGTATCTGTATCTGTATCTGTATCCGTATCTGAAATATTTGGGTTACCTGCCCAATTGAGGGTAATTTGGATGAATGCACATTGTGTGGGCTGCTTCCTTGAATGCTCTATGAGAAAGTTACCAGCTGTCGGCACCAGATGGCGCCAGCTGCTTACCGGTTAGAGCTAGTTGTTTTTATTAATTGCCCAAAACCAAAATAAATAAATAGAAATTGTTAGAAATGGAAACAAATTGAAAACATATTTCATCATCTTTAGTTCTACATTTATAGAGAGAGAGAGAGAAAGAGAGAGGGAGAGTCACCATAATTGATATTGTAGCGCTACTTTAATTAGTTTCTCGGTGATCTCGACTCGCCTGCTCACGTTTCTGGCATAATTAAAAATGTATTCAAGCGCTCTTTGCGTTTGCCTCTCTTGTTTCCACTTAATATTGTTAATTTATGTTTGTTTTTTTTTTTTTACAACTGTTGGTATGATTATTTAATTACCGCACTGAAATACTCACTAGTTCGCTGCTCAACAATAGATGGCGCCACATAAGTGTAGACGTTTACGTTGCCCAGCCACTGTCTCCCACTCTCTTTTCTCTCGATGTTATTCGTTTCCTGTTGATCATTATCGTTGGTTTCCCATGTTATCGATATACCAATTATCGACTCTTTTGCCTTCTTAGTCTCTCATTATGCTCCTTTTCCACATTCCTCTTAATATTCTTAACACATTTTCTCTCTTTCTCTGTTGTGTTTACTTATCGATTACTGCCTATCGATATAACTGAGACTGTGTACAGCTGCCAGCGCATTCAATTAAACACTAGTTGGGTCTAGAGTGTGCTAATTAAGCGGTGCACATTTCACACTCATTCAACACTCGACAATTCCCATTTCACTGCTCGTAAAGCCCATGCCCCATTGCCCCGACCGAGACCCACTTAGAAGGAGAGCGAGAGAGAGAGGGAGAGTGAGGGCATTGCAATCGAAAGCCCCATCTCGATGTCAGTTTGGCTTAATTAAAGCTAATCAGGCAGCCTAATTGCTGTAAATGCTGTACGAACTGAGATTCAAACGCGGATTGGAATTCGAGACACTCTCCCTCTCTCTTTCTCTCTCTCTCGTTCCCCCCTCTCAGTCTGTGTGTTTACTTATGGGGAATGTCCCTAGTATGTTTGTAAATTGTAGCTTATCGCTTGGCTGCTTTAATTGCTTCAGCTGCAGCTGGCTAGGCAGCTCTAGAGGGCCAGGCGAATAGATTGGATCGCAGCGCAAATATCTAGCTCTACAAAAGAATCGCTCGACACGATGATGATGCTGATGACTCTTTGCAAAATGTTCAGCCAATTTATTTAGCTTTTCGGACTGCAGCGCAATAGAGCAACAATCTTGAATTTGACCGACTAGCAGATGCCCTCAAAGAAACAAATTCACTTATCAGCAAGCTTCAGATATTGAAGGTTTATGTTGAAGTAATCGGCTTTGAATAAAAGTTAGTTATTCCTAGCTATATACTCTTCAGGAGCGACAGTATATCAAATTTGATGCTTCTAGCTCTTAGAGTTCTCGAGTTACCTCGACGAAATCCATATTAAGGGGGAGATGGGAAAAAAGGGAAATATTTAGTTTCTTTACATGACCTATAAAGAGCTTGTATACGACATAAATTTTCTTGAATTCTTTAAGCTCCGGAGTTATGCCATAATAAGTCAAATTCTAGCCAAGGTATTTATAATATACTCATACTATTTATAATCATACTCAGTATTTTTGTGTGCCTTTCGAGATCTCACATACCAAAAGTCATCCCTTTAGCTTTTGAAGCTCTTGAGTTTTGCTAAAAATATATTAGAATAGATATTTAGCAAATAGAAGATATGCATAGATATACTAGGTATGGCGCAAGTGCTTTGCGCTCTGCAATATACCCGCTTTAAATCAATATTAAGAGACATTTTGTTCACTAACAACAGCAACAAATGGTGTCAATAACACACACACACAGAAACACACTTGGGTTACTATATATATATATATGTGTGTGTGTGTGTGAGTTAGTCAGTCAATCATTCAGTCAGTCAGTCAGTCACTCAGTCAGTCAGTCAGTCAGTTAATGTAATAGAAATCGTACAACAAAAGACGCTGCAGTGACGACACGAAAGTCCCCCTCCGATGCCAATTAGCTCGCAGCTCGCCCTACATGCCACGCCCGCCCACTCGTCTCCACCCCCTTACATCTTTCATCTCAGCTCACACACACACACACACACACACACACGCACACATAGAGAAACACACTCACACAGAGTCGCTCTCTGTGAACTGTTTGTGAAAAAGCCAATCAAGCTAAATTAATAAAATATTACGTAGAATTCTAAATTAAATTGACGCGTGTGCAAGAATAAAGAAACACAAACACACACACACACACACACACACATTCATGTCTATGTATATGTATGAGTGTGTGTACATATGTATGTATATAGAGAAATGTCTGAATTGTGCAACTGCATGCGATAATGTCAAGCTTAAAGGCAATTCGAATCATAGAAATGAAAAATGAAATGGGAAATTGAAATTGGAAATGGAATAGTGAAGGAGGAACAAGAGTGTGAGAGAGAGAGAGAGGAGAGAGAGAGAGAGGAGAGGAGAGAGTGAGTGAGAAAGAGATGGAGAGAGAGAGAGACAGAGTGAGAGAGAGAGAGAGATGAATAGTTAGCGCAAGTTCTAAGACAGAGGGAAAGAGAAAGGAATACAGACCGATAGAGAGAGAGAGAGAGAGAAAGAAAAGAGCAAGAAACAAATAGAGAAAGTTAGAGACAGAAAGAGGGAGAAAAGAGAGAGAGAGATAGATAGAGAGAGAAAGATAGAGAGAGCAAGCGAGAGAAAGAGAGGCAAGCTCATTTACTGATAAAATAAGAAAAAAAACAAACAGAATAGGAAATTCTAAATGAAAGATACATATATATGCAAGTCATGCAGAGCGCGAGAGAGAAATCGCATTTCCAATTCGAACATTGTCCAGCTGAACTTAATTTGTGTTCAGTTTTTTGTGTGAGCATTACATTTCGCCTGCCCTTCTACTCTTCTTCTTCTTCTTCTAATGTGTCCCACTATAGATCCATTCTGTTCATATTCACGCAAAGCTCCATTATGTAGCACTAGGTTAAGCAAGTTTTGCGCGTTTCTCGTTGACCTTCGATACAAACAAATGTTTTTTTTCTATATCTTTTTTTTTTTTTTGGCTAATTACCAATGCAGATTTATTTCGAGTAGATCAGAGATCAAAGACTCAGTATCCAAGCGAAGCACGTGAGAGAGACAGAGCGAAGGACAGAGAGGAGGGAGAGAGAGAGGGAAGTCTGAAACTCGTTTGGCGTGACGCGCGTCAAGTGCTGATTTGGTCAAATAGATTTGTGCATTCTTAATAGACTGAAATTCTCAGAAATCGAGTTGAAAGGCAGCGAATCAACAACTTGAGATACCCATTGAAGTGGTGCATAAATGGGTATGTTGACTGCTGCGTGGGTGGAGGTCTTGAACGAACACTTCTTTTTGATCTGCTGCGCTGTCGAGTTCTGTCAGTCTCTTCATCTTTTCTGTCTGCCTTCTAGGCACACAACTATGTAGAGTATCTAGTTTTCGTATACCTATGCTCAAACATTTTCTACATATATTTGATACTGCAGTTACTATGCCCTAAGTTGATACACCTCGTTTAGCCGTACTTAACATTTGCAGGGTATCACAATAAATTGTATACACTTTTTGCTTCTGTTTAGATAAAGTCCAACTTTTAAAGGTCGCAAGCTGGTTGAGTGCACTACCTCTCCTCTCCTCTCTCTCTCTCTCCCTCCCTCTCTCTTTGTTTACTTCGTTCTCTATTTTATTTCCTTCTTTCTCCTTTCTCTTTGCTGTTGCATTGTCTGAATGCAAAGGCATTGACATTGACTTTGAATGGTCTTCCCACGGGTAAGCTTCCCTTTCACTGGCCTGCACTGTCCTACACTGCTTTACACTGTCCTACACTGTTCTACACTCACCTACAGCTGCATTTCCGTTGTCGCTCTTTACTCATGTTTGCCTCTTTCTTTTCCAGGAGGATCTGTTTCTCGATGAGTTTGGCATCAAGTGCGACAAGGCCGACAACAGCGACAAGTGCTACAAGACACGCGTAAGTCAACACCTGTCCCCTGCCACGCCCCTTCCTCTCCGCCAAAGCGGTGTCAAGTGTTGCCTTGACCAAAGGCCGCAAAAGTCGCGAAATTCGAAACCTGCCTTCGACTGACCCACAAAGAAGGGGCAGAAAAGCAACGGAGAGACGAAAGTCAAAATATTCCCAGTAACTGAAACCGAGTAACCCCAAAATTCCCAGGCCCAAAAATTAAACAATGAACGACTGGCAGATACCCTGCCTTATGCGTTTATAAGGGATATAAGTGCATTATGAACAATGTTTCTTAGCTGACTTCTATGTTCAGTCTACAATCAAGTTATTATATATAATGAACGACTGGCAGGTACCCTATCTTAAACATAAATAAGGTAGAAATCTGATTTATGTGCACATTCTGAAGAATCTTTTTTTTTGGAAACTCATCTACTTACTATTCGAGTGCTCTTTTCAAATTAAGAAAATATTATGAACGACTAACAGATACCCTATATCATATATAGCCAGAGTATTCATTCCATTTATCCTTAATAATACTAGTTTAATGATTTTGCCTATTTTCCAAAAACTAGATATAGAAGACGATGACCGACTGGCAGATACCCTTTATTACACATAGTAGAAGTCAACAATTTTCAAGCGAAATTCTTTTGAGTCAGTTAATTAGCGTATATTCCAAAAACATGAAAACAAAAACAATTACCGTCAGATACTCTTTATTATACACAGTCAAAGCGTATTTCCGCTTAACAAATTATTGAAACTCTTTTACAGGAGTAGTAGACATCCCTTTTTGATATGGTTTCGTACCATTTTATATTAGGTTTGAAAAAATATGACCCGTAATCAATCTTTAAGGTTAAGTCCAAACCATTTTGTTCATAGCTTTCATGGTAGGTGTAAAAAACCCTCTTTACACTATACTCAGTCACCTTCAAGTCTATATATCATACAGTGATATCTGCTTCGCTTTTGAATTTACACTATACTCAGTCTCTATCTCGCCTTGCAGATACCTCTTTTTTATACAACTCAGTATATACAAGGGACATCTTCCGCCCTTGCTGGGGGCAGCAATCAACTTTCCCACACCTATAAAAACTGAAAGCCCCAATATCTTAGCAGTAACGATTCTCACATTGTATTTAAGCTTAACCGCAAGATTTTAGTGGTTGCTGCTGCTGCTGTGATTGAGTCACCCCAAGCGGCGTTGAAAAGGGGTATCCCGATGTCGTGATCTTGGGCACGGTGGGAACTAGTTGCACACCAGCTCGAAGTGCATGAGACGCGCCCAGTCGTGTTCCCGCTCCAGGCAGCTCAGGAACCCATCGAACATCAGGTGCAAGCTCATCAGCCGATTCGAGCCGCCCTTCGAGGTGAGGTGCTTGAGCCAGACCTTGCTTGTGTTTCGAACCTTGCAGCAATCCATCTGAGCTCGGCCTGAAGAGAGATTTCCCCAGGTTTCCTTCGGGCGTTTACGTCCTCCACTCACCTATTAAGAACACGGAATTTTCGTACGACAAACTACAAATAAACAGAAAAATATATGTGAATTGTGATGAGCATCTAGAAAAGCTCTCGGAAAGTATTTGAAGTGAATGACAAAGCGAGCGGGAAAAGGTGAACTTTGTTGAGTCGATGGGCATGCGATGGGAGGGAGATTTGGGGTGAATTTACATATGTGAGTGGGCTTCTGCTATAAGAGATCATATCTCAATTTAAGCTGCTCGAACTATTATATTCTATTCCGCAAATCGAAATCTTTCTTCATATGCTTAATTCCACGCAGATTCCTAGTTCTCGCTTATCTCTGATTTCTTCGTTTTCTTTAGTTCATATTTGACTTAGACTAATATTAATGTCTCTCTCCCTCTCTCTTTCTTTCTCTCTTTGCAGTGCACCAAGGGCTGTGCGCAATGGTATCGAGCACTAAAGGATATGGAACCTTGCCAGGAGGCCTGTGTAAGTGGCAGCCCAACATATCTCAACATTCTCCATCTCTCTCACTCGCTCTCTAACTTTCCCTCCCTCTCCCTCTCTTTATCCCTAGGCCTCTACGCAGTTTTACCCCTACGACCTGCCCTGCATTGGCGCCTGCGAGATGTCGCAGCGCGACTACTGGCACCTGCAGCGCCTGGCCATGGCCAAGCTGGTGGAGTCGACGCAGCCGCAGCTGCTGGAGCCGTCGAGCGACTCGGCAGCCTTGACCCTCAAGTGGAGCATTCAGTTCCCGGAAAACTTCCTGGCCACCCGACCCTTCAACATACAATATCAGCAAGTTGAGCAGACCACAGATCCTCGCTGGCACAATCTGGCCGACTACGACTGCGATGAGTACTATGTGTGCGAGATACTCGAGGCACTGATACCCTACATGCGCTACAGGGTGAGTAGACCAAAAAGATGGACAAAGAGAGGGCACTAAGTCTCTTTCTGTCTCTCTCTCCCCTCTCTCTCTCTGTCACTCTCTCTCTCTCCATCTCTCTAGTTCCGCTTTGAGCTTCCTTTTGGCGAGGGCAGCTCGGATGTTCTCTACTCGCCAGCCACGCCCATCTATGAGACTCCCATGGAAGGAGCACCCATCTCGGCGCCAGTTATTGAATCGTTGCTGGCACTGGACGAGCATCACGTGGCCGTGCACTGGCGCCCCGGCCGCTACAGCAACGCGCCCCTCGAGGGCTACAAGCTGCGCCTCAGTGGCGGCAGCAACGACAGCCGCGAGCAGGTGAGTCAACGGGCACAGGTGTGCGAATGCAATGCAAGAGTAACATCCTCACCATCGTCATCATCTCTTCTGGCTCAGCTGCTGCCCGCTACACGGACCAGCTGCATCTTCGGCCAGCTGCAGCCGCTGACCAACTACTCGCTGGCGCTGAGCATGATCAACAAGCAGGGCCAGGGACCGGCGGCAGTTGGTGAGATTCAGACGAAGGCTCCTCTGGAGCCGCAGCAGCTGCTGAGCGTGCTGCTCGCCAGCAGGCGACAAATCCTCTGGCAGTCCCTGGAGCCGGCGGGCGAGACGCGCGTCGTCTATCGCGCCAGCGAGCAGGCGAACATCAGCGACCTGGCTTGGTCGCAGCGCGAGCAGCGGCTCTGGCTGCTCGACTCGCTGGGACAGTTGCACAGGTGAGCAGGTGGAGAGAGATCTCCCCAACTGTAGACGGTAGACTGTAAACTGTGCTAGATCCGACTAGAAACTGTGTAAACTGTCAATCAATCAATCAATCATTTAAATCTCTTGTTAAATTAGAGATCAGTCTGTCGATCAATTAAATATGTAACAATCATCAGTGCAGTTCGGTTATCAATCAGGTAGTCAGTCATGCACTGCATCAGTCAGTCAATCAACTATTCCATCAATCAGGCAGCTGCTCATATATGCAAATAAATAATAGAACTGATGACTTCACCTCACCTACAGCACATATATTTTTGCTTATGTACAGATTCTCAATCAATCAATCAGGCATCAGTCAGTCAATCAATCAATCAACGAGCCCATCAATCATTCACGCAGTTTTAAGACTCATTATATTTTATTTTTAATGCAAATCAGTCAGTCTGTCAGTCGGTCAATCATCATCAGTCATCAGTCGATTAGTTAATGACCCCCTTCTTTCTCTTCCTCTTCCCCCCTCTCAGTCAATTGCTGGATGAGCCAGCGTCGAGCTCGGCGCGATCTCTGCACCTGCAGCTGCCCGGGAATTGGACGGCGCGAAAGGTGAGCCTGGACTGGCTGCGGCGACGCCTCTACGTCGCAGCGGAGGCGGCGGACGGCGCTGGACACGAGCTGTTCAGCTGCTCGACGGAGGGCGGGGAGGTGCAGCAGCTGGGCGCGCAGCTGGGCGCGAGGGTGGAGCAGCTGGAGGTGGACGCGCTGAACGGCTGGCTCTTCTGGTCGGACGGCGAGGCGATCCACCGCATGGACCTGGGCAGCCGGGAGAGGCTGCGCCTGGGCGCGGCGCAGGCGAAGCCGGGCCACTTCGTGCTGGAGCCACAACGCTGGCTGCTGCACGTGCTGCTGCCGGAGGAGCAGCAGCTGCTGGAGCTGAGCTACGACGGCAGCCACAAGCAGCTGCGCCCGCTGCGCAGCGAGAGCTGGCTGAGCTTCGCGCTGAGCGTGGACCAGAAGCAGCTGCTGCTGCTTAACGAGAGCAGGCTGGAGATGCAGAGCAAGACCAGCAGCTGGACGCTGCAGCGCGAGGAGCAGGAGCTGCTGCAGGAGGAGATCTTCGAGCTGCTGGCCCTAGAGCGGCGCCGCCAACCCCTCGCCCTGGAGCCCGCCGCCCCGCGCCTGCTGCGCGCCATGCTCGGCGCGCAGGCGGCCAAGATCAGCTGGCAGCCACCTCTGCTGAGTCCCTACCAGAGCCAGTCCGTGGCCAACTTCAGCTACGAGCTGGAGGTGCTCGACGTGGGCAGCCAGAGCGCCTACAACATCCGCAACATCCGGCAGCTGAGTTTCGGCCTGGAGCGCCTGCAGCCCGACAATCTCTACCAGCTGCGCGTGCGGGCCATCAACCAGGCGGGCTGGGCCGGCGACTGGACGCGCGAGATCTCCGCCCGCAGCTGGCCGCTGGGCGAGCACCGGCTGCGCTGGGCCACGCGCCAGGGCCGGCTCTACGTGACCAACGAGCTGGGCGAGCACCCCAAGCCACTGCCCGCCCAGCTCGCGCCCGCGCCAAGCCCGCTCGTCCTGGTCAACGAGAGCGTCGCCTACTACGTCAGCGGGCAGACGCTGCACTGCGTCCACCGGCTGGAGCCACAGCTCAGCTGCGGCTCTCTGCACCGCCTGCCCCAGGTCAGCTCCGTTGCCTACGACTGGCGCGGCGGCCTGCTCTACTGGACGGACCTGGCGCGCAACCTGGTGCAGCGCATGGACCCGCTCACCGGCGAGCGCGAGCTGCTGCCCGTGTTCGGCGCGCGCCAGCTGGCGCTCGACCCGGAGCAGGGCCGGCTCTACTACGCCAGCGAGGCGCGCCTGGCCAGCCGTGCGCTGCACAGCCAGCAGGAGCTGGAGTTCTACCACGTCAACGGGCTCACCGGGCGCATCCGCGGCTTCTGCCTGGACCTCGAGCGGCGCTATCTCTACTGGCTGGTGGAGGGCTCCGCCCAGCTGCTGCTCTACCGCAGCGGCCTCTCCATGGAGCACAGCCTGGAGCTGCTCTCGACTCTGAGCGAGGCCGACGCCCTGCCCCAGACGCTGCAGCTCCTCCAGCCGCTGAACGCGCTGGCCTGGATCGCCGCGGACGGCGGCGTGGCGCACCTGCTGCGCCTGGAGGAGAGCGGGGCCGGAACAACCAACACGCAGCTGCTGCGCCCGCTGGGGCTGAACGCCTCGCTGAGCGCGCTGCAGCTGCTCGGCGAGAAGCCGCTGCCCGGGCCTGATCCGGCCGTGCGCCCCCTGCCCGTCGCCGTGGACAGCGTGAGGATCGAGCCGGGCGGCCACTGGAACGACTTCAGGCTGCGCTGGCAGCCCGCGCAGACGGCCGGCAACCACAGCGTCAGCTACCGGCTGCTGCTCGAGCAGGGCGGCGAGCGGCTGCTCAGCCTGGAGCTGGCCACGCCCTTCGCGCGCGTCGCCTCGCGCCAGCTCTCGCAGGCCGCGCTGCCTCTGAGGGTCAGCCTGACGCCGCATTCGGCCTGGCGCGCGGGGCCAACGACGCGCGTGACGCTGGCCACGCCCCTCGCCGCGCCCAGCCAGCCGCGACGGCTGCGCGTGTTCGTGGAGCGGCACGCGCAGGCGCTGCAGCCCGGCGCCAACATCAGCGCGCTGCTGCGCTGGGACGTGCCCGAGGAGGAGCAGGCGCAGCAGTACCGCGTCAGCTGCTGGCACGGCGAAGCGCTGCACGCCGAGCTGCTGCTCAACCAGACGCAACAGGAGGCGCGCATCGGCCGCCTGCAGCCGGACGAGACGTACCGCTTCCAGGTGCAGGCGCAGGCCCAGGCACAGCAGTCGGCGCAGCAGGCGGCGACCGCCACGAGCCACGTACTGCACGTGGCACCGGAGCTGCAGGCCGTGCCCCGGCTGCTGTACGCCAACGCGGAGCACATCGGGGAGCTGGACCTGGACCTGGGCAGGCGCCGGCAGCTGGTCTACACGGCCAATCCCGTCGAGCATCTGGCGCTGATCGAGGGCGAGCAACGGCTGCTCTGGGTGAACGAGCACGTGGAGCTGCTGAGCCACCTGCCGGGCCAGGTGCCGGCCAAGCTGGCCCGGATGCGCGCCGAGGTGCTGGCCCTGGCCGTCGACTGGGTGCAGCGCGTCGTCTACTGGGCCGAGCTGGACACGGCCATGGATCAGCAGTCCGCCGCCTGCATCTACCGGCTGGACCTGTGCCGCTTTGAGGCGCGCATCCTGCCGGGCGAGCGGCTGTGGTGCACGCCACGCGGCCACCTTCTGCGGGACCTCATCGCCCTGCCCCACGTCCGCGCCCTCATCTGGCTGCAGCACGCTCTGGGCGAGCGCCACGGCACGCTCCAGGGGCGCAGCCTGGCAAACGGGACGGAGCTGAGCTTCCAAGGCCTGGCGCAGCCGCTGTGGCGACTCTTCGAGGGCAGCCAGCAGCCGGCGGAGGAGACGGTGAACCTGGTGGACGAGCTGGGCAGGCTGTGCATCTACCACATCCATCGGCAGCTGTGCACGCCCAGCACGCTGAGCGCCCAGCTTAACCTGCTGAACGAGAGCATTCTGCAGCTGGCGCAGGACTCGGGCTACCTCTACGCGCTGCGCAACGGCAGCCTGCGCGCCTTCGGCCGGCGGCGCCAGCAGCTGGAGTACCTGCTGCCCCTCAGCTTTGACGAGGTGCGTCTGCTGCGCTCCTACAACTACCAGGCCTACCCGGAGCGCCACTGCCTGCTGCTACCCGCCGCCTGGAGCGAGCAGCTCCCGCCGCCGGCCTTCAGCTGCGAAGAGACGAACTGCACCCTGCAGCTGCCTCAGCTGGCGGCCGCCTCCGACTGCCCGCTGCCCATTCCCGGGCTTGGCTACCAGCTCAACCTGACGGAGAGCCTCGGCAACTCCAGTGAGCTGCGCTCGCTCCAGGCCTACGCCGGGCAATCCCTGAGCATCGCCGGCCTGCAGCCCTTCCACAGCTACGAGCTGGCCGTCTCCCTGAGCAGCTACTATCAGACTGTGCTCCAGCTGGAGCCGCTGCTGGTGCTGCCCGCGCTGCAGCTGCGCACGGCGCCTGCCACGCCCACGGCGCCGCGCAACTTCAGCGCCAGGGCGCTGAGCCCCAGCGAGCTGGAGGTCAGCTGGCAGGCGCCGCTGCAGCTGCGCAGCGAGGGCGTCTACTACACGCTGCACTGGCAGCTGCTGGAGGAGCAGCCCGATGACGAGCAGGCGACCGATGCACCAGGCCTGGAGGAGGATCAATCGGAGCTCAAGCAAGCGAATGATTCTATGATTGCAGAGGAATTGGATCAATCACTGATCAGTCAGGATCAGTCACTCGTCAATCAAGTAGTTGATGAGGACACTGATCCTCCCGCCATCCACAGGGATCCTGATCATCTACCACAACAGCTGCGCCTGGAGCAGGCTGGCGTCCAGCGACTTACCCAGCTCCAGCCCGGCCGCCTCTACCGGCTCTGGCTGCACGCCCACGCCACGCCCACCAAGTTCAACAGCAGCCAGCCCCTGCTGGTGCGCAGCTACCAGGAGCTGCCGCCGCTGCAGTTGCTCGAGCTGAGCGCCTACTCGCTGACGCTGGCCTGGGCGGGCACGAGCGACGCCATCAGCTCGCTGGTGCTGGAGTGCCAGGCGCTGAGCAGCGAGCAGCTGAAGTTCAACGTGATAGCGAACCACACGCTGATGAAGCTCTCCTCGCTGCAGCCGAAGACGCGCTACTCCTGCCGGCTGGCCATCAGCTACGCCAGCACGCCGGCCGGCTCGGTCTACTACACGGCCAGCCAGGTGTACGAGACGCTGAGCGACGCGCCCAGCGCGCCGGGCCGCCCGCAGCTGGAGCACATAGCGGGCGAGGTCTTCCGGGTGAGCTGGACGCCCGCCTCGGAGAACGGCGCGCCCATCATGCTGTACAACCTGGAGGCGCTGCAGGCGCGTCGCCCGAGTCGCCGTCGGCGCAGGCGCGAGACCTCGCTCGCCACGCTGCCCTGGGCCGAGGAGCCAACGGTGATCGAGGATCAGTGGCTGGACTTCTGCAACACCACCGAGTTGAGCTGCATTGTGCGCGAGCTGCACTCGCGACGCCTGCTCCTGTTCCGCGTCAGGGCCAGGAACCTGGCGCACGGCTGGGGACCCTTCAGCGAGGACAGCGAGCGCATTGCGGAGCCCTTCGTCTCGCCCGAGAAGCGCGGCTCCCTGGTCCTGGCCATCATTGCCCCGGCGGCCATCGTCTCCAGTTGTGTGCTGGCCCTGGTGCTCGTTCGCAAAGGTAAGTTCAATCGGTCCAAACGTACCTAACAGTCAATCAACCAATCAATCAATCAATCACAAATCACTTATTAATTAATCCCTCAATCATCAATTACCATTGAACTATCATTAATCATTCCAACTGTCTCTAACCCCTCTCTATACATGCCTCTTTATATATATTTATAAATCAATCACACAGTACAAAAACGTCGCCAGCGAGCCAAAAAGCTGCTCCAGCAGAGCCGGCCGAGCATTTGGAGCAACTTATCGACGCTGCAGACGCAGCAGCAGCTGATGGCAGCGCGCAGTCGCACGTTCTCGATGACGTTGAGCGACGCGGACATTGCGCTGCTGCCGCAGATCAGCTGGAATCGCTTGACGCTGCTGCGCTTTCTGGGCAGCGGTGCCTTCGGCGAGGTGTACGAGGGCCAGCTGCAGGGCGAAGACGAGGCGCAGCCACAGCGCGTGGCCATCAAGGTGAGTATCCAATAGCTCAGCTGTGATTCCCAAACTAAACTCTTCATCTCCTTGCAGAGCCTGCGCAAGGGCGCCAGCGAGTTTGCGGAGCTGCTGCAGGAGGCGCAGCTGATGAGCAACTTCAAGCATGAGAATATTGTTTGCCTGATTGGCATCTGCTTCGACAGCGACACCATTTCCCTGATCATGGAGCACATGGAGGCGGGCGATCTGCTCAGCTATTTGCGTGCGGCTCGGCCCAGCTCACAGGTGAGCGAAG
The DNA here is from genome assembly GCA_035045145.1 of Drosophila meridionalis. NCBI lineage: Eukaryota > Metazoa > Arthropoda > Insecta > Diptera > Drosophilidae > Drosophila > Drosophila meridionalis. The sequence goes on along the minus strand of JAWNPG010000015.1, from coordinate 867,746 downwards.
CTGGGTAGACTAAAATATTATATAAAGATGGCGAGTTGATCTTCTCCAAATACATACGCAGTGTACATTGTTACCTATCCAAGCAAAAATTCCTATTGGTTTAATTGACCAATAAGAATTCAATGATGGCGCTCAAGAGATTATTTGAAAATGTGCCATCTTTGTCATACATACATACATACATCTACACAAACACACTTGTTTACCTATGCTTCTCATTCTTCTTCTTGTATTTCTGCTGCGGCTCTGCTGCGTTTCTGCTGCGGCTCGGCTGCGAGCTGCTGCGTCTCTGTGTTACTTCTAAATATTTCATTCGCACTTGCTCTCTCTTCTCTTTTACTTTTGCAAGCAGTTTATTGAGCATACACCGCACAATATACTCTACATGAATTATCAATGTTTTCAGAAGTAAAACTAACTTCCAAATAAATTCTTATAATCAATGCTCAAATAATATATATATATATATAATTTTCTATGAAGACCAACTTTTACCTTTAGTAAACAAATATTTAGCAACAAAACTCCTCTTAATAATTAAAAAGGGTATTTATGCGTCGATGCATTGTGTGCACAGCAAAAATAACATGTTTGATGAAAGAAGATTACAATTGTGCTTATTGCTTATGACGTCATAGCTTGAAAATATTTTGTATACAAGTTATTCAACTTAGCAGAAGCAATTAAAAAAGATTTTATCTGATAAAAACTTTATTCTTATGCACATACTCAATGCAAAAGTATTTTAATAACATACACAAATTGCAAACTTTACAATGTGACGTCACAGCTTAAGCTGCAAATGAGTGCATTGCATAACTATTTGCCTTCGTTACCATGCGCTAGTTACTAGCAAGCAAGAACGAGAAAGCAAGCTATGAGAGAGCGTGTGCTTTGTCCCTTTCCTAAGTATGCTGTGCCCAATACAAGACGAAGATCAAAAGAGAGAACGAAAACAAAACCGTTTTCTATGCGCGCTCTCGATTTTGTTTGCCTGCATCTGCTTTGTTGTTGCTTGAGTCTTTGCTTATAATGGTAAAAGTAGCGTAATAAAATAGAATTTGTATGCAAAGTGCCATCTTTGCTTTGCTAGCAGCCAATGAATGCATTTGAGGGAGCGAGTGCCACTAATGTACCGTTGCTTGCAGGAGTCGCCGAAGCGCAAGTTGGAAATGGAGGATCTGCTGAGCATGTGCCTGGACGTGGCCAATGGCTGCAGCTACCTGGAGGACATGCACTTCGTGCATCGCGATCTCGCCTGCCGCAATTGCCTCGTGTCCGATGGGGCGGCAATTGGCGGGCGACGCATTGTGAAAATCGGGGACTTCGGGCTGGCGCGCGACATCTACAAGAGCGACTACTATCGCAAGGAGGGCGAGGGCCTGCTGCCCGTGCGCTGGATGGCGCTGGAGAGCCTCGTCGACGGCCTCTTCAGCACCCAGTCGGACGTGTGGGCGTTCGGCGTGCTCTGCTGGGAGATACTCACGCTCGGCCAGCAGCCCTACGCGGCGCGCAACAACTTCGAGGTGCTCGCCCACGTCAAAGAGGGCGGCCGACTGCAGCAGCCCGACCAGTGTCCAGACAAACTGTGAGTGCCAGCCGAGTGCCATTGTGCTCGCTCAACGAGTCCAGAGAGGGCGTATTCGCTTCATGCATCTCACTCTCATTCACAGCTATGCGCTGCTCCTGCAGTGCTGGCGCTCAGAGCCCTGGGAGCGGCCCAGCTTCAGGCGCTGCCACAGTACGCTGCAGACCCTCAGCACAGACATGCCGCTCATGGAGCTCGACGCCCAGGCCCTATTGCACAACGGCAACGGCAAGCCAGAGGTTAAGGTGCGCTTCGACGATGCGCCCGAGCGGCTCTCGCTGCAGATGGACACCAAAGATTCGCCAGCAGACATGAACATGCACACTCAGGCACACACTCTCACACACACACCCGCATTCACACACGCACACACACGCACGGCCGAGAGTGGACAGCTGTATGCAAATGAAAGCGTTTCGCGGCTCTGAAATGCGACTCCGTCGCGCCTCAATCAAATCGATTGAGCATCCGCTTTAACGCGCACCCTCAACTATGCCACGCCCACTTGCCAAAAACAAAAAACAAACCGCCCACGCGCCTGGGCCGCGATAGGCAACCAAGCTTTTTTTTTTTTTTTACTGAAAGCGAACATTTGAAGAAAGTCTTCAATCAAATGGTTTTTTTTGTGTCTAGTATATAACTTATATATCTATATTCCTTTTGTAGGTTACATATTCAGCAGAGTATGCGGTATTCTATAATGGTTTCGAAATAAATAATAAATGCGAAATAAATGTTTCATTGATTTGCATCAAAGGCAATATATACTTGATGGAAAGCCGGGAGCCACAATATTGGTAGGTAGAATGATGTTAAGGATGCGTGAATTTAGAGTGTCTAGAGGTAAGTGTTATGTAATATCATATATCTCATGAAAGTGAACTCATTTCATACTATACAAAAACACACTTCAAGCTCACTGTAATGCTGTGTGAATTGCATTTATTAGATCGGACGAGTAGAGTCGAAGTTACTTAAGAACATATTTGCTTTGGTGGATGGGACAGTGAGCAACGCAGTGAAGAAGTTGCAGAAAATGTCCTGCAGGTGGCGCATGTGCTCATGTGTGCATATGTATATGATTCCAGTAAAGGTATTTGCTAGTCGAGTATACTCCATCAGAACACTCTTATTAGTTTTAATCTGACTAATTGATTGATGGCGATGATAGATTGATGGTTCTCAACCATAAGCAAAAGTATATATATTCTCAATTTTATCTTTTGAGCATGAATCTCTTTAGAATGCAAACAAAACGCAGTTGATTTAGCATTTGCCCCGTCTTCCCTCGCTCCTCTTTGCTCTCTCGCTCTCTCTCTCTCTCTCTCTCTCTCTCTCTCTCTCTCTCTCTCTGCCTCTATCGGAATGCCCGCCTAAGTAAATAACAAATCGGCTTTCGGAGCAATTAGAAATTGTGTCTTAGCCGTTCGATTCGGGCTTCCATTTGGACACGCGCCGCGGCTTATTTTAATTTCATTAAAATTTTGCTCATTTATTGCTTGGACAAAGTTTTCTATCCGATATTTTATTTCCTTTTTCTTTCGCTTGGCTCTTTTTCCGTATTGTTTTGGTACCCTTTTGCGTGTATGTATGTGCGTGTAGAGGGTATATTAGTTTAGTGCAGAGCTATGTGACATTGGTTAAGACTTCAATTGTGCAATGATTCCTCTTTATTAAATGTATTTTCTATAGATTCACAAATATTGATTTTGTAATTTACTTAAGCTCGAGTGCTTTAAAAGCTTACGACATCTAATTTGATGGATGAGTTAGTGCTGGTTACATAAGAAACATTTTACTTTTCGTTTATCCAATTTTCGCACGTGGTTTCTTAAGCATAGCTCAAAACCTTTAAGAGCTAGTGAATACAGCAATTATATATAGGCTGTTATATAGTTGATATACTTTAAGTTATCAACTGGGTTTCTTTGGTTAAGTTGGAAATCGCCTCATCAATAGCTGTACTTAGAGCTGGGTTCCTTGAGTATAGCTAGATAACTATTATAGTTTCAATGTTAAAGTATTGAGATTTGTTGTCAAAACTTTTTAGTTAATTTATTTCATTGATTAAAGTAGAAGTCTATTACTTGCCTGCATTGAGAGCAGGGTATCTTACGGTCGGATATTTTGTACTTCAGCTCTATAACATTTTTTTCTTTTTGTGCGAATGTTTTTAAGTTAGTGGAGAATGGCTCGAGGTTTTTAGCCATTCAAATTAAATGTGACTTTGAGCCAAACTTCCAACAATGGCTATTGATATTCTTACCTCTCTGTCTAACTTTGTGATTGCATATATCTCCCTCTCTCTATCTCTCTCTCTCTCTCTCTCTCTTTCACTCTTTGCTTTTTCGCTTAAGATTCACTTCTTACTCCCATACTTTCTTTCATCAGCTCTTAAAGGTGCTTTAAACAAAAAGTTCGCTACAAATACTCACACACTCACACTCATACACACTCACACACACTCACACACGCACTTTGGCTATATTTCAAACATCTCCTGTTTCGGGTCCGTCCTTCCGTTCGTCCGTCCGCTCGCCTGATTTTTATTTCTCGCCAAATGATTTGCGTGAACTCTTGCATATGGCTCGCATTGAATTTCGCAAACGTTGCCTGGCTACCAGTGGGTGGTGGCGGCGACGCCGCGGGATGGCTGGCGCGGTGGGGCGTGGTCGCTGTTTGTGCCGCCCAAATAACAAATTGTAAATAGCAGTGCATAAATCGATTACCGTCGTCGCGTCTTCGCCGCTTCCTTTCCCTGCTTCGAGTGGCGCATAAATAAAGCATTTTTAATATGCGCGTAAGCAGAATACCCTAGAATTTGCAGGCAGCAGGCATATTCGCGGAGATATACTACACCATAAATAGCTATACTACTGTCACATTTGCCATATACATCAATTATTTGATCCAGCTTCACCTGTCTACAACTATATGTTTACCTACAGGGTATCTGTTAGTCTAGCATATCACATACACAGCTATATGTCTTTCACTTTTATTTGTCAACTTCTTTACTTCTCGTTCAATATATCCCTATCTATTTATCTATTTATCGTTCACCCTCCAGGGCGTCCAAAAGTCGTGCATACCCCATGCAAAAGCATCTTCTTTCCTTTTTTTTTTTGCGTGCGACGTAGACGCTTCCCGCTGACTTGCCATTGATTTCGCTTGTTGGTTTTTTGCTCTGCTGTGGGGCTTAGACTATAATATCGCGTATAGGGCAAGTGCGCTCCTGCCACGCCTCCCTTGCCCACCTGCCGCCTCCGCCTGGCCCCGCCTCCCCGATGTGTGGGATGCCCTTACTTTGAGCTTTTGAGCAAGGATTTAATTTTATTACCTTGGTGCGTCTCCTGTTGACTTATTATGCTGATATGATTAAGTGGTTACGCGAGAGCTACTTGAAGTTTGGTTTGGGCTAGATCTAGGCATGGGAAGGGGGGAGATGGGGGTTAAGCGGGGTTCCCCTTAGGGGTAGGAAGTAGCCTTAGAGTCTGGTGGTGGGTTCCCCAAGATTAGGCGGACAGCTTAGTGGGGCTGCCCATAAAAATGAAATTGACTTTTGATTAAAGTCGAATCCATGGACTTTGACTCTCAAAAAGTTATCGTTATCGAAAGTAAATGTATGTATAGGGAATTGGCTTTAGTTTATTGGTTAGTCGTTTTTCTATATAAGCAAAAGTCTTGCTTTGAAGTTGATACTATCTATAGTTATTGTTATCGTTATCGTTACGGACAGGGCGTTTCTTAGTAAAGCTAAGAAGTTAAGGAAAGTATGGCTAACATTATAAGACTTATCGTTATCTGTATCGTATTATCGAAGTTACAGATATCTACATAGGGCTGAAAGCTTGGCTGCTTGATGGCATCAATTGTATTGTTTACTATTATTGTTATCGATCCGTAGTTATCGATATATGCAATACCCAACAAATTCCCTGAATATTATTCTTTATTTACCAACTACATATATGCTGTGCCTGCCTTGGTGGACTATCTTCAATGGCAAGCTAGCAAAGGTTATCGTTTATCGTTTATCGACCCGCTGCAAAATCTATTTAGCTGCACGTGTGCCCGGTTATTAAATTCCATTTTGATTTTTATTGAATTTAATTTTTCAACGAACTTTTTGTTCAAGCAGCGCCGCTCAGGATAAAGATACACACACACACACACACGCACACCTTTGTGGCCGAAAACAGAGCGAAGCAAAGGAAGAGGAAGACGCAGAGCACGAAGTGGAGGCAGCCGAAGCAGCACTTAAAAATTTGTTGCCCTCAACTCTGGCAACAATTGATTGAAATTAGATGAGCTTTTCATAATACACAACTTACCTGTAGGTGTAGCTAAGCAGGTGTATGTGTGTGTGTGTGTGTGTGGGTGTGTGGGTGTGCGTGTCCTTGTGCGTTTTTCCATTAAGATTCATTCCAGCCTTTAGTTAGCTCCCCCACCCACCACTGGCAACTGCTCAGCTCCAGCTGCATCTCCAGCTGGCGTAGAAAAAACTTGGTCTAGTTCTTAGATCCTGGCGTCGAGGACAACGCTAATATCCTTTTTGCCGTCTGCCGGCTGCTGCCTGCTGCTGCTGCCTGCTGCTACTCCTGCCTGCTGGCTGCCGGCTGCCAAATTGGTTATTAAAAGAGTCAACTAGTTGCGGCTCAGAGCAAAGCCATAAATAAATTGAGTGCTGGTTAGGCCAAGGTAACTACATCGAGGGAAGATGCCAACGATTTAACTTCAACAACTTTAAGAGTTTCCACACACTCCCCTCGCCCTCCCCCTCCCTCCTCTCTCTCTCTCTCTCTCTCTCTCTCTCTCGCTCTTTCGAGTTTATTTGAAATTTCAGCAAACTTTTCCCCGCCCTCCGTCCCGCCCGACCCAATTAGCCAGCACTTGAGCCAAAAATGTGAGCACATATGTACGTTTGCTTGGCTTTACGCATTTTCCATAAGCCACTCTGCCGCCACGCCCTCCGTCCCTCCCCCTCTATTAGGCAACTTTTTGTAAATACCTCTGCAAGTCGAGGGCGCAGAGGCTTATGAAGAACTTTGCAGCAGGCAACAATTTTGTATGGCCAAAGTGCACTTATTTTGGCAGCAAGCATCAATCATGATCTAAATGCATTACCAAACGCAGTCGAGCAGCGATGCCCGGCTATGGAATACCCTGCTCACGCGTGAAAAGCTGTCAAAGTCGAATGAAGTTGATTCATCAGGGCTGATTTCGCAATGACTTGCTGTAAAGATTACTCCGAATCATGATGGTAGAAGGTAGCAATGGCTTATTCGGCTGTGTACGACTAGAAAATACCCTGTAAAAGCTGTATTTGTGACATTTGGGTCTACTTTCATGTTGATTGGTTCTTAATATGGACTGTGAGCATTAAATGTGGTTTATACATGTAGAAATCCTTAGCCCGACTGAAAAATACCCTGTAGAAGGTGGCGAAGCTGTAAATGCCGAATGGAGATCTCTCATGCAGACCAATTTCATCGTCTGCAAGTATTAATGATGATGGAAACATATGTAGAAGCACTTGACTAGGCAACAAATACCCTGTAATAGCTTAAAGGCTGTCGAAAACAGATATAATTTCCATATATAAGTCATATTTGGTATGTTTTATTTTCACAATTGACTACAGGTATCAATTACCAAATGTGGAAGTGCTCTAAGCGGCAGTTCCAGCTATAAAATACCCTGCAAAAGTGTGAGAAACTCACAATTATGATGGGAGCTCTGGCATTAGGGCTTATTTTGTAAAGGATTGCTTTAAATTGATTGCTTTGATTGAATGCAAGCTGTAAGTAGTGCACTGCCCGACTACGTCATACCCTGTGAAGGTTTAATTTAAACTTTCTTAACTTTCTGAAAACTGAACTGTTGAGTCTTTTGCTCCCATTCAGTGTAGTTCTGTAATATAGGGTATTTATTAGTCTGTCTAATAGCCAAATTCAATAAATCAATGAACGAATGCTATCTGATGGACGCAAAAATCAGCTTTCAATAACGAACCATTGCAAAGCACAAGAAAGACAAAGACTTAACTGTGAGGAAGAGAGAGAGAGAGAGAGAGAGAGATTAAGGGGAATGAGCAAGAGAGACAGAGAAAGGGCGCGTGAGTGGGTAGCTTTATCTCAAGTCCAAATATGTTGGCTATTCCACATAAAGCTGCTTAGCCATGCGATAAGCTGTCGAACTAATTGGGCTAATTTGCGCAGTTACAAAGGACTGAAAGGCGAGGGACTAGGACGAAGATGAGGGAGCGGCATTTCCCCCAAGTGCAAAAAAAGAGGTAACAAATTCTCGCGATATTTTCACTGCACGCGCATCTTAAGCTTTGACACTGCCCGCCCTCTGAGTGGCATTTTGACGAAGGCGACGCCTCATTCTCCATTCCGCATTCCGCGCTCTCCATCGCCCCATTCCCTCATTCCCCATTCCGATTCCCCAATGCTCAGTTCACAATCTGCGAGTCTGCGACTGGGACGCAGCTTCATTATTTCGCACTAATTAACGTTTTGCGACAAAAGGTGCGCTTTATTTATTTAATTTTTAATTTAATTTTATTTTTTAAACAATACCCAGTAACTCTTTGGATTGTGACGCGTTTGGCCAATGGGATTGCCACACAAAATTAGCCATAAAATATTTGAAATGCCTTCAATCTACCTCTGCGACTCGGATCTCTGAGAGATTGACTGACTGATTGATTGAAGGCTGACTGATGGTCTGATTGACTGACTGATGATATATTAACTGATTGATTGGCTATTGACTGCTTGACGACCTGACTGATAGATCTACTCTGACCGATCCAGCTTGCCAATGATTGATTGACTGATCGACTTACTACTGAATTGATATACATAAATCATGCTATTTAGACCAAGTACAGGGTAGTTGACAGCCGGTCATGTCTGAGCCCCAAGTGCCACCCAGTTTCGTTTACAGCTGGGGCCTCGACTGCAGTTGGCGCCACTTCAGCGGGGGCTTGCAGCATGTGGGGCACGTTAATTGGTGTTTATGAGCGGGCTGGCCCAGTAATTAAACAATTTCTTCTCAGCTGCGAGTCAAGAGAACCCAGTGCTAAAAAGCTCCACGTATCGCATGGATATACAAAAGTCTGTGTGTGTGTGTTTTATGTATATATATGTGGGGTAAAAAAAAGAACAGTTGCTTGATTCGATATACAAAGTGGGATAATGTACAAAATAAATTAGCATAGCTTGTTTGCCGGCGCGGGCGACAAATGGATTTTGGAATGAGTTCCAGACGGATCCCAGATGGCCTCCTTAGGTTAGATGATCATCTACGCTCCCTCGGCTGCATTCCGTTCAATGTAGAAGGGCGCTCCGTCCGGCTTTTTGCATTTGTAGCGCAGCAGGCAGCACTCCGGGAAGGGCTTCGATGGATGAATGCGTTCGCCTCGATTGCATTTATCGATGCGGAGTTTGCCGCAGCTGCAGAGAGAGAGAGAGAGAGAGAGAGAGATAGAGAGAGAGAGAGAGATAGAGAGAGAGAGAGAGAGAGAGGGAGAAATTTATAGAAATATTATAGATAAGCTTGCAAGAGAATTAAGATGATCAAAGAAGATATGCCGTAATTCCTTTTTGATTGATTGATTGACTATGATTGCACTCATATAATAAACATCCAGTGGAAACTTGAAGGCTCTGATGAGAACTGATTGAAGTGGATATATGTGAGATCGAACTTACAAGTTTCTAAAGTCAATTGAATCTTGAGTCTCTTTCCTCAATTGATTGATTGATTGAACTACATTGATTAGCCGAACAACTTTTTAATTGAATAGCCATCAATTACTTCAACAGATCGATCTAAAGCTTCATATATATTAAATGCTTGGCCTTCAGTTAAACTTGCTTGAAAAAGAACAGCTCAGCTATATAGATTTGTTGTCTCGCTCTAATGCACGACCAAAACAGATTCTTCTAATAGAGCTAGATGATATTGCAAGTATGTTGGGAATGATGTAAAGTTGTCTAGATCCATAATCAAGTCCTTTACGCTTGACCTAACTATCGTTTTATATAGCTGATATAGGCACAATCTGCTGGATATATAACATTCGTATGGTCCTTTCTTATATACTCAATTTTCTATTTTGAACTTCTTCTCTTTGGGTGACACTTATTAGATAAGTTAGGTCTAACATTTTTGAAGATATTTCTTGTCTTTTACTTTACTGTGTCTAGATAAGATAATTTATGTTAAATAGTCGTCTTTTTGTGCCACTAAATATCACAATAAATCTATTTAGATAAGTTCAGCTTAGGAAACTCGGAATTACAGATGTGCTAGGTTAAGCTAGAGATTTGGAGATTGATTGAGTTCGACTTTTGCACTTCCTTCTTGCATTCCTGTTTAGATAAGTTTTCCTTGCTTATTTGGAGTGATATTTCTTTTATCTCTGAATAGAAAAGTTGACCTAGCTATGTCTACAGGCATCTAGAAGACCTGAGCTCACTTTCCTCTGCGTGCTACTAGAGAAGTTTTATGTAGAACATTTATCTCTTCTATTACGTTCATGTTTTGTATAGCTTAAGAGCTTAGTTAGCTAGGCTAAGTCTCAGTTAAATAAGCTCTACTGTAGCTTCTTTTCATGTGCATATAAAGATAAGTTTTCGAACTGTTTAGCTTCACTCGTAGATTTCGAAAAACGTTACGCTTAAAACTCAATTCACAATTGACAATTTCTACTGCGCCGTCAGCCTCTTTCTTATCTGTGCAAAACATTTCGAATGTTTGTGTTTAGCTGGGCGTGTGTGTGTTTGTGTGCGTGTGCGTGTGCGTGTGCGTGTTTGTCCCTGGCCAGACTCACCCCTCGATAAGTATGGAGCCATCCGCATTGCAAGTAAGCCGCTGACAGGGCGGAATGCCGTTGTTGATGCCCTCCTGCAGCAAATCGCCGCGATAAATGCATTTGCCGGGATTAGCTAAACAGAGAGAGAAAGAGAGAGAGAGAGAGTGTGTGAGTGAGAGAGATGTCAGCTCAGGTAGAGCAACGCTCGTTCGCACCTTCATCGACGGGTATGACGGCGCGGTAGCTCTCTGTTTCCGCAGTTAGCTGCAAGAGCAGCAGGAGCCAAAGGCTTGGAAAGATCAGGCCGATGCTTCGATTGCTGCTCCTCGGCTTGGTGAATCGTTGCTCAGACATTGCGACGCGTTTGTCGTTCGAAATGGCACTGGCCGCAACTGCTGCCTGACTCGCTTGTTCCACTTGGGCAGCGGCTATCGAAATTCGTCATCGTCAATCGACATCGGCATCAGAATTTCTATTATTGTTGTTGTTGTTGTTGCTGTTGTTGCGAGTGACTTGGCTTTTGGCTTAGATTCATCAATTGGTTTGTTTTTTGCCGCACCCTAACAACGGGGGTGCATTAGGCTGCTGGCATAGCGTGAGACGCGCAGCGCAATCAGTCAGCGGGTAGGTTTTCCTCTATGAATTGTCTAGGAAATGTGAACATTTTTAGACAAATACTATATTCAGAGAGTTTCTTTTGATTGCTCAAGAAGAACACAAGATGCACAAGTGACAGCTCGCGATTCAATCAATTCATCAAAGAGTCACTCAATTGGTCAGTTCAAACAATCAATCAATCAGAAATATGAATCATTCATTTACATATATGTATATACATCAGTCATAGCTTCGGTTAAATCAACACTGGACTGTATGTCTACCACTTCGTTAGTTCTGTCAATTATTCAGTCAGTCAATCAGAATTATGCATACATTTAAATGTCAGTACTGGCCTGCATGTATATCAATTCGTTCGTTCAAGCAATCAATCAGTCAGTCAATATCTATAGACAATCATTCAGTTAAATATACATAGACATGAGTCACAGCTTGAATGCTAAATGATGGTGTGCATATCAATTAGTTGGTAGGTAATTCAGTCAATCAACCTTTCTGTCAATCAGTCTTTCAATCAAGTAATTTGTTAATCAGTCAATTAGGTAATACCTGATATTCGGGCCTATGTAAAATATATTATATATATATTTTATACTAATACAGTTCAGATATTCAATCACTCTATCAACCAATCAGTCAATCAATCAGCATCAGCTAATCAAGTTCCAGTCAATCAATCAATAGCATAGTTTCGATGATCAATCAGTCGCTTGCACTTGATTGATAGTCAATTATTCAAACAGTTAGTCAATCATATATGAAATATGCTTCACTTTAAAGCCTATTACAGCTGCACATCAATCAATCAATCAAGTGGTCAATCAGTCACTGAGAGATGTCAAATTGTATATTTATCTGAGTATTGATTGTCGTTCTGTTTGTATTTTTTTTTTACAGAGCAGAGTTTTTTGTGTTGTTGTGTGATTGATTGATTGATGAGACACGCGTTCTTCGTATACCGTAGGGTATTCGCGGTGCAGCTCTCTGCTTTTTGTGCGTTTGTTTGTTTTTGCTTTTTTTTGTGTTGATTATTATGTATTACTATTTAATTGAAGTCGCTGCCGACAGCAACGCGCGCCCCGCCCGTCCCACGCCTGCTTTGCGGGTCATCGAGTTTATCACGCAGAAGCTGTCACTGTCTCTACTCTCTCTCTCTCTCTCACTCTCGCTCTCCCTCTCCCTCTCTCTCTCTCTCTCTCTCTCTGTCTTGCGCTGTCTCATCATTTACAATTTGAGCTGTTGCTTTGCCACTGGGAATTTGTTTTGTTTGTTTGTTCGTGTTTTATTTTATTTTATTTTTTTTCAGAACTAATCTGAGTATTTGTGTCGACATCCAATTGAAAGAGCTTCCGCTGCGATCGAGCTTTGCCATCGGGTCTTTAACTATATATATAACAATATACAAATTAATGCTTAGCTGAGCTTAAAGTTGGACACACTTAATGGAGCTTGAACAGCAGCAGCTTTTGAAAGCTCGAGGCGGGTCTTCTCGACTGCAAGTTGCCTCTGGAGCAATATGAAAGTGGGCCAAGGGCCTCCAGTTTGGGTAGAATAGAGCAGGCATTCAAAGTCTGAATATACTCTATGTATTTGAAGACCTTGGAGCTAAATTCGATAATTCTTAAACTGCTTTAATTTAAAGTATTTTCGACCTTTCAATAGACAATAGTGTGTGCCATGCTGAAATCCACAATCGATAACATTTATCGATCTACTTTGCTGCTGGGTGAGTTGCTCATACAATAAGACATTGCTCCCCTAAAGTTGTTCAAGTTTTTGCTATTGTAAATTAATGAAATGCATTCGCACGGGTTAAGCCAAGCAACCAGGCAGACACACACATACACACACGCACTTGGACAAGTGTTGCGGCAAGTTGTGCAATTGAATAGACATGTCAAGGAGTGAGAGAGAGAGGGAGAGAGAGAGAGAGAGAAAGAGAGGGTGAGCGTGGGAGTGTTGAAAGTTGAGCTGCGAAGAAAATTGAAGCAAATGTTTATCCTGCTGGCCATTAAATTTTTAATCAAGTTAAAGTGTTGCCAAACACTTCATTCAGCCAGTCAGACACAGTCACACACACACACACACACACACAATGCGGGTGCGTGTGTGGGTGTGTGGGTAAGACATGCATTGCCTGTGTTTGGGCTGCGTGTTAGTTATGCATTCATTCATTCATTCACTCATTCATACAGTTAGACACTCATTCAGCGACCTTCATTTCGTTTCATTGCGTTTTCCTGCAACTTGGCCGTTGCATATGCCACGCCCCCCCTATGTAGTACTTCGCCCCTTGTGCCGCTACCTTTGCCACATCTTTTTACGACTTCATGAATTTACTTGTTCACTCCGGCTCCGGCTTTGGCTCTGGCTCTGCCTTTGGGTCTGTCGCTGGCTCTGGCTCTGGCTCCTGCTTCCACAATTGTGGTAAATTAAATGCAAATAAATTGTCAACTGCAGTTAAATAAATTTTTAATTTATTACACTGTGATTGTGTCTCTGGCTGTGACTGTCATTGTGACTCTCACTGTGACTGCGATTGTGACTGTGCACAAAAGTTTTGATGTGCACGCCTTGAGGTGTTCCTGCACATGCGGCAGATGTTCAGTTATTTGCTCATAAGGTAGGAAAGTTCATGCTGGGTGCAGTTCGAGTTTGAGTAGTTTCAGTAGAGTGCTGCTAGTTGTTCGATAACATGTATTATCGATGAATGATTATGGTTGATATGTGTATAAATGCTCTGCGATACTCAATGCTAACTATCTATATGAAAGTGAACTCTTAATGAAGAGATGTACGATGGTAGAAGCTGAAAATAATCGATAGAAATTGAAATCGATAAATTGTGATATGATGGTAGCTTTACCAGCAATTGAGTAGTAGCTACGCTCACAAATGTTATCGATTAGTTCGTTTATATGTCAGAAAATTGACTATCTTGGGCGTATCTATGCATAGTTATCGATTAAAATGTTAAATTGTCCATTATCGATATCGATTAAGTGTATCGATATACGACCAAGCCTTAATTTAATGCGAGCTAAACTAAAAAAACACGAATTCCTGAGTGCGTTGACTGGGAACGTTGGTTCGTAGCCCCTTAGCACAGCCCGAGAGCAAAAGAGAGAGAGAGAGAGAGAGAGAGAGACGATGCTAAGCTAATTCACAGTTGATTATCTAAATTAGCGAAATGAGTGACAGGCAAACGAGAACCGAGAAACGAGTGAGAAACGCAAAGCGCGCACCCGAAATACTAAAATACTCGCTCACTCAAATTGAATAGGTTGATGAATGAGGACCGAAAACAAAATATGTGTATATATAGTAACAGTTCGAGAGTTGGGTAGAATCGACTAACGAATACGCCTGAAACTAGGTGTGGAGCAGGTGATGGGAATGAAATGAGTCTGAATGAGTCCCAGCCTTGAGCAAGATATAATCTAATTGGGTTAGATCTTAATCTTAGTAATTGCAAGTTTTTGTTAGCTCATGCTCTTGAAATTAAGCATATTTCAAACTTAAGTTTGTTATCGATTTTAATCGATTTCATAACAATGACTGCCTGATAGAACTGAATCATATCTTCTGGGAATCTCAGTCAATTCTCCCCATGCATATTCTTACGGGGTATTGCATTACTCACACAAAAAACAGAGTATATAGAGAACAAAAAACATGGACAAGAATCAAACGAAAATAGAGACGGGCAACGCCGCGCAACGGTGGATCAGTTCAGCAGTTGGGGAGCCAAAACAAATTCACTTTTTCAGACAATGTATTCAGTGCAGGGGCGACATTCGCAGCAGCAACGAAAGCGACAGCCATAACACACACACACACACATCGTCGCATACACTCACACACACACACCTACACACACACATACACACACCTGCACACACACACACACACATAGAGCGCGCCACCTGAAGAAAGTGCAGCAAGGCTTCGGCTTCGGCTTCGTCAACGGCTCCGCCCAAAGCAAATCAAATCGAATCGAATCGCCACGCGCCACGCCCCCAGTCGAGAGGGAAATATGGGCAGAGTGCTGAGCTATATCTTCATAGTCAGTTCGCTGATACTGTGGTACCTGCTGCTCTTTGGCAGCTCGAGCGCGGGCGTCGAAGCCACCAACGGCCACGGCATGCAGCTGGAGGGACGCGACTTTCATCATCACGGCGGCAGCCATCACATAAGACGTAAGTCCCGGCAGGTGGAGGCAACCCCTGTTACTTCAATCTACTCCACTTCACTCCACTCCATTCCACTTCACTCCAATGCAGGCAACATCAATCACTGCTGGCGCCGCTACGATGGCTACAATCTACAGAATACCATTGTCAACAAGAAGGAGCAGCTGAAGAAACCATATGGCATTCTGTGCAACTTCAAGTGCACCTGGTTCTTTACAATCAGGTAAGCAGCAATCGATACTCCGCCCCACCCGCCCCGCTCCAGCTCTAATGTCCGCCAGTGTCCAGGTGATTCCCCCTCCTCTGTGCCGCACAAAAATTCGAGATGAAAACGTGACAAGTGAAAAGCATTATAACGAAATACAGTCGATTCGAAAAAGTGCCAAAGATGAGAGTCATCGATAACTATCGACATCAATATAAGTTGTGTTTATCAGCATATAATGCAATAGTTGATTCGCGTCTCCTTCCTAAGCCTTAAAAGTGTCATATTGTTTTCATTTTGTGCTAAAAAGTAATATATTAATAGTTATCGATATCACTATACGTACATTATGCTTAACTTAAAGTTTATTAACTATCAAAAAGAAATTTATTGATAGCTATCGATGTGAATGAAATTTTTTTTTTGATAATTTGTTGCTTGTAGTTTTAAAAGATTCATAAGACTTATCGATTGTTATCGATATACATTTCAATAAAATGTACCTGAATTTTTTTCATATTGTAATGTGGCTTAAACACTTCTTATATAATTGTGATACATAGTTTTCGCTAACGTATTTATATTATTGATATCGATCGATTTTTTATCGATATGGATTTTAGGTGAATATCAAGTGATCTAACACTAAATGTTATTCAAAACGATATTGTCGTCCCCATTCCATTTGTTGTTCGATAGCTCATATATATCTTATTTATAAGGTATATATCGATAGAAACTAATATCGATTAATATGCCTAGCTGCATTTATAGCTATCAAATCTATACTACGTGTGAATTTATCTTAAATACGAGCTAAACACTATTTAAATTAGATTTCAGTGCAGTTCCGCTTTCTTTTCCAGCTTTATGTTGCTCACGCGTGTCACGACTTGCTGCCCTGGCTCTAGTTCCATTGCTAGCTTAGCTTCTATGCAATTGCTACTTTTTGCTTTACAATACGAAATTCGATTCCTATTTTATAATATTGTTTGATAACCTCTTAACTCACTCTCTCTCTTTCTTTCTTCCTCTCCTTCTCTCTCTCTCTCTCTCTCTTTCTCTTTCTCATTCTCGTTGCAGTTATCCCACTTGCGAATTCATCTACGACTACAAGTTATCCTGCGTTTTGTTCACTTCACTGCCCGATTGCACGAACGTCAAGTGCACGCTCTTAAACTATTTCAGCTAGACAAAGGCAAATACCGTCTGCCGACCGGGTATATGCGCACTCACATGCAGCTCTATATATAAATATATATATATAGCTAATTATTGTATTTCTAGTTCAAAGTGCTCTTTAATCTTAAATATTTTTTTTCTTTTTTTTTTTTTAAGTTAATTTTTATGCTTAAACTAAATTTTAGTTAATTTTACTTGAAATATGTAAAGAATGGAAAAAATACGTTCATATTTAAAAAAGTTTGTGAGTTTTCGTGTTTTATTTATAGTCCAAAAGATTATTAATAATAAATAAGTAATGCTTTGGATACCTTCGACTTAATGTAACTTAGTTGGCTAAAGTAGTTCAGATAGTTGGTGATTATAGACAAACTTGTATCTTAGATAATTCTTCTACTCCTCTGACTAACTCCAGTTGCAATGGAAACTACAGAAACTATAATGCAAGAGATATCGATATGAGAAAGGTATGACAGGAGATGAAAAATGTTTGACAGATCTACCCAATTGCAGGCAGCATAAGGTTACGACTTGCTGTGAGTCAAGTTGAGATATATATGAGATAAATATATAAAGGAATAGATATGTATATATCTAGAGAAATATATATAGTTATATCAGATCTCTTTAGTATATTGACAGGAATCTCTATTCGTCCTTGCGACACTTCCGCAAGTGCCTCGGATCTATTCAATTTTCCACTTGAGCGTGAGTTTATATGCTGCTTGTTTACAACTTGCCTCGGTTAAAGCTGATGTTTGAATGTGTGAATTGATTCGCAGCGATTCGATTGTTGATTCAGTGCGGGGCTTGTGAATACTGCGAATGCAGCGCGAATGGCAGCAGCAACAACAAGAACAATCCTTGATAACTACAGCGACGTGTCTAGCATCGCAATGTAGCTAGCGGATTGCGTATACGCCACGTGTGCTGCGTTCACTCATTCATTCCACTACACACACACACACACACACACACACACACACACACACACACACACACACACACACATAGCACACATTCACTTTGCAGCTGAGTGGCCCATTAAAGTTGCACTCTGCGCTCTTTTCTATTTCTTGTTCCATTTCTTGTTAGCTCTCAAGTCGATTTCGCACTTCATCTGCTGGCAAAAG